>CM049852.1:29636956-30042684 GCA_027422415.1 Schizothorax lantsangensis | reverse complement strand
CAGGTTTCTGTTGGGAAAGGGGTTGTGGGAACAGGTGGGGGCCTGAACCTGGGGGTGGGTAACGTGTGTTTATTTACTTTTGCCCGTTTGATAGCAGAAGCTTTTATCCCAGGGGACAGACATTACACGTTACGTGTGGGTGCGGCTCTGCTTAGGGTGTGGGGCAGGATAGGGCTAGGCAGCGCCCATTGCTACACCAGGCTGGGGGCTTGATGGAAGCGCACTTCTCCCTTCGGACAAATGATGGGGGGGGGGAAGGGTACGAGTGCAATTGACACTCTTGCTGGAAATAGGATGGGTGGTCGGGGGGGGGGTGGAAAGATGGGGGGGATCAGCAGTCAGTTCAAAAGCCATCATCGGGGGGTGTGCGGGGTGGCAATGAATGGTTACGGCGAGGAGCTTGCATGTTTTTGGAAGGCACTTAGTTGAAAGATTTATGTTTGTTTTAATTTTCTTATGCTCATTCCTTTTGTGTGACTATTTTCTTGCAAATATATGTTTTTCAGCAGGACATGATGTTATTTCCACATGTGTATTTTGCTATTCCAACGCATGGCTTCATAGTAGAAGAGTCCAGGTGCTGAATTGGCCTGCCTGCAGTTCAGATCTTTCACCTATAAGAGAGCATTTGGTGCATCATTAAATGAAAAATACGTCAAAGACCGACCACAAACTCTTCAGCAGCTGGAAACCTACATATATATCAGGCAAGAATGGGACCAACTTCCAACACCAGGGGTCTCATTTATAAAAGCGTGTGTATGCACAGATTTGATCTTAGAGTGTGCGTACGCTTAAATCGCTCATATTTTAAAAACTGTCTTTGACATGGGAAAGTGCGTAGCGTCACGTCAGGGTCTGAGCAGACGTACGCACTTTTTATTGTCGGAGTACTGCAGGTTTTTGAAAATGTAAGCTGTTCTTGCAGCTCGCTGTTCTAAATTATGCTGATTGGTGATATTTTATATGTTAATGACATTAATTAGGAGTCGTTTACAAGACAGAGAGCTGAAACCATTCAATTGCGCACAAGTTCAAGATAATTTGCGATTCATAGATTTTACATCTGAAAGAGAGGCGTACACGCGATTTCTGTTCGTATGTTCATTCTATGAATCGCACGTATACAATATCTGAGAAATGATCGTAAGATCAAATTTATAATGGTTTCTGCGCAACATTTTATAAATGAGGCCCAAAACTCAGAAAACTCATAACCTCGATGCCCAGATGTCTTCAAACTGTTTTGAAAAGAAGAGTAGATGCTACACCATGGTAAACGGGGTTGGCCCCCGTCCAACTATTTTGAGACCTGTAGCAGCATCAAATTTGAAATGAGCTCATTTTGTGCATAAAATTGTAAAATTTCTCAGTTTAAAATTTTGTTATGTTATCTATGTTCTATTGTGAATAAATATTGGATCGTGCGATTTGAAATTCTTTTAGTTTTCATTTTATTAAATAAATAAAAAGAAAACGTCCCAACATTTCCGGAATTAGGGTTGTATATCAGAACTCAGCCTGGAAAAGATAAAAACAAATACCGTACTTTTGTTAATACGTCAGTGTTTTGTGTTTAATTATATGTTTATGTATTGCATCATTCATATAGATGTACAGGCACCATCTGTACAGATCGTTCAAGAGGAAACAACTGATGTAACTCAATCCCATCACACTCACGCTCAAATGAAGCTTTAATTAGATAATTGTATGGCTGGGATTAAAAGAGCTGTAGAAGCTCGGGAAGAGCGAGAGATTGTCAGTTATTCAGAGAAAAGAGCCAACCTGGTGGAACATTTTTCTCTTTCAAACAGTTTTTTCCCCCTCTTTTAACATTTTCATATTTTCCTCTTAGCTGAATCCCACTACAGTGGCATATGATGACCTGTCAGTTTGAATGCTTTAGGAGCATCAAAGTAAAGGAGCGGTGGAAATTAGGAGAGGGTCTACATAGACAGAGTTTGAGGCATCATGCTGAAGCCCCGTTCACACTGATAAATAAGATGTCATTCTGATTTGGCAAGGAATTCATTTTCTTGCTACCTAAAAATTAATATTTGGGAGGGGAAAGTGTTATGTGAATATAAACTGCAGCAGTGCATAAAGCATCATATCGTGAATAAGATGAACTATACAGACTCGCTCAGATTAGTGACAGTTTCTGGTCTGGTTTTGTCTGGATTGATTGATTGATTGATTGATTGATTGATGATTTACCACTCATAGTAAAACTAAATTCGTCTTGCTGATATTTGATTATAGTATTTTATAAGATCATGCAGTTTCCCATTGATCCCATTGATAGAAACTGCCATTCACTGTGGCTCATGTCACCTGGCAAAATGTCATTTTGACATTATTTTCATGATAATTTAGCATGTTTCCATGTAATTCTTGACCTTAATACAATACAAACAAACAAACAAACAAAAAAACGTTTTCGTTTATAATAAATAGTATTTATACATATCATTACCACACACACAGACACACACACACACACACACACACACACACACACACACACACACACACACACACACACACACACACACACACACACACACACACACACACACACACACACACACATTAATTCACTGGATTATATCCCAAAAATATGATGTAAAAAACATATCCATAAAGATCACTATGTGTGTGTGTGTGTCTGTGTGTGTATGAGCAGGTACTTGTCTTCTGTACTCAAACACAGATTGGAGAGTTATAGAGTTGCTTTTTATTTAGCTTCATATTTGAAGTATTTAATAATCTGGATTTAGTCAGACAAGGATGTTCTTGTGATATTTTGTCTGTAGTTGGTTGAGTGCTGGAGAGATTGTTTTTTCTGCTATCGTTATGCCATGGATGTCCAGGATTAGATTTTCCCATGTGGGTCAAACACATACACACAGAGAACAGGTTGTGTCCGGTAGATTGATTTTTGTATTGTAATCCTGATGTTGTATTGAAGTTGATTCGACCTGTTAAAGACGCTACAGTACATCGTTCTCCCTCACGCCAGTCATGCTCTGACTTCTGCTGTATGAACACACAGTGTGTCTCGTGTGCGTGTGTATCGAGCGCTGCTCACAACTGTATTGACACTAGATGGATTTGACGAGATATGTGACATATGATTGATGTTAAGGAAAATCTTTATTCATTCTCTGAACGTAATAAAGCCATAAATCTCAGCTTTATAATCACATATACAGTATATCACTATATGGTTATTCATACCGTAATTTCATTGAAAATATAATTTTACATACTGAATAACTATGCGGTAATAATTTTTTGGGGGTATAATCCAGTGAATTAAATACTTTATAAATGGAATGTGATGTACTTCATCTCATTTGATTGCTTTTTAATTTTTTATTGGGAATGGATGGATGGCTTCATAAGCAAATGATCAGATTATTCATACCAAATTAATGAAAAGTCTGAGTTCACATTATATAACACTTGATTTACAGTAATACAGATTAGTTCAACCATGTTTAAAAAAAAAAAAAACTACTTGTGGGGTCGTTTCAATTGAAAGTGTCTCTCATTATGGAGGATATAATTTTGACATAAAGTTATCCTGAATGATTCATTTTGAAATTCTGTGTAGTTCTATCTATCTATCTATCTATCTATCTAATCTATATCTATCTATCTATCTATCTATCTATCTATCTATCTATCTATCTATCTATTCTATCTGTCTGTCTGTCTGTCTATCTATCTAGCTTGGGTTTTCATTGGATCAAAAGCTTTATTTGCCTCAACAATCTTAATTAATTATTATTTTTTGTTTAATATATTTAATTAATATATTAATTCTTTATTTTGGCTAAATAGAGTATGTCAGTCACTCGTATGTCTTTCCATTACTGTCTAATGCTTTGCTGTGATGTAATGTAATGTACCTAGATTCAGTCATATTTAGGTTTATTGGTAAGACTGCTCAAAAACAACCCCATTTAAATTAATCCTCATTATCTGTTGACAGTTTTTGTCCATTAATTCAAACTGCCTCCCCTCAGTTAATTATAGTTTCCCTGACTGGCACTTTTGTAAGTTTATTTTACAGTGTGTTTTCTCTGAAGTGCTGTTGTAATCTCCGTAGGCTCTCTTTGTTCATATCTAGAGGGTTTGAACGCAAATGGTTTGTTTGTAGCTCAGATTACGGGGGTGAGTTTCTGGCGCCGGATATATGTTAATTAATGCAGTGTGTGTTAATGTGCACCGCTTAACATGTGCTAGTGCTTTAGGGGTCATTGTCTCCCTGTTAGGATGAGTCTAATAAAGGGTTGGTTAAGCGTTGGTTAGCTGTGTTAATGTATCTCTGTCTCAGCCTCTTTGAGCCATTAGCGGGCAGTAATTGGCTGGGCTTAATTGCACAAGCCTGGTCCCCACGGCAATAGAGACGGCGGATGTCCGATCTCTCTATACTTGTTGCTCTGGTGATTCACTCCCCTTCACACACACACACACACACACACACACACACACACACACACATGACATCACACACTTTGTTTTGGTTTCGGGAATAGGCGTAATGGTTTTTATACTGTACTGCAAACTGTATGTGCTATTGCCCTACACCAACCCTACACCTAAACTTAGCCCTCACAGGAGGACTGTGTGCATTTTTGAATTTTCAAAAAAACACCATTTAGTATGTTTTTTAAGCTTTTGAACGGGGACATAGGCAGTGCCTCATAAAACACATTCAAATTGTAATACTCTGTATACATGTCATTAAACAAATTTTGTACCAGTCACACACACACACACACACACACACACACACACACACACACACACTGAATGCTGCACAGGTCACTCACACATATTTCCTTCCTTCAGTCCATTTGTGTGTGAGGGAGAAAGAGAGAGGATGTTGAAAATAACATACTGCTCTTACTATCTCTGCAGTATATATTATGTAGACTGTCTATAGTATGTGGATTAATGTATGCACATAAAACAGGAATGACCTACTGTATTTGACGGGATGTGCTTTAAACTACAGAGCATGCTGCATCCCATAATGCAATGCACTCGACATGCATTAAGATGAATGAACCTGAAGAAATATGGGGATTCTTACACTGCAAAAAAACTGTTCTTGACAAGTATTTTGTCTAGTTAAAATATATAATCATGCTTTAAACAAGATGAATTTACTTGAGAAGCAACAGTGCGTAGGATATTAAGGCTTGTTTGTAGACAATATATCTTTATCAATATAATATTTGTGTTTTGTCTTAATGCATTGGAAGATTTCTTCTCCTTATTTAAGTATAAAAATCTTAAAGCAAGAAAAAACAAAAAAAGACAAAATACAATTATTTTCAATATACAGTGTTGGAAAGAAGAATTAATATATTATACAGTGTTGCATCTGAAGTAAATAGATATTTTATTATTGAAAAACAAGTCAAATAAAATTAATAAAAAAGTCAATTTTATGCAGTTTAACAATTTTATTGATTGGATCAGTTGGACAAAAAATATTAAGAAATTTTGCTACTAACTGCTTACTACATCTTATTTGACTCATTATATTTGATCAGACCAGTAAAAGTTTATACATTTTTGCACAAAAATAACTCAAACTCAAAATAACTTTTATTGCTGCATCTCACATATCATTTTCTTTTTTACAAAGTAGGAGGCATTATAAAATGTATACTTTCCAGTATTTAGTATGTAGTTAGTATCCAATATGAACATATCAATATCATATCAATATCAATGCTCTTGCCATGTTAGAGTTGTGGTGCTCATGTGGATGATGTGGGTTTGAGTCTAGTTACGTCCTCATCTCATTTCCTTTCTCTGCTCAATCACTTTCTTTTCCCTCCAAAGTAATGCTTTTTATCTAGGTATAACCAGTGGGTCTGTCTGATCCGGTGAGAAACAATGCCCACTGCCCTTTATACGACATGGATCTCCTCCATATGCATATGCAAGAGCACAACTGTGACTTTTCTATAGCAAAGCAGATTTGAAAGCATGCCGTATGCATAGCAGAGAGCGGCTGAGGGGAGATGTGTCTGATATTGATCAGTCTGTGTCTCGCTACACACACCTGCCGTCCCTTACCATCAATACACGGCGCTAATACACCATCAGGTGTAATGAGGATGAATGGGCTGCGTGTGTGTGATGTACACACTCAGTTCCCCTTAGGAGAGGACATTTGCCTGTTTAAGGGACACACCACCCAAAGTTACATTTTTGTCATCATTTCCATTCCAGATTCAGGGGCAATCGTGGCCTAATAGATTGAGAGTCGGACTTGTAACCCAAAGGTTGCGGGTTTGAGTCTCAAGTCCGGCAGGGATTGTAGGTGGGGGGAGTGAATGTCCAGCGCTCTCTCCACCCTCAATACCACGACTGAGGTGAGACCCTTGATCAAGGCACCGAACCCCCAACTGCTCCACGGGCGCCGCAGCATTGGCTGCCCACTGCTCCGGGTGTTGTGTGTGTTCACGGTGTGTGTGTGGGTGTGTGTGTTCATTTCTCACTGTTGTGTGTGTGCACTTGTGTGATGAGTTAAATGCAGAGCACAAATGAGTTCCGCAGAGCATGCAACATTCTGTCACGACTATGCCACCATACATTGTCCTTCCTGCTTTGCATTTCTTTGAATTTTTTTTCCTCCCTGGATTTTTCATACAGTGACCACGGCTCCAATACTCCATAAAAGACAAAAACACACCATAAATAAACCATAACATTTGTCCACATGACATTTGTAAGTCTTCTGAAGCCAAATGAAAGTATGTAGAAACTGGTGCTAACTACTGAAAAAGTTCCCTTCTCTTAAATCTCTTTTTAATTCAGCATATTTAAATTGGTGAGCCATGTTTGATATTTGGTGTCAAGAGGAAGAGCATTTATTTTATTTTATTTTATTTTATTTTAGAGACAGTTGGCTTGACACTTTTAGTTATTTTAAACTACCCTTTAATTAAAAAGAGTAAAAACATAATTGGAAAATTATTCTGTATTCCATAAAAAAAAAAAAAAATAACAACATTCAGTTTTGGAATGACGTGAGGATGAATAAATTATGACACACATACACACATATTATATATATATACTCTAGTAAATAAATACAAAGGAGAAACTCACTGACAAATCCACATATAGGCTGATGCAACATTTTCTGACTTTGATATAAGGGCAAACAAAACACACACACAAATCTATCGGACATAAAAAAAAGATATCAGTAGGCTTATTGCCATGCAGTTAGGATTTATTTAACAGCACTAATTGAGACGGGCATCATTAAATCAGACAGGATAAATGGCTTTAATTATGTTATTGTCGTGTCTAACATTGCTGAGTACTAATTACTTTTCATCTGTTGTCACGGCAGCACAGCTCCGATAGCCTCGTTAATCTGCCGCGCTTTTGCGTTACTTCTTTTTTTTGCGGTGGTGAAGCCATCAGTGATTGACGCAAGAGATTGGCACATGTGACACTGAAGTGGATGAACAGTCCTGAAAGTGACATCCTTCACAAGAGACAGAGAATGCTTTCCGAGAAGAGAAGGTTTTGCCGTGTTTGTTACGCCTAAATCCTTTAATAGAATCTTTCTTGGATAAACTCAGTGACTGATATACAAAAACCACAGGCTCTGAAAGGTTCATGCTGCCTGCTTTGTTTTCTGAGTTATGTCTTTGAAATAATCAGTACTTATTACTTTTGGATGGAGAATCCAATAAAGAGCACATTGTTATTTTATCATTCTGTCTGGAAGAAAGTTGTGTTTACTGAATTAATACAGTAAGTTGAAGGAACGTTTGACAGGTTAGCAGCATCAAAGCAAAAGAGTTTTTATTGAAGCACTAAGTAGAAGGTAACTAGGTATTCCTGAGTACAGCAATATATTCTGCTTAGTTCTATCTGTGAAATAATCTGTACTTATTTCTTATGGACAGATATAGATTTGAATCAAAACATTTTACACATTTTCGACTTGCTTTCTGTGCTTTCAGCCATTCACTGAGACCGCTGTGCCATTATTTCAATACATTTTTTACATGCCGCTCTTTTATTGTAGTTTAAGTCTGGAAACCCACTGCTTCTTTTTTAAAACCAATAATCAAAAGCAGCTGGAGGATGATGTGTGAAATTTAATTATTTATCTGATTCCAATATAATTAATCAGACTCAATTAAATTGTTAAGAAGAAGAATCGTGTTCTTTGAAGGGAAGAATTTCTCAGAAGCTAACAGGAAAACAGAATTCAGTATGAAAGTTCAGATAGCACTGTGACTTACCAGACACGTCTCTACTATTTTTTGTTTTGTTTTTGAGATGCAATTCTATCGAATGAGGAATTGTGAGCTCTGGGGTCAAATAGGTCATTGTGATTGGATCCAGATGTGAGGTGGGACTGCATGCGCGTTTCAGTTTTAGATAGAATCACCCTTACATGGCACATAAAATCAAAACAAACTGTGGTTTGGTTGCTTAAATAATGTGAACAATTTAGGAATTAACAGTATTTCTTTATGGAGTTGTTTTAACACCATTTGCCTTCAATACAACCATCTTAGAATAGATTTCTACAACTTGAATAGTCTTCAGTAGAATGTTGTCAATAAAACATCTGCCAGTTTCTTTTGGAGGAGAGAATCAGTTTCTCATTCTTCTCTCTAAAAGTGGTTTGGTAATATTAAAGTCAGGTGATTTGTCCGGCCAGGGCAGGTGTTGAAGTTGATCTTGGTGCTCCAGCTGTCCAGGTTTTATGATCATGACTCCATCTTTTTCACATTTTAGCATTGCTGTCTGTGATGAAAGTTTTAGCAGTTGAGGCTCTTTCATGGATGTTGGCTTTGTGAAGCTCTCTGTGGTCGGTTTTTGTGGAAACAGGCGCTTCAAGGTGAATATTGAAGTTTGCTGTCAATTTGCAGCAGTAGTTCTGTATTGTTTTGAACACAATCCCTCTTAGTGTTCAACGATCTCGATCGATCATTTTCAGTTTTCACCCACTTTTCTTCTTTGCTGATGAACTCTTGCCATGCTTTGTTTACACTGACATAAGACTGATGTTGTTCTTAAAACACTAAATGGTTGGGCAAAAATCAAAATTCACATTTGATGAAGAAAAAACTAAACAGTCGATGGTAGACATCGACATTCATAGCATTTGGCAGATTTGAAATGACTTAAATGAAGGCAGAATTTAAATTTTTGGGTGAACTTATCTCTTTAAGATTAAATCATACTCGTTAATAGGCTTCCATGATTTGTCCTTTTTTGAAATCTGACAAGTCACCCATTTCACCGAGCGCTTGTACTAACCACTGCTGAACACAACTTATACTACACTGAAAGACAAACTAGAGAATAAAGACAATGAATATATAATCACAACGTTTGTTTTTGCACTAAAACCTTGTGTTAACTCCTGTAATAATGGGTGCTCACATTATTTTGTCCAGCCCCTGTATTTTAACGATGCTTTTCAGTATTGAAGCAAATAAATGGCTCTCAGATGGCTCTGTCTGCCATCTTGGTTGTAGTTGTTCCACTGATCTTGTGCATTCACCACAAAAGCTTAATGCGATGCTGTTTGGAAACAAAACAAGATCTGAGAAGGAAACATATTTCACTTTCTATCTTATCCTAAGTTAATTTCTGACCCTTCATTTCTTTTAACTAAAATTTCCTCTATCATTTCTCTCTCTGATGTGTTTGTGGAGCACAGAAGTGCAGTGGTTTGTAAAAGCAGTGTAAACTCTGTAAAACACATCAGTCCCATTATCGAGAGACAACAGTGGACTGATGCTGTGCCGTCCCCCTCGTACCGTTCTGGGAAATTGAAGCAATAAATTCTTTCCTCCTCAGACTCTCTCTTTCTCCATCTCTGTTTCAGTCCCTGTGATCTCTCCTGTTATTTGTAGAACAAATCGATTGTTGTTATGTATATTTGGCTGAGAGCTTGTAGAGCTGTTGGCACTACAGAAGCCCCAGATCCCCTCCAGTCTGGTGCTGGAGTCCATCAGGATCAACTGAGATTTTAGCAGATGTAAGTCACAAAAGCTTAGTGAAGAGATCAGACCAGTTTTGGGTCAGTTTGTGCTTTTATTATTTATTTAAACTCTAATACCAATAGAAATAATTTTTTTCAACATTTCTTTATGCTTATGTCTTTTTAATATAATTTTGATTTTGGAGTGAAATATGGCCCAGGAATGTTCTCGACAGGTTATGTGAGATTCACCCTGTGAGAACTATCTCCTATTTTTGGGATGATCCTGGATTGTGCTGCTTGTGGGACATACAATTTAAACCACCCTTGGATGATTGAATGTAGGTCTGAGTCATATTATATTAGCATCTTTTCCTCTCTAAAGGGTTAGTATATTTTAATCTCTGGTTGTATGAACGAATAATTAGGGAGATATAAGTCAAAATACTGTTTGATGACCCAGACTGCACTGTGAGAAATCATTTTCTTATTCTGTATTTTTCTTAAAAATCTAAATATCTATAAAATGTTCCATTTACTTGAGAAGAAAAACAGTGCTATTCATTTTGTTGGATTTTTTTTTAAACACTTTCAAAATAGTTTTCTATGAAAACAAAACTTTATTATTGTAGCCAGTTTGGCTTCTAAATCTTGTTTTAAGGATATTTAGATTTTTTTTTTTTTTTTGCTGGATGACAAGCCAAAAATATTGATTATTATGACTTTAGTAATGATTCTAGACATTTCATGATAATTTTTTAACTGAAGATATTTTTAATCACTTCTGATTCTCTTTTATAAAATATTCAACTTTTTGGATCAGTTTTAATTGGGCTCATAGACAGTGAATGAGATTTTATTTGGCATTATATGTGGGAAGTTTTACAAGTCTATTCAGAGCTCAAATATTGCCAATGACAATTAATTTGTAGGTAAATGAAAAGCACATTGGCAGGTTTTCTGCTTTCTAATTTCAGTCATTTATTTTTAACTAATGAGTTTATGATGCTTAGCAGCAGTCTGGTCTTGTTCAGGTACAGTATGACAGTTGTAGACTGCAGAGATAATGAACACAGATGGAACTGATGCCATTCAGACAGACTGCTGTGTGACACGAAAGAGGGGCTGATGTAGGGTATGCAGGTTCAAATCTGGCCTGCGTCATGTCCTCGTGTCATTTCCATGATTCTCCATACTTAATGACATAAAACTGATTGAGATATTTAAATCAATGTGTTTTTGTGTCAGTGTTCAAAACACTTTGTGTATTGTACAGTATAGTATATCACATTTTGTTTCTTTGCAAAGGCCATACAATGAAAAACTCAAAAGTTAACAAGATGATTTATTCATTGACAGTCACCCTGATGAGTAGATTGTATCAAGTCTAATGCATTTACTTATTTTCTTTAACAATATATAAACATACACAAAAAAGATATTGAGTAATTTTGTTTTTGATTATTAGATGAACAGTATGTGCACTGTAATAATAGGCCTGAGATTCTGTGTGATTCTGACTGTGAAATTCATTTCTGGCTTAATGATCATATGTTCAGTCATGTAGAGAGGAAAATGCAACATCTACGGCATGTTCTTGATATATCTCTATTTTGTGAAAGAAAAGAAACTTAAGATGTGGCTGTGTTTATATAGCAAAGCATATCCACTTATTGAGAGCAGCAGCAGCCTGCTTGGTTTCTTTTAATAACAATATGCTTCATATTGTTATTTTTAGTTCCATACATTATTTTATTACACAAAGTAACTTAAGTTAACAAAGAAAAATTACAATGTTTATTTAAAGCTAGCCTGTTTAGTGACTTGTTCGCCAGGTCTATTTCTTCTTAAATATATTAGCTTAAAAAATGTCAGATAGGAGTTTAGTACTCTGTTTAACACATCTGACCGTATTTAAATCCATTCTACAGCATTCTGCACAATTTTCCCACAATCAGCATAAAAATGCGGAAAAAAGACTGTAGATTCATAGGTGTAGGAAAAAGTGTACTACGTAGTGGTATTTATTTGTTTATCTAAATGTATTTATTTAATTATTTTCATTTTTACTTACTGCTGTGGATGTCATGAAACCTGTCAAAAACATGTTTATGTCCAAAATCAAAATCAAAAAATAAAATAATGAAAAAAAAATGACAGTTCTAGGGATGTTTTTTTTATAAAACAATAATGCATATTTTCAACCTAAACTCTCATTGTAAATTCTCGGTAAAAACTAACTAAACTAAATGGTTGAATCAATATATAGGCTAGTTATTACTAATTTTGAACAATGTTTACTTTATGCTGATTTTTTTTTTTTTTTTTTTTTTTTTTTGTGATCTGTGGCAATGAATTAAAGTTAAAGGAAATGCCAAAGGTTTGAGGTTAAATGATCAGGAATTGCTGAAGCCAAATCAGCTGACAGGACACTTTGGCTTTAAAAGAGGAATCGGTGAAGGAGATACTATAAAGAGTCTGCCACGGGACTTGAGTTATGTGTCATGCTAAGAATAGCTTTACCCAGATGCAGTGAAGAGGTGATATCTCTTGAAATGTTATTCATGATCGATGGTAGTATTGACCCTCTTGTCGAAACACTTTTAGCTTTAAAGTGTTCACATGTTGAAGCAAGACCACCTGCACTTCTCTTGTTCTGCTCTATTCTGTAAATGCAAGACTCAGTCATCTAGACACAAACAGGAAACCCACCAGTTTTAAATGATGCACACTTTTGTTTACTCATTCCCAGCACCCCCTGCTCTAAAGCTGTCTGTGAATGAGACGTATGTGGTGGACCCAAGCCAAGATGTCACGCTGTCGTGTGAGGTAACGGCAGGCTTCCCCACGCCTACAGTCAGCTGGTCGCGGTACCCTGGATCCCTTCCTCAGCGGTCCATGATCCGAGGCGGGTCCCTCACTCTCCGGTCCGTCACTCCCACTGATGCCGGCGTCTACAACTGCACAGCCGTCAACAATGTGGGAAACCCTGCAAGAAGAACCGTCAACCTCGTTGTGAGAAGTAAGTGTGCTCGCTTTTACACATGTACTGACATTTGAATTTGAATGTAAAGAAGTAGAATTCAAATGCATTGGAAATTCATCCCACTTTAACTAGAATAGCAAAGTTTGTCAGGACAAGTTGTGAAGGATGGATGGATGGACAGATGAACAGATGGATAGATAGATGGATAGACATAAAAGTGGGTGGGTGGGTAGATGGATGATGGATGGACGGACAGACAGACAGAGCGATAGATAGATGGATAGACAAATATAGATAGAAAGACAGACAGATGGATTGATAGATGGATAGACATACAAATAGACGTGAAGGTTTTTGGATGGTTGGATAAACAGACAGGTGGATAGAGGCCGAGAGAGCTCAACGTGCGGCAACTTCAAAAAACACATGCAAATAGAAAAAGCACCAGCAAATAAAGAAAACATCTTCATCAGTTTGACAGCAGGTGCTGCAAATGCTCACAACACAAACAAATAAAGAAACGCACTGCAAATGCTCACAACTCAACCAAATAAATAATTTTATTTTTTCTTTATTTTTTTGTGTTATGAGCATTTGCAGCACGTGTATTGTCAAATTGACGAAGTTGTTTTCTTCATTTGCAGGTGTTTTTTCTATTTGCAGCGCGTTGAGCTCTCTCGGCCACCGTAGGATAGACATAAAGGTGGGTGGCTGGATGGATGGACGGACAGACAGCCAGAGCGATAGATAGATGGATAGACAGAGATAGACAGACAGACAGAAAGACAGAAAGACAGATTGATAGATGGATAGACATATAAATAGACATGAATGTGGATGGATGGACAGACAAATAGGTGGATGGATGGACAGATGAACAGATGGATAGATAGATGGATAGACATAAAGGTGGTTGGATGGACAGACGGGCGGACATACAGACAGACAGACAGACAGACAGAGATAGATAGATAGATAGATAGATAGATAGATAGATAGACAGATGGATTGATAGATGGATAGACATATGAATAGATATGAAGGTGGATGGATGGATGGATGGATGGATAGACAGACAGATAGACAGATGGATAAGTGGATGGATAGACTGATGGACGGACAGACAAACAGATAGATAGATGGATAAACATCAGGGGAGATAGATGGACGGAAGGTTGAACGAACAGATAGATAGATAGACAGACAGACAGACATGAAGGTGGATGGATGGATAGACAGATGGATGGATGGATGGATGGACGGATGGACGGACGGACAGATAGGTGGATGGATGGACAGATGTATAGATAGATGGATAGACAAAAAGATGGTTCGATGGACAGACGGGCGGATGGATGGATGGATGGTCAGACAGACAGACAGATAGATAGATTGATAGACATAAAGGTGGATGGATGGATGGAAAGACAGACAGACAGTTGTTGGATGGATGAACAGATGAACAGAAGGAAAGATAGATGGATAGACTTACGGATAGACATAAAGTTGGATGAATGGCTGGTTAGAACTTTTATGGACCAACATGAAAGAAAACTTTATTTCCAGAATGCACTAGCTCAGTTGAATTTGATTAAATTAACAACTCTTCTTTCTGTTCTTCTATTTCAAATTACAATTTCACTTCCTGTAGGGTGTGGCCAATTCAATTTACACTCGTGATTTAAAAAGGAGCCAATTCAGTTGTGAATTTTATGCAACCCTGGTTTGAAATCAGTCTTTATTTCTGCAGTTCTGTTGGGTGGCACAGAAATCACTTCACCTTTAATGGCTGAAATATTAGCTACATCTCAAGCCATCAGATTCAATTTAAGTTTACATATCCCTCCAACCGCTTGATTGACACACATTTGAATGTGTTATGACTTCCTGTCTGTCCCGCGCTTAGCACAAAGATTGCCGAGCCAGATTTGTTCATATGTATGCGTGGGAGCGTGTGTTTATGTGGCGTGAGTGTGAGTTAGCGGTTGAACTGTAATTAGCTCTCTTGGCAGTGTGTGATCGTGTTAAACTCCTCAAGCCGAGAGGGTGATTCAGGAACGGCTGCCATAACGCCTGCCGTTCATCAGGGCCTGGAGCTATTCTTAGCCTCTTTAATCATTTTTATTTACTCCAATTAATTTGAGAGGAATGGAGGTAATTAGCAGTAGAAGCGTCTTATTTCGGAATGCGTGCTGGATCCGTCTCTGTTGACGGTAATGAGCTCGCTTTGTGTCAAACGCACACGCAGGTGCCGCGGACGCTTGAGCGCAGCCAATCATCCAGGTAAGGCAGCCGTCTGTTGAAATGCAGGGCGCTGAACATATGGTGCTAAACTTTCTGTCTCCACCTGCAGGGTCGTTTTTCATACTGTCAGAGCGTAAACACACGGCTAAGCTGTTATAGTTATGAATTGTGCTTCAGTACTAACAAATTACAGCAGTAGGGCTAGTGGGGGGGGGGGGGGGGGGGGTAATGGATGCTCTAAGCGTCTTCAGCTGTGTTCGTGATACTGCCTTTAAGCTCATTATTTTCATCCTAAAAAGCCGTTTACGACTGAGTCATTATTTTTATCATGTAAATTGTGTTTTTTCCTCATGATTACAGCCAGTGTTTGTAGTAACGCATGGGATGGTTTCATGTACAGTACAGTGACGAAGCAGTGCACTAGAAGGCAGACTGTATTAATGTTCCTCAAAAATGGGCTTTGTTCTAAACCAAAATTTTAAACGAAATGAAATGAAATCAGTTCAATCTGCTTTCGTACAGATTACATTCAATCTTTGTGTTGTTGATAGTTTCAGTCTTAGATGTGCTGTGTTTTTTGTAAATACTTTTTCAGAAACTTAAGATTAAATAGAATTTCTATATTTAGGAATGTTCATTTGTTTCACTGTTCAAAATATAACTGACAACGATGATGCCATTGCAATACACTGCATACAAACTATGTATTGATTTCTGTTTGCATGATGATGTCACTTCATTTCCACTGAAATAAAGCTTTAAACCTAAACTCATCTAACCTTTAAACCTAACTCACCTAAAACATAAAAGAAAACGATTTTATATAATTATACTACATGCTATTATTTTAATTTAAATTTTAATATTTAATGTTAAATATTTATTTAGAGTATTTTGTTGATTTTTAATATTTTTTTTTTTCATTAGATTTTTTTATTATGTCCTGCCTTTTTAAAATAATAATAATAATAATTATTACTATTATTATTATTACTATTATTATTATACTACACCTGTGGCTTGCATTTAAACTGCACCCACAGTTTTTTGCATATTTTATTACAAATTTCATAATGCATTTAGCTACTAAAAGGGGCAAGACCAATAACATTTTTTGATTAATTCTGCAGACTTTCATACATTTTTTTCCCCTAGAAAATGTGAAAAATAGTGTTATTTAAATACTATTATATATGTATTCATTAATATTTTAAATTATCTTTTATTTTTCGTATTTTTATTTATTTTAGTTTATGTTTTAGTATTTTTGCTTATGTGCTTTTATCGTTTTTATTAGTTTTTTTTTAATACATATTATATTCTTTACTATATAGCTTTGATATATTTTAATTGCCATATTAATTTTAGCAATTTTAGTACTTAAACTTATTTAGGTTAGGAAGAAAGGTAGAAAGTTTTTAATATTTTTTTGGTCTAATATTTGCATTTTATTTCCATTTTAGCCATATTTCAGTTATTGATTTTGAATAGTTTTAGTTATCAACACTAATAAAGGTGAATAAAGAATTGATAGTTCTAGGATTGGGTTTAGTCATAACCTAAATGCTTCTTTCACCGTGATCTCTGTCATCCTTTCTCTCTCTCCGTTAGCCATGAAGAACTTAACGTTCCAGATCACGCCGGACTCCAACAAAGACAGCGAGAGCATACAGATGGGTCGAGACCTCAAACTTTCCTGCCACGTTGACGCCCAGCCTCAGGACAAGGTGAACTACACCTGGTACAAGAACGGAGTTCTCATCTACCCCACCGACAGCCTCATCGTGCTGCGCAGTGACCCAGACATGCCGCCCGGTACCAGCAGCCTGGAAATCGTGGACATGAAGTTCAGAGATCAGGCCACCTACAGCTGCGTAGTGAACTTCCCCGGGAGCAGCATTCCTGAACTGCGAGTGGACGTGAACATCACGCAGAGCAGCGGTGAGACACTGATTGTAATACTAAAGACACGCAGGGTTTGAGGCCCTCACTTGTGCTCGTACTGTGAAGTGGCCCTTTGATCCGACTCCTTCTGCTCGTTGCTGATGATGTTGTTTACTTGTTAAAATGGAATTTTCTTTGCTCACAAACATGAAAGACCCCATGAAATGGTTTGATGAGAGTTGTTTTATCGTTCTATCGTTCTATCATTCTATGATTCTATCTGTTGTTCTATCTGCAGAGTGTTATGGTCCGATAATAGCAAGCATTTAATTTAAAAAAGACTCTCTCAACATAATTTTTTTTAATGAAATAAAAATGACCTCTTGTGCCATATTTTTGACAACAGAAAGAGACCACTATTTAGCACAAATGTTTTCTCATATATATATATATTTTTTTGTTGTGCAACATGATGTTTATTGAGTAGTTTTTCAGCTATCTGAGATGTTAAACTCATTCTGCTGGGTTGATGGTAGTAAACTGTTGAATTCTGGGAAATACAGACGCCCTCATGCATTTGCGTCCTCTCTGATCTGCTCTCTCTCATCTCAGCAGGATGCTATTTTTTCCTGAGTTTCTCCTCTTTTTTTGTACTTGAGGTTTCAGCCTTTCCTGAGGTTATTCTCTGTTTCTGACAGCAGTACCTAACATGATCAATCGTATCATCTGACAGTTTCTTTATAATCTTTCTGTCCTACTGTTTGAAGTCTGTCCATCCTAAATGGTCATTATTTTGACTATTTTTTCCTCTGTGTTTTGGTGTTGGGCCAGTAGATTTAACACAGTAGTGTCTTAATAAAGCAGTTGATTATCTTTTCTTATATATTATTTTATATTGCAACACAATTGTCTCTTTTATGTATTGTTAACCTGCCAACTGGCCTTGTTTAGGCAAGATAAAAAGAACTGCAGCATTAGCATCACAACACTGATTGAGTAATAGATTTTTTATTTTCTTTTTTGCTTATTTCATACAGTTATTTATAAAATAAATATTTTTTAATTAGTTTATTAATTAATTGAATAAAATACTATTTCCCATGCATTTTTTAAGAGAGTTGGGATAAATTGTTTCATTTTTATTAATATCAGCAGATTTCCAATGATGACACAAGAGGTTGCATTTTAATTTTTCATAAACATCAGTTGTATGTGTCACTAAAGCTAAATATAGAGAGAGAAGTTGCTGGTCAGAAGTTGATGTTATTTCTTCCATTTTCTTCAATTTTTTTCTTGTACATATTAGTACATATTATTTAATATATATATATTTTTTGAAACGGTCAGACTTCCAAAATCAATACATCTCCTCTTACGACTATGTTTTCCTCTTTTTCCAGTCGTTCCTCCTGTTCTGAGTGTGCCAGTCGGAGGGGGTGTGGTCAATGTCAGTGAGGGCGGGACCGCAGAGCTCGCGTGTTTGGTCGATGGTAAGCCCCGCCCACCTGTTCTGTGGTCTCGTGCCAACAAGGACCTGCCCATGCCTTCAGGGGATTGGGTGGTGGAAACACGCGATGGACGTTTGAGGCTGACCAATGTGACGCGGGACATGATGGGAGCGTACCGCTGCCAAACCTCTCCTTACAACGGCCTAAACATCAAACGCCGACAGGCTCAGGTGCAGCTCAACGTGGAGTGTAAGTGTTTCAGGCATTAAACAAAGGTTTTTGAGTGGGAATGATAGTTCGCCAAACTGCTAAAGCTAGAAGAAGCTAGCTGCATTAAAATGATTTACAAGTAAGGAGTGAGTAAATAGCATTTCCCCCCATGATCTGCATATATTATCACATTCTTAGACTCCAGCTTATTATTTATGGGGTGACCTGTGAACATTCCAAAATGATTGGCAGGCAGCACTTGAAGTGGCACATTTAAATATGTAACCTAAATATCTCATATCTTATATCTGTTATGTTTTTATTATTCACTTATATTTAGGATTGTTTTATAAATATTTTATTTATTCTTTTTTTATTTATTAGAGGCTGCATTTATTTGATAAAAATACAGTAAAAACAGTAATATTGAACAATTATTATTAATTATTATTATTCTGTTTTAATATATTTCAATATGTACTGTAATTTGAATAAACAAATGTTATGGCAAAGCTGAATTTTCAGCATCATTACTTCCTTCAGAAATAATTTTAATATGCTGATTTGCTGGTCAAGAATCATTTATTATTATTTTTGAAAAATATCTTTTGATGAATATAAAGTTTAAAAGAACAGCATTTATATGAAATAGAAATAAATTGTATAAATGTCTTTGCTGTCAATTTGTCAATTTGCCAATTTTGTTTTTATCAATTTAATACATCCTTACATTATAATAGTATTCATTTCTTTCAAAAGTTTGACCCCAAAGGTTTGAATGGTTTGTATCACTATTGTATCACTATTGAGATGGATAAAGTCAAGATTTTTTTCCCTCAAATATCCTGTATCATATTTAAAAGCATGTCTGATTTCAGAAGTGAAATGGCTTGTGAACAACAGTGCAAGTTTACTAAGTTGGCTTATTGTTTTGGTCACTCCCTGTATTGCACAGGGCATAGCCAAACTATATAGTGGTTTTAACCGTAAATGCTTAAAGGGATAGTTAACCTTTAGTTGGTCCCCATTGACTTGCATAGTGTTTTATTTTTCACTATGGGAGTAAGTGGGGACCAGCAACTGAAAGTGAACTATCCCTTTAAAGGATTTAGAGTTAAAAGGTTACCCAAAGTGTTTATAGGAAGTCCCGCTCTAGCCTTCCTATAATATCACAAAAGGATTTTATTTGTCAGTCGACCAGGCCATTGGACACATCGCACATTATTTGTCAATTGACACAGTTTGGACACATCCCAGAGCGTCTCAGACAACAGCACTCCTGTGCCTGGCTGAGAAAGGACAGCGGTAATGAAGTCTATCATGAAATTGTCTCGATCGATGGCGTGATTAGATTTGATTTGGTGCCGCACATTCTAATGTGATTTTAATCTTGATTGTAATGCGATCCACTGACTGAGGATAGATTGAGTCTCCGATCGCACGACCAAACGAGCCAAAGTGACACGCGTTTTCCATTAAGACCCAATGGGCCATTATCAATAATTTTGATCCTGCTATTTTTAGATGCAGCATTTGAGGGCCGGCGGGAGTGATAATGCGCTCAGAGTTTTCATAATGCATTATGATGCCCGCATGGAGCGCGTTTTGTAAGTGCCAAACTAAAAAGGCCTTGAATTCATTAGCGCTCTAGCTGCGCACAACCGCACAAAAGATAGACGGGCTAAACCCTGATCCACTCAAAGCGCATCAGCCCTTTTCACACGAGCCATTAGCGGAGCAAAGCACTCTACGCTCTCATAATGGATCCTGTGTTTATTGTGTTGCTTCAAAATGCACAATGTGATTACAGGACGATGCTGAATTTGAGTGTGCGTCAGTCTATTCACTGCACAGGAGGAGCATCTGACCGTGAGCATCACACAATGCAGAGAGCTTTTTGGAGCTGTGACATTGTGGTCAGGAAAACCAGGTGGTTGGTGGTTCAAGCCCCACAAGGTGCAGGCCGTGAACCAATAACATTGTGCACAAGGTTCTGAACCTAAAGTTTATTCTTGGAGAACTGAGGGTGATTGTCCTGCACTGAAAAAAATTGGTGTAAGATTTACTTTGACTTACAAATAGTAAATTTCACAGATAATTACGAAGAAACGACATTAAACACATTCAATTAACCATCATGTTGTGATCCGGTCATTTTGACCTAGGCTAGAGAGGTCAAGATTTGGTGATAAAATGGCAAAAAAAACAAACAAAAAAATGTATCTAGGTCGGTCATTTCTGTATTTTCAGCACAGCACAGGAATTTCTGACATAGACAAACTGTAAGTGTATTGTGAAATGTACTTAATCGTTGTTTTATTTACAGCGTGTAAGAGACTTGGATGTAATGTGTCTGCTATGCTGGTAAACTCATTTCAGTATCTCTTTAGATTATTTTTATTGATCATATGCTGTTATGTTATCATATTCTGTGTGACAGGGGTTGTTTCAGTGTGTCTCTTTCCATCTGGCAGACAGCGTTTAGGTAAACGAGTTTGTCTCAGGTGAGCGGAGCATGTCATTGCTCGGCCTGTGATCAATTACGATAAACGATGACAACAGCTACGTGATTTATACTATTATTAAACAGCACAGTCTATGAATCTGCACAGCCCATACATTCAGAGACGAAGTATAAAGGCTGTGCATCTGACTTAAACACGATATATCCCAACACATGTAATGCAGAACATGCTGTGAACAAATTGAAGTTCTTGGGAAGGATTTATGGCCAGATAAATCCCAGAATGCTGTGTTGCAGCTAAATGAGTGATAGCTTCATTAAGAGCTAGTATGAATCACCCTCTCCCCCACGCATCTAAGTCTATCCTCACATCCTCAGTCCCTTTGTTTCTATCTTCCGTCAATATCGCTGCCGTAACGGGCCCGGCTAATGCGGAGTATTGCAGGATGGAGGCAGTTTAGAGCCCACCGCTGTGCTTCATCCCACGGCAGGTCTGATTTATGAGCCAGGTGGCTCTGCCTGTCTCTCTGGAGCTGGAGACAGGGGGATGCTGTCTAACACCCCGTCCTGTCTCTCTGTGTCAGGAGAGACAGACAGCGTCTGCCTGAAAATGAACGTTTCACTGAGAGGCATTCAGAGGCTAGCAGGGTAAATCTCACAAAACCTGTCAAGAGCAATCTCATTCTCAAAAAAACAGTGATATATTATTTAAATCCTAAAGCATTTGTAGTATTTGTTGCATGTACAGTATATTGATTTAAATAAAATATGAATACATTCATATTTAAAATATTATATGTATATTTTTATTTAAAATACTATGTTTTTTAATTATGGAATATTAATATTTTATTTTTTAAATACATTTACAATTATACATATTTAGTTTAAAAAAGTAATATTTGAAAATAAACACACACACACACACATTTATATATATAATATATATATTTATATATTAATTTGTGACAGTAATGAGAAGGTAATTATACTCCTTATTAAAGGAGTAGTTCACCCAAAATGAAAATTTCCTGAAAATTCAGGAAACACCTTCAGGCCATCCAAGATGTAAATGAGTTTGTTTCTTAATCAGAACAGATTTGGAGAAATTTACCATTCATTACCATCACTTGCTCACCAGTGGATCCTCTGCAGTGAATGGGTGCCGTCAGAATGACAGTCCAAACAGCTGATAGAAAGATCACAATATTACACAAGTAATGTAAGTAATCCATAAACTAATGCACCATTAAACCATGTTTTTAACTTCAAATTGTTGTTTCCTGCTAAAATACAACTCATCTCGTCTGAATCAGGAGAGAAATATGCACGGATCAAAAACAGTTTACAAGCGAAAACAGTCCAAAATAGTTCTTAACAAACATGATGGTGGATTTTGATGTGAGAGGACAAAAGAGGATGGACTGTTCACTGCAGGAATCATTAATATGTATTATAGAAGCGCTCAGTATTAATGATGGGTTTGTTTCTTACAAATACACAGCTTTTCACTTCACAAGATGTTAACTGATGGACTGGAGTGGTGTAGATTACTTGTGGATTATTGTGATGTTTTTATCAGCTGTTTGGACTCTCATTCTGACGGCACCCATTCACTGCAGAGGATCCATTGGTGAGCAAGTGATGTACATTTTTCAAATCTGTTCCGAAGAAACAAACTAATCTCCATCTTGGAAGGAGTACATTTTTAGCAAATTTCCATTTTTGGGTGGACTATTGTCTGACTGAATAATTGTGTTCACAAAAGATCAATACCGATGTACTCAGTTATCCCCTTTTCTTTTACTTTTGATGGCCAATGACAGAAAATGTTAATATTTTAATATGTATGTATAAAGTATATGTTTTCTCTTGTGTCTTTATTTTCAGTTTGTTTTATCTTCACGCTCATATTTATCAGTGTTGTTGGGTGGCAGAAGCCCATGATGTTTTGGATACAGACACGTGTCCTCTCACATGAGACAGATGATTATAGTTTGTTTATGGGAACTGTTGTGTTGTGAAATTAAAATAGTCTGGTGTAAACTTCATTATGGGAATAGATGAGAGAAAATCACCTCTTCCTGTTGAGCTTAGAAAAATGTTTGTCACAAATTGAGTTGAAATGCAACACTGATGATTGCCCTGTCACATCAAGGGAATTTATAATACTCTATACTGTACAATATCATTCACGGCACCTTTTGTTATGCATTTCCTAACTGACTTTTTTTTTGTCCTGTCTGGGTCTGTTTTTCTTGCTTTCTTTACTCACCGTGTTTATATGTTTTAAATTCATTCAGCATTTTTTCTTTGTCAACAAATAATCAGTAAAAGGAGATACATTTTGGAAAAGTCCAACAAAATATCATATGAGCTGTTTTATTCATTTCAACATGCATAATGAATATGCATAATTTATAAGTTCATACATTCCATGGGATTTGAACCCATGACCCTGGCGTTGCTAGCGCTGCTGCTTTTCTGTTCATTTTCTTTTAAGTTTGCCTAGCCTCTTAGCAACATTTGGGACATGTCTAAATGCATTTCATTTATGGAAATAAATTCAAAATAAATATATAAAATGTATCAAATTAGTTATAAAATATAAAATGATTATGAAAATGTGGGATACATCCAAATACTATTTTTGTTGTTGACAATGAAAATGATTTAATAATTAAAAACAGTTTTTTTTTTGTTTTTGTTTTTTTACTACTGAGAATTGTGCCACTTATGGAGTGGTTTGGCTGGAGCTTTCTTTGTCTCAGTTCCAAAGCACAAACCAGAGAACCTTGTGGGAATTTTAAATGGGTTTCATTGTGATCATTTTGGCAGTGTTGAATTAGTGTGAACACAAGTCAGAGAAATCAAATTTGACCCTGTGTGCTTCTTTAATGCACAGACCTGGTCTTGTTTTACCATATTTGTTGCAGGTGAACAATTAAACATGTTTGTCTTTGTTTAATCTGGTTTATTGTTTAATTTTTCATCACCATGTGATAACTTGGTGAACCTGACATGACTTTCCTTTTTCAGTATGAGATTCCATTCACAAGCCAAATGACTTCTTTAATCTGACATATTTTTCAAGTGAAACAGGAAAGAAAAATGTATTTTATCCATCAGGAATTGGTTTGATCTTGGAAAATGGGGATGATAATCCTTCTGAATGTTATGTTGGATGTCTATTTCAAAGGATTGTCTATTAAAGTTAACATTCTGTACAACCAAAGAGTTTGTAAATCAGTCTGAAGCTAATAAGTTTTTTTTTTTATTATTATATTGTCATTGAAAGCATTGAATTCAAGTTCATAGAGTTAATTACACCCTGATGCTTTGTCACAGTTTCCGCACATTATTAGTTACAGTAATGTACTGTTGATGTACGCCTGAGGTGCTGTGATGCTAATTTGCAGTCACATCACTTCATACATGCGGAGTGTCTAACCAGACCCTGGTAGACTGTAATTAGTCACTAGCTCTAGCACACTATATAGATTGATTCTGTGCAATTAGCTGAGACAATGTGGACCCCATCTTATTGATTCAGGTAGCAGCTTGCAATCTGTCATCTGAACGTCGTCGGCATGTGCGATGGGTTCAAGCGTTGTGTCCTAAGTGCTTTGGTGTGGTTTATTTGGGGCTTCGTTTCCAGTAAAAATCTCAAGAGTGGTCAGTTCAATTACTGTTCTTTTCCTTAAATTGATTTTCATCCTGTTAGTGAAGAAAAAAAACGCTGTTTGAGAACCTTCCTCTGAAGAGCATTTTACCAAAGCGAACTGTGATAGAAGTCAAAATGTCAGAACAGAAGACCAAAACAGATGCAACTGGTGAAAATTACTGTAGAATTATAATTGTACCTAAAATATTCACAGAGAAATGTCAAAGAAACAAGCAGATGAATATCAGTGTAATATTCTTTCTTTCTTTCTCCACCAGATCCTCCTGTTGTGGATCCAGTCCTGCTGGATGTCCGTTCTCAAACGTTTTCGACAGTCAATCTCCGATGCCTGGTTCTCAAGTCCAATCCAAACCGAATAGCCAGCACCCGCTGGTATCGCAATGGGCTGCCCATCCGAACCCCAACGGTGGACCCTCAAAGTGTCCCTCAGCTCCGGTTCAAACTAGACACCACTAATAACGGCACTTACGAGTGCAGAGTGAGCAATGGAGTCGGGATCTCAACCTGCACCTTCATTGTGTCTGGTGAGTTGTAAAAAATGTATGTACGTTGGGTGCTGTACCTTACAGAAAAACTTTAACCTAAAAAATAGATGAGTATAATGTGGGAGAATTGATCTTCATGCTTTCCTGTAGCCTTGGGTCTACTAGTCTTGATATTGGAGGTTTATCAAACTTTGTCAAGAGTCAGAAGTATTTTTGTTTGTCTTGTTATTCCTGTTGTGTCAGCACAAGCAGTCTGGTTAATTCAATTTTATCTGTGCTGTAGAAATCCAGGTCATACAAGTAAAGGTGGCTAGTTGCATAAACCGCTTAGAGTAGTCTTACAAGTTAGTCATCTAAATTTTGTCTTTAACAAGTCAGTTACATAAAAAGGTAGAATGATCTCATTTGAATCTGAAAAGTAAGGCTGATTACCCCTGCTCATTGGTCAGACTAGTTCTTCATAGTCAACTAGTTTAACCCCACCAGTTTGGCCAAGCTGGTCTACTAACCCCAACAGTGAAAACCAAGATGGTTTACTAGGTCAGCCTGGAACCGAAAGCTGCTAGCATAGATGATCAACTATTTGAAAATTTGGCATATGATTCATTTCAGCGAATCAGATCTTTCAAATAGTTTCAGTGAACCCTCACAAAAATACTATTTATGACTTCCTGTACATCATAATATGGTTTATGAAGATTTGTTAATAAGGGACTTTATTTAATAGAAACCCTTATGAAATGTTGTTCTCAGTTTAGTCGAGTTCAGTTGCCGATTCATAAATGATTCATTCAGACAGGTTTTGTGAGCTGGTTCAACTGATTCATTGACCTGACTCAGAAGAACCACTGTCGTCAAGCTGGTTTAAACTGGATCTTCCATCTGGGATTACATAATCAGCTCTGCTTGCTTTCCCGGAAAATGAGTAGCATTAAAATGAAAATTAGCATATGCCATGTGAAAAGCATCTGTCACTCACTGCTTACCGTTGAGTTGCCAGCTTTGTTAGCTACTACGCTAGTTGACGATGTGCTGTAGAAATCTGGCAAGAAAGGCCATACGGTGATGTGGCACCATACAGTACATTTCCAAAAGGCCCAGGTGTTTCTGTTCTCTCTGTGGGGGAAAAAAATTGGCTGCCGTCTTGCAGACTTGTAAGGTTTTTCCTTCTCAGTAGGGTCTTATCTTTAGCTTTGCCAACACATCATGACAGCTGAGGGGTGCTAATGCTATCAGCTCGTTCTATCGCCACACTCTAATATGACTGCTGTTATACTGTAGGCCTAGCTGCTATGCAACATACAGATTTGGTAATATGGTAAAAGGAATTGTGTCGCAACATTTAGCATTCTGTTGTCCATACTATGATTACTATGAAAAGCATTTCTGATTAAATGTACCCAAGCTAGCAAAATTATGTTTTCAGAAAGTTTACTAATGTTCCCATTAAGTTATGAAAATTTTATTTCTGAATATTCTCTGAATATTCTCTGAATGTTCAAAATGTCCAGTTTTTTTTTTTGTGTTTTTGTGCATGTTATATTACTACTATATTTTGGTTTAAATGATGCTTACCATAAGTTCCTGTAAGGGACATAGTATCAGCCAAAAACATAAAAACTGACTTCAACACAGAATAACTGCTTACAAGTGCATTTTTTTTCTCACAAAAATTACTTCAAATATATAATTTATCCAACATCTGTGGCACAAGACAAAATTTGAAAAATATTTATTATTGCAATTCCGTTTGGTGAAACTAAATTAAACAGTTCTCGTTTAATGAAATGCTCGTCTTTCATTGATGCTCTAGATAATTGGTTCTCACCCGGTGGGTCGTGACCCAATAATGGCTTTTTTCTGCAATAATAAAATACAATTAACTATGCATACCAAGAATGGCAAACAAATTTACCACATTATCTTTAATGTAACAGCTATGTCTAGAAGCAGAACCACTGTTATTTCAGTTGAATATCCACCTTATTTTTAAAATTTTATACAGTCCATTATGCTGCTTGATATAGCTAACTGTTTTTTTCTTATGATATTATTTTAATGCATCGACATAATTATAAACACACCAGTTTTTAGTGCAAAGCATTGCACATTCACAGGAAATAACTTACTTCCGCATTGCAAAATAAGGTGGCTAAGATGGTAGTAGTTTATCTTTTTTAAGTATTTGATTAATTAGTCATGCACTGTTTTGGTTTGTTTGTTCATTTAGCTCAGCCGTATAATGCAGAGTTTTACTACGACACTCCAAACCCCATTCGCACCTTGAAGAACAATTATTCCTACATCTTACAGTGGACACAGAAAGAGCCTGGCGCCGTGGACAAAATCATCGGCTACTGGATCAATGTCCAACAGGTAAAGCAAACACCCACATACACTCGAAGCTTCATATTTACTGCTTCTTTCTTTCTTTCTTTCTTTCTTGGCTCAGTGGGAGGTGGATGAGTAGAATAAGTGTGTTTGTAATAGGAGTCAGGGGAATAGTGTGCTCTATGTAGGGAGCAGACAGCGGATCGATCACTGCTTGTACTGCATTAAAGAGACTCTCAGAACCCCACCGGCCCAACACAAGAACACACAAGCAGCCTGATTGGGTCTGTATTTCATCCCTGCTGGAAACAAACCCCAAGTCATACACCCTAAGGTGCTCTTTTAAGGAACATGGTCAAGCAGGTCCCCACCAGCTTGTAGTCTATGTGATAAACGAAGAGCTTGGATTAAAATACCGTGTCGCTAGAAGCCAATCTTAGATCATGTTTCTTCTCTAACAGTGTCATTGATGAAGTAAATTGACTTTTAGGGTCGAGCTCATAGGACGAAAATATTGGTGTTAACACAAATAAATCGCAAATTGAAGTTGCATATTTATAGCATGCGCAAACCTATTGTGTTTAGTAGCTTGAGTTCTCGTCCACAGAGATGAATATGTCCTCATTGTGTCCATCAGACTCGACTTTGCCAGATGGGATTGGATGCTCATGTATAGCTAACTTTATCTCACACGCAAGCCGCTGTAATTCACACAGTTCCTGCCTTTTGACCTTCATCCCTGAGTCAGCAGTGTTGAGGCCGCATGAATATCTGCTTTGAATTTCTGTACATGGTTTAGTGGAGCATTGTCCAAAGTACAATCTGGATGGTTTGCTAAAAAATGTAGATATGTCCCAGTTTCCACTGTGAGGCTCACCGACTGAAAAGGTTTTATCTTCAGAGCAGGTCCATAACCACCATAGACATTGAGGAGGACACCCCCCCCCCCCCATTTTATATTTAACAGTTACAAAAGTTACATATTTAGGCTTATAAGCGGTCTAACAGTACTCATCAATGTTAACTGTTCCCAAACGAACTAGAATTAAAGTGTAATGCTTCAGTTTTTAACTGCAAAAGAAGTCGTGGCAAGATGTAAACTAAACATTTAATATTTGCCAACTGTTTCACAATCAAAATGTAACAATAGTAATAACCAGTGAGACAAACTACTCAACTTTTTTGTCAAATTTTGCAGTTTTGAATCGAAAATACAGGCTGTAATTTACGTGAGTCATATACGTTATAGTTGAATGTGATGAGACAAGAAGCATTTTCAACATATTAGGAATACAAATAAGACTGAATGGATGCATATTTTTTGTAAAATCTATATATATATATATATATATATATATATATATATTTCCAACAGTTCCGTTCGATTACAAAAATGATTTTCCCCTTAAATTAATGTAAATACTTTATTTAAATCCTTTAAATAAAAATACCATTACCAATGGGGTCTTTCAAATAAAAAGATTTGTTGAGGACATGGTTTGCTTCAGAGTCCTTTTAGATGCAGAAGGAAAGCTATTTCTTGTGTTATTTATCTGTACTTTTTGTTATTTTTTTCATTTTGTTTCAGAAATGAGCTTGCAGAATACAAGCAGCTAGCTTAGCTTGAAAAATGCGCAAATACATTTATAGCGACCATTTTTTTGTATGAAACATACAAGTACTATAATTGTTTTTCGTCATTTACAAAGGTGTATCAGACATTACAGAATGCATCAAGCCAAGCGCACAAAGATATAACACTGTTATGATATGCACTAACTATTCTGCAAAACATGAACTTTGTTCAGAAACTTATTGAGCTGTTTACACTGTAAAAACTCCTATTCCTAATGAGTATTTTTGTGTAATTATGTAGTTAAAATATCTAAAATTCTCCTTTAACAAGACATTTTCTTGAGAAGCATAACTTAAGACTTGTTTTCTGAGACTATATCTTGAATATAAGGGTATTTTGTTTTATTGCACTAGCAGATTTTGTGACTTGTTTTTAACTTCTTAACACAAGAGAAAATATCTGCCAGTGGAGTAAAACAAAATACACCCATATTAAAGATACATTCTCTGAAAACAAGCCTTTATATGTTATGCAGTGTTATTTCTCAAGTAAACCGGTCTTGTTTTAAGCATATTTTAACTGGAAAACAAGTCAAAACAGTTATGCCACCTTTAATATACAGTACTTTCTTTTGGTCAAACAGCATCTCAAGTATCCTTCATGAGGAAGGCAATCCCATAATGCATTACACAAGCTGAATGAAGAAATCTATGATTTAGTACTGAAATTAATTGAAAAAATAAATAGTTTAATTCAATTAAAATACATAATTTGTGTGTTTTTGGGGGCGGTCGTGGCCTAATCGATAGCGATTCAGACTTGTAAGCGGAAGGTTGTGGGTTCGAATCTCAGGTCCGGCAGGGATTGTTGGTGGGGGGAGTATCCTCCTTCAATACCACGACTGAGGTGTCCTTGAGCAAGATATCGAACCCCCAACTGCTCCCCGGGCGCTGTAACATGGCTGCCCACTGCTCCGGGTGTGTGTTCACTTAGGATGGGTTAAATGCAGAGAATACATTTCACTACTGGTTATATACTCTCTATGTAATTGTGTATGTGACAAATAAAATTATTCTTCTATGTATTTTTGTGCTTTTTAGAACATTGCGTTATGCTCTAAACCAAATTCTATTGAAATCAATCACATCATGTCAGCTCACTAAGACACGGACAGAGCCAGTGTTTAATTATTTACAGGCAATGTTTCGATTAAATAAACTACTTCTTTGAAGCATTCACCGGGATTCCCTCCACCCCCTGTGTGTCCCGGTTGAAATCTGGCCACCCTACGCAACAAACAAAGACCCTCTAAACATCTCGGGACGACCCCGGCAGCGATGGCGATAGGACAGGAGCGTGTCATCGGCACATCGACGCTCCCTCGCCACAGAAACCGTGTGCGCTTTGTGACTCTTCATCAGATTTTTTGATTCCGACGTTCTAATCATCTATTCATAGAAACCTGGCCCAGAGGGGGGCGGCAGGAACGGAAGAGCGCCGATGAATTATGGAAGGAGGCAGGAATCAAAGCGAATGGGGAGGGGGAGATTAGCCACTTGTCTTTGTGTGCATGAATAGCTAATCTTCCCCTCTTTAAAACCTTACCTTAAGTAAGAGTCTACAGGGACCAATGAATTAACATCCTGACTGCAGCAAGCGTGCATTAACTTTTATGAGCGCGAGCGAGCGTGTGTGTGTGTGTGTGTGTGTGCGTGTGTGTGGTAGAAAGGGAGACAGATTATAGATGAGCTTCTCAGTAGACTCAGTTGAATATATGTGCATATTTGATCATAGTAGAATAACAATGAATGTCTGTGTGTGAATAGTGAAATATAGTTCATTCCGTTTGTGTGTGTATCTATACGGTTCAGGACCGTGCGTTGGCGTGTTCGTCTGTGTATGAATTTGTCCAAGGTGTGAATGCGCTGTGCTGCTTTGCAGTGGTAATGTTGATAAATGTTTTATAGATGTTGCTCTGAGAAATGTAGACAAGAAAGGGAAAAGAGAGAGGGGTAATGAGCTGAAGAAAGCAATGCCATTGTTTCTCACAGAGACGAGAGTGTTCAATACAAAGAGTTTCAGTCTCTAACTTTAGAAACGTCTCTTGTTACTCATCTAGTATTGGGACAATCGCAAGATATATTCGCAAGAATAGAAAGTAAATTAACAGCGTAACAAGCACATACTTAATATAGAGATATGATAGATCATCAAGTAGTTTTTTGACAGATAGATGGGAGTCGTATTCAGAAAAAAATAATATACTGTAAATGAACTGTCAAACATTAGTCACTTTTTATTGTACTTAACATGCTATGTAACATATCTCACAACTTTACTTGCCTTTTTATTAGTTGTTTTTAAAGGATTTTATTTTTGCCTTTTTACTATTTGTCATTATTATTAATATTAATGTTAATGATAATAATTTAACTATAATAATAATAATAATAATTATTATTATTATTATTATTATTATTTCCACTTTGAAATCAATCAGGGATGTATAAGAAATTTCATAACAGAATAATATATATTTTTATATATATATAATTGTATTTCTGCTTTTGCCTTCAGACATAAAAGCATAACTAATAATAATAATAATTATTATTATTATTATTGTTGTTGTTACTAATACAATACATTTTTATATTTATTTAGTTATTAGAAATACATTTTTTTAATTTTGTTTTGTAATATTTGTTATATTATTATTATTATTTTTATTTATTTTTTTGCCTCTCTTGCCTCCTTGGAGAAAATGGCGCTTCATTTGTGCACTCTTTCTTTCTTTCTTTACTTAAACGTTTTTCTTTACCTCTGTCACACTTTCATATGAGAGGTGCGCAGAGCGCTTTCATTTCCTCAGAATATTTCTAAAGGAGAACAAGAACGTTCTCTCGTTTCTGAAACGAGTGCTGTGCCTCATTTGTAAAGCTGCGCCGTTTGTTTACCAGTGCGGAAAACTGAGTCCCTCCAGAATAAACGTACGCTGAGTAAGATGAGAAACTTTCATTACCGATTATTATTTTGGGCTCATTTTTCGCAGTTCGCTTTTTTCCATCGAACTGATGCTAACAAGCTAAACTCCATATTCAGACATTGTTGTAAATTTGCTGACAAACGACAAACCCAGTTTAATCCTTTAAACACGCTCCGTGCCATATGTTACTCAACCACCGGAGACTCAAACAGCTGTCCGCATCCGAACCCGAGCACCGATGACAGACCTCCGATCAGTGGGGTGAACCACCTCAGGAGAGAGAGAGAGAGAGAGAGAGAGAGAGAGCGAGCGAGTGTGCTTGAATACATTTACACGTCTTTATTGAGCCGTACCTGCAGGGGGAATCCTGCGGCAAGAGAAGCGCGGTTCACAGGCCTCTGCTCACACCTCGCACACCTCTGATATTACGAGAAGCTGAGATCTTACAGCTGTGTATGTGTGTGTAGTATATAAAGCCCTGTGCAATTTGATGTAACACTTTTTGCTAGTTCTTCATGCTTTAATGATTCAGTATGTGCCATAAAGACCAGCGATCAAGATCCAGACATATAGACCCCCAGCAGACAGAGACCTGTTGCTCCCAACAACCATTTTAATGAACTGAGAACATGCTGAATATATAGCTGTTCAGAGTCATGGATTTATTGTGAATTTTGTGAGCATTTTCTGACTTGAGGTACTCTTACAACCTGACCTAGACACAAATTTGTCAGTTCATATTTTCACATATGAACAAGCTTTATGGCAGAAAGTTTGTAGCAAGCAGTTGCAGCAAACCTTGAACAGTTTATTGCAATATTATTATGTTTAAGTGTTTTATTGCAGTTACATTTTTTTGTTTTTTTTTTGCTCATGCAGAATTGAGTGTATGCGATTTTGGTAACACTTTAGTATAGGGATCAATTCTCACTATTAACTAATTGCTTATTAGCATGCCTATTATAAACATATTGGCTGTTTATTAGTACTTATAAAGCACATATTCTGCATGACCATATTCTACATTCTTAATCCTACCCAATACTTAAACTTAACAACTATCTTACTATTAATAAGCAGCAAATTAGGAGTTTATTGAGGCAAACGTCATAGTTAATGGTTTGTTAATTGCGAGAAATGGGCCTTAAAATGAAGCGTGACCATGATTTTTAACTAATTAACTAATTCAGTGAATTTATTTAAACGGTTATTCTGAGTAATTCTGAATTTACTGTATACTGTATATAATCTTGATCTGATTTTATAATTATAGCCAGAATATTTCATATCAAGACTTGATTTCTCTTAATTGATTCAGTTGATGTATTTGACCAATGAATGCCATGCTGTGTTTTTATATGGTTAGATAACTAGTTCCCTTCATAAAGGTTCAAATATATTCAAATAATAAAATAATTTATTTCTGACATTGCCTTCACCTCACACACATCTGTCTTTGTCCAGCTTTCAAATGCATTCCAAATATCAGTGTTTGCTCTTCAGACAGATTTATCTATCACCCGCAGCATCTTTAGAGGAAGAGCTGATGGGAGAGATTGAGAGATGTGTTTATATTTACCCAGCATGCCCTGCTGTAGGTCAACATGTGACAAATCAAATTATGTCTGAACTTTCACTCCTTGACATGCGGTGAAACTACAGCTCGTTGTGATCAGGTCTTTATCAATACAATGATGCTGTTATTGTTGGCACATATATGTGTTTCCTATATCCAAAAAAAACAAAACAGTTTGATTTGTAGTAGTCGGAGAGTTATGACAGAAAAAAAAAATTACAATAGCCCCTGGTCTCTTTTAATGGATGTGACTGATGAAGAGGACAGGAAGTAGTATATGTACCGATGACTGATACATTACCAGGTGTGTGGAAACAAGCAGAAAAGAACTGAATGAAAAAAGACATTTGGAGGTGAAAGATTGTGGGAGGTAGAAAGCACAGGTGTGTGAGTACAGGCTTTACATCTGAGGGCTAAATGTTCTCATTAATATAGTGAAACATCTTCATATTTTATTTGTCCACACTAGGTAAAATGCTAATTTTAACATGGCAAAAAATAAAATATTACAATAATTCAGTTACATGCATATTTTCTGTATTTTTATTTGTTACTAGCTGTTGTTTGGCTTTTAATATTGTTAATTTTGTTGATATTTTATCCATTTAGTTGGTGATGGGGTGGATAACCTCCCTCAAGTCATCTCGGTCATTGATAGCATTCTTTAAGTCTTGTGTTCGTATCATTCTTGACAACATCCAATTCATTAGGGCCCATTTGCACCAAGGACGATAACAATAATGATAAAGATACAGTTTTAAAAAATTGTTCTACATGTAAAACAGTAGCAGAATCCACACCACATTTATAAAGATAATGACACTGACAAACAATATTGTGGAAATCACTTTTTTTTTGCTCCAGGTGATGAATGATAAAAACAATCAGAATCCAGACTGCTTTAAAGAGCTTGAGCTTTTAAAGCAACAGGCAACAAAACTGCAGTGTGCTTATAATAAACAGTAACATATTACTGTGCGTTGAAGTGGATGGTAATATTCTGTAGTTATCATTACAGTTATCTTTACACTTGACGTTCTTGGTGTGAACGGACCTTTAAGTTTGGTTTTCCTCTTATCTGATTTCCTTTTATATTTCATTCTTCTCATTATGTGGATGAAATATGTAAGCTTTAGTGTTTCATACAAACAAATCCTTGGTAAATATCACAGTCATTTCATTTAAAGAGAGCTGAAATTTAGTCATTTTTCAATATTTATTCAGATAAAACAAGAAATGAAATGCTATCAGAGTAAATTTAGTTAATTATTTTGCAGATTTGTGGACCGATGTGAATATGATAGGAGGGTTTTGTTAATATTGACAGGATAATCAGCCAGTCACAGTGATGTGATATGACTTTTTGTCTGTTTTGCATAATATATTTAGGATTATATAAGATTTAATGTCATATTTCATAATATTTAGTTTGCTTAATTTCTGTAAAATCAATTATTCTCTCATCTCATCTTATCTTTTTTCTTCATTAAGCACTGCCACCCTTCCCTTGGAGAAAACACCCCTGGTCTTTGTGTGTGTGTGTAGGAAGTGTGTGGTGATTTAGATGAGGAGAGATACACAGAAAATTCCTGTTAACAGAGAAGAGCAGCCAAGCAGAGACAATTTATCTGTGACTTTTACAAGGCGCACGTTTGCACGCGTGTGTGTGTGTGTGTGTGTATGTGTTGGATACGGCTGTTAAGTCTTGGCGTGCATTGTGTGGGCTCAAGTGGGTTTAGTGTTGGAGACGTGGCGGCACACACGCCATGTTGCCGTGGTGAACGGCCCAGTAACAGGGGTTTACAGTGGCACTTAATTAGACAGATAACAAATGTGTTTGACCCTCACTAGCCAGGTTAACATCACAGCTACGCTTCTACTTCCTGCCTGGAAAAGGGGGAACAAAGGATGAATAGGAAGCTTCACACACACACTCATTCACGTGTGTAGTGTTTGGAGGGAATGCCGGCGGGTTTACCTGCTGCCCGGGTCTCCATGCGGAGCTGAAGATAATTTCTCATTCCATTGTGCACTGTTTCCATGAGGCTGCTGCCATATTTCCCATAATTCCACATGGAAAAGCCTGGACTGCCAGAGTGCCACTGGCCCTTTGATTACCACACATCCTCCGGGAGTGAGAGCTGACCTGGAGCAGCTCACAGCACATTCGTTTCATCTAATAAGATACAGATAATAGTATGAGATATTATCGGTGAAGGTTTTTGCAGTAGCAAATAGAACTGCAACCTGTTCATTTGAATGAATGGAAGAAATCAAAAGCTAAATATGGCACATATATATTAGCAATATATTTGTCCATTTTCCATATGGATTTTTTTTCAGATACATTTTTAAATCTATTTTAAATGTACAAAAATGGCCAAATATATTGGTAATATATATTTTGAAATATACATTTATGTTGTCCAAGATGAGGTTCCTTAAAAAAATTATTTTTAAGATTGAAAATATTTTAATTTTTTAGTATATTTTGACATTTGAAGTTTAAATAAAATGTATTTTCAATCTAAATAGATATAAATTGTTCAAAATATATTTAATTAAAAAAAACATTTTTTCATTTATCCAAAATGCATATTAAGATTGGATTTTTTTTATTTAAATTTTTTAATATACTTTGATATTTGAAGGTTTAAATAAAATATACTTTCAGTCTAAATTTAATTGTATTGTCCTATATATATATAGAGAGAGAGAGAACAATACAAATAAATTTAGACTGAAAATATATTTAATTTAATTAATTTAATTCATTAATTCATATTTTATTTTATTTACAGCATATATTAAGCATATATTTTAAATACATTTTGGCCCGGATTTTTATTTCCTCCCTGCCATATGGGTTGCAATATTGTGATGGAGTATGTAGAGTAGATGGAGATACCTCCGCTGTTAAACTATGTGCAGTATTGTTAATTAAGCTATAAACATGTTAACAGTTCAACTACCTAATGTTTGCTATACCATTCCTTGAGTCAACAATGAGAATGCAATGCTTTATATACAACAAAATCAAGCTTGCATTTATGTAAAAGTTTGCATTGCATTAGCTGCAAGTGTTTGGACTTGCATAGTGATTTTATAAAACTGTATTATGCAGCAGTAAATGCTCTCTTTTACAAGTAAAGAGACAACATTTTCAAGGTAAAATCACAAAGCTCAAGCAAAAAAAAAAACACACACACAAAATGCTAACGTTTTGCTAAAGTACCTTCAGAAACGTCTCAAAGCCAGCAGCATTCAGAGGCGTCGTGAGATGTCCCATGGGAAAGCAAAGTACCTCAAAGTATAGAATGACAAGTTGATCTGTTTCACCAAGTGTACTTAGTCAGCACACTGCTGTTGTGCCTGAGGAAAGACTTCTGAACCTTCTTACAGCGGGCGGCTGGATAGCAGCTGACTTTGCACTCAGCAAATCACTGCACTGAGGGCTTTCTGTGGTCTCGTGCAGGTTAGAGATGTATACCTCTATGTGTGACACAACCAGTTTCCAGTGTAAATGTTCTGTCCTCTCTGAAAGTGAAAATGCTTATGGTGAAAAGTCCTATGGTCAGAAGAGCGAGTGTCTGTGTCCATGAGGTCATTGATATTTCCTCTGTCTTCCTCTTCTTCCTGTTCTTCCAGTTCTGCTTGTCTTCAGTAAATAGTTACCATCCAAAATGATGTCAGAACTACTAATGAGACACAAAACTATATGCATTTCATTATTGTTGGATGATTCTGTTAAATACCAGCTGAGGAATAATAGTAGGGCTACATTTGGCAGTGTTGTATCATTGTTCCATAAATATTAGAGCTTAATGATTTTTTTAAGTGACTACAAATGCAACTTTTTTTTTTAACAAGGTATAAATTATTCATATGTTGTACACAGATGGAAACACAGAAGACATAAAGATATAAAAAATTATGTATTGAAAAAGGTGGAAGTATAAAATGTAGTAATATACATATTTAATGTATATACAGTACCATTCATAAGCTTGACTTACTAAGCTGTTTTTAAAAACAATACTTTTGTTTGGCATTAAATTCAAAAACATTTGAACAATTGAACTTTCATTGAATTTAACAAATTATACATACACATACTACACACACACACACACACACACACACACACACACACGTATATACAATAGCAATGTTATTATTATATTTAAATTGCAATAATATGAGGACATGCATTTATACTTTTACAAATAAATGCTGATCATTGAACTGTCATTTTGAAATAATATAATGGTTTCCACAAAAATGTTAATCAGCACAACTCTTTGCAACATTGATAATAATGAAAAATGTTCCTACTGATTTAAGTTACAATAATATTTCAGTTGCAACAATGCTACTATATTTAAAGTGCAATGCTATTTCACAGTATTCGTTTTACTGTATTTTTTTATTAAATAAATGTAGCCTTGGTGAGCTTAACAGGCTTTCAGAAATGTAAAAACCTTACCGACCCCAAACTTTTGAATGGTAGTGTATATGATTTCATATGTTAAATAAAGATATTAAACGGTAATTAATTCAGACCCTGCTCATAGCATGATTAAGCCATTAAACCCTTTTCTCTCTTGTGTGTTTGCAGAACCGACAGACGGTTTTGTCCAAACAGATCACCACTAAAGAGCCGGTGAAAGGTGTGCTGATGTCCTACACGCTGATGGACTTGCGTATTCCCGTGTCATATGAGGTCAGCCTCACTCCCATAACCAGCTTCGGCACCGGAAACACAGTCACGCGCACCATCCAGTACTCCGAGCGTAAGTCACCTTCCAGTTACACACCATACAGTATGCAAGATCTCCGTTGTCCCATCCATTTATTTTTTATCTCAAAGTTATCCTTTCAGGTAGGTAGTATAAAATTTTTAATGACTTAATGACTACAGACCTGTTGCTTTAACGTCTGTGGTGATGAAGTCATTTGAGAGGCTCGTGTTGGCTCACCTGAAGGACATTACTGGACCCTTGCTGGACCCCCTGCAGTTTGCTTACCGAGCAAACAGGTCTGTGGATGATGCAGTCAACATGGGATTGCACTACATCCTCCAACATCTAGACAAACCAGAGACTTATGCAAGGATCCTGTGTGGACTTCAGCTCCGCTTTCAACACCATCATCCCGGACACCCTTCAGAATAAACTGACACGGCTCTCCGTCCCCACCTCCATCTGTCAGTGGATCACCAGCTTCCTGACAGACAGGCAGCAGCTAGTGAGGCTGGGAAAATTCTCATCCAACACCTGCACCATCAGCACTGGAGCTCCTCAGGGTTGTGTTCTCTCCCCACTGCTCTTCTCCCTCTACACCAACGACTGCACCTCTAAAGACCCCTCTGTCAAACTCCTGAAGTTTGCAGACGATACCACACTCATCGGCCTCATCCAGGATGGTGACGAGTCTGCTTACAGACAAGAAGTTAAGGAGCTGGCTGTCTGGTGCAGTCTAAACAACCTGGAGCTCAACACGCTTAAAACAGTGGAGATGATCGTGGACTTCAGGAGAAACCCCCCAGCTCTCCCCCCACTCACTATCATGAACAACTCTGTGAATGCAGTGGAGTCATTCAGGTTCCTGGGAACCACCATCTCTCAGGACCTGAAGTGGGACACTCACATCGACTCATCGTGAAAAAGGTCCAGCAGAGAATGTACTTTCTTCGTCAACTGAAAAAGTTCAACCTGCCACAGGCGCACATGACACAGTTTTACTCTGCCGTTATTGAGTCGGTTCTGTGCTCTTCTATAACTGTATCGTTTGGGTCAGCCAGCAAATCAGATATAAGAAGACTGCAGCGGACTGTTAGGACAGCAGAAAGGATCATTGGTGTGCACCTGCCCAGCCTTCAGGACTTGTACTACTCCAGAGTGAAGAAACGGGCAGGTAACATCATCACAGACCCCTCTCACCCTGGACACGACCTGTTTGCGCTTCTCCCTTCAGGCAGACGCTACAGATCTCTGTGCACTAGAACATCTAGGCATAAAAACAGTTTTTTCCCCTATGCCATCTCCAGCCTAAACAACTAACACATGAATTATTACCTGTGTTCTGTAATTCTCTAACCCTAATTCTTGCCTGTAATTCATCCCCCATCTCTAATTATTTACTCTCTCTAGTACTATGTAAATATGTATGCATAATTTTCTATACAGCTGTATATATAGAGTAAATAAGGCACAAATCTGTACATAAATCTTCTGTTCCAAATTCAGACACATTATTATTATTATTATTATTATTATTGTTAAGGCTTAGTCAAATGTTCTGTTCTCATGTCAGATATGTATGTTTATATGTATGTATGTACAGTATGTATGCATGTATGTACCAAGAGCTTCTTAAAAACCACAACAAATTCCTCGTGTGTTTGCACACACTTGGCGAATAAAGCTGATTCTGATTTTTGATGAATTTTGATTTTTTTTTTTATATATAAGGGCAAGTGCAAAGCATAGCTGGGCTAGTTGTGGAATAGGAATCAGAGTCAGAATTGTTAAAATCCTCATGATTCCCATCAACAGAGGTCATGCATTTCAAATGTGAGGTTTCGCTTTCGGGATTATGGTAAATTGAGATGTCAAACGGGTAGCAGTCATCGTGTGGAGCGTTTGCTGATGGCTACAGAACAGGCCAGCGGTTTCAGCACCAGAGCTGAGTCTGGATCTCAGAAAGCGCTGATAGAATCTAATCCCATTGGATAGTCTTTCAATCTTCAACTCCCAATCTCAGCATTACTCTAACCAGACCAACCTCGAAAAAATGAATGGCCTGCTGGAAGACATGAAACCCCTCTTCATGTCTACACAAACGTTTGTTCCGGTCTTCTAATTTGATTGGCCGAGTTTTATTTATTAAATATAATAATTTTATTTTATGTATATGCATAAATAGTTTATTTACATTAAAGTGTTTGGTTAAATATATGTATATAAATGTTATTTACTGCTATTATTATTATTATTAATGAATGAATGAATGAATTAATATTTTTTTTTTATTGTTCATTAAAATATTTGGTAAGATATATGTTAGTATATGTAAGTAAATGCTATTTTTTTATATAAATATGTTAAACAAATGTTTTTATGAATTGTTTTATTTTTTATATTAAAATATTTAGTAAAATATATGTAGGTAAATATTATTTATTGCTTTATTATTAATTATGGTATTTAGTACAACAGTATATATCGTTATGTTGTTTTATATAATGGAAAATTATTTGTGTTCATTAAGTTTAAAAAGGTATAGAAAGTATGCATTTTTTCTTATTCTTTATTTCTCTCTCTCTCTCTCTCTCTCTCTTATACATATATTATACATATTACTTGCATTGAACCTTGTTCTCATTTGGAACATTTTCTGTTAATTTATTTAGTTTAAAAATAATAAATTAATAATTTGGTTAAACTGTTCAAAATTATGGAATTAAAAAACAAAACAAAAAAACATTAAACACTATTTTGGAGCAGTTACATAAATATACACTATATATAGTAATTTTTTAGGTAAATATTTAAAGTTTTCTCTGTATAATTTTGCACTTCTATCTCCCAGCCTTGTTTGATGTGTTTCTATACATTGATCTCATTTGTTGTGTTAATTGATCCATAAGAAGGCCCTGCAGTCACTGTTTTTTTCTCATTTCTTTTCTCTTGCAGCCTACACTTACCCAAGACCTTCAGGTGAGACAGTCCTGTACTTTTTCTTTCGGTGATGGTTTTGTGCATGTTGTCTTTCTCTCTCCTCTGAACCATCCTCCCATCTCATGCTTGCCCTGCCTTTCAGTTCTTCCCAATTAAATTCAACACAGTTCTCCTGGCAGCGTCAGCACAGAGGTTTGCCAAAGAGGTACAAAGAAAAAAAAAACATAAATTAAAACAGACTGGAGATCAGCAGAGTAAATTGAAGAGCCGAATGCATGCAGAGGGAAGAAAATGGTGATTTCAAACCGCAACTCGGAAATCGTGCATTCTTCTTCATTCAGTCGCTCTGTCTCCTCTCACACTTGGAAAATGAGTTAATCAGCCATTTAGAGTGTGAATGGAGACGTCTGGGTGACTAACTACAGTATTCTGTATTCTGTGTTTGTTAAATGAGGGTAATCGCTGTGAACACTGCAATATGTTGAGAGTACTCCAGTACTCCAGAGGAACCTGTTGAGAGGCCTCCTTACATTAAACACGCCTGAGAAACCCTGCAGACCTTCTCCTCAGATCTGCTCATCAGCATTAGGCCAGAAGCATACTTTACGCAAGTACGAAAACGCAGGTGTGGATGCTTAGCCATGCTAAACACACTTAGCTGCATTCTTGTGCTACTTTGCCAGAAATGTCAGGCACAAGACCCAAGTTCCTTTAAGATTTTCTGTTTTCAATGCAACTTACTGGACAATATTTGACCTAAATGAGATTAATGTCCTCCTGTTGCCATTCGAATAAGCCCTGCTGGTGATCACAGAAAGATCAGTGACTACGTTCTCAGAGTCTTTAAAGTTTATTGCAAGTAGACACACTTATAAACTGTGCTTCTTGTGCAGTGTTATACAATTCCATTTTCTGTCTAATTATTTACTTATTTGGTAGTAGCTGTGCAATAAGCAGGTTCCTGATCGCTCTATCAGGGTTTATTCTGCGAGAATAACCATCTGGATGTACATTATGTAACACATTCTTGCATTCATGAACTGAAGGTGGATCTTGATTCCCTCTCATGTTTTTGTGTGTAGATCATGTGTGTGGGTTTGAGGACATGAGGATATGTGGGTTCACTCAAGACCGCGGTGATGTGTTTGACTGGACCAGACAGAACCATCTCTCACAGAACCCCAAACGGTCAGTTAATACAGGGCCGGATACAGACAGGAGTGGGACCAAAGAAGGTAAAAATACACACCAATCTTTTTCTGCCCACTATTAGAATCTGAAGAGAAACTCTTTTCTATTCAGTTCAAATGTATTTTATAGCCCTTTTTCAAACTCCAAATATGACTGTCTGACCAATTTTGAGAAAGCTGATTTTATTTTATTTCTGTATGTATTATTATTATTTATTTTATGAAAGCTTCTGCCCTTTGAAAAACCTTGTGGTAACTCGTTTTATACTTCCTGTCTACAATAAAGGTTACTACATGTATATTGAGACGTCACGGCCGCGTCAGGCCGGGGATCGAGCTCGTCTTCTCTCTCCATTGTATAATGTTACAGCAGCCCGAGGACCAACAGGGACCACCAGAACCCCCTACTGTGTCTCCTTCTACTACCACATGAACGGAAAACATATTGGTGAGCCTGATCTGAATTCACACTCTGAGAAAGACAAAAACATTTAAAATCTCATCTTAAAATCAATGTTTGAAAGCTGTTTTAATTAGGTAAACTGATGTTTTACTGTTGTGCTCATGGAGAATTGATTGAATAGTGGAAAGTAGTCTCTATATGACAGTTTGGAGGCTTGATGATGCTGTTTCCCTGATAAATCTGTGCTTGTGCATGCTTCTAACTGGAGTTTGGTTGGTCTGAAAGCGTCCTCCTCTACTGCAGCATTGGGCTGAATCTGTCAGGGAAAGTACGGTGCTTTATGAGTAGTGTTCACTAGAAGGTCAAAGACAATGAAGGACACAGACAGTCAGAGAGAGAGAAGTGATGTCATCCACACATCCATTACTTATTTATCGTGACTGTTAAAACATTAAGCTTTGTTTCAAAGTGACATCTGTCTATTCTCTGAGCTCCAAGCAGTCTTGTGTGTGTGTGTGTGTGTGTGTGTGTGTTTCTTCCTGCCACATTTAAGCTGATCAAGCACATCATTCAGTGCCACACTGTAGTAATTCTAAGAGAAAGTACATAGCACAACAATATCGGATACAATAGTCAATTTGTAATTAGATTAACAATTTTATATACACTACCATTCAAAAGTTTGAGGTCAGTAAGATTTTTTTAAAGTAATAATACTTTTATTTATTTGGGACGCATTAAATTGATTAAAAGTGACAGTAAAGACATTTAAAATGTTACAAATGGTTCTATTTTGTAAATCAATTCTGTTCAAACTTTCTATTAAAGAATCCAGGAAGAAAGGATCATGGTTTTCACAAACTATTATATATAATAATTATGTTTAACATTAATAATATGAAGAAATGTTTGTTGAGCACCAAGTCAGCAGATTACATTTCTGAAGGGTCTATACATATTACATTATAATAAAATTAAAAAGGTTGTTTTAAATTGTAATAATATTTCATAACATTACAATTTTTGACTGAATTAAAAAAAAAAAAAAAAAAATTGCAGTTTTGATGAGCCTTCATCAGTCGAAGATACTTTTTCATCTTAACAACTCCAAACTTTGGATCGATAATGTACAGTATATACTTTTCAGTGTTGACACTGTCACAATGCATTATGGTATCGTCTTCTATGTTAAGGAAACATGCGATGCTGCCTTAGGGACCTTTCACACAGGACACGCTCTTGCATCCATCTGCGCGACATTTTCATTGTTGTTTAATGGCAACATGCGCTAAGTGGGCATCTGTGACTGTTGCCACTTCATGTCAGGTTAAATCAAGTTCATCTTTTAAAAATGTGCCTTGAGACCTTGTGGTCCATTCCTATGCACTGTGTTTAGCTGCTTTTCAATGCAAGAACACGTCCTGTGTGAACGGCCACTCATGATTTGATCAAAAGTAGTTATCTTAAAGTGATAGTCCACCCAAAAATGAAAAATCTGTCACTGTGTACTCCCACTCATGTTGTTCCAAACCTGTATGGCTTTCTTTTTTTCTGCTGGACACAAAAGAAGATATTTTGAGGAATATTGGTAACCAAACAGTTTTGGTTCCCATTGACTTCCATTGTGTTTTATGTCCATACATTTAAAGTAAATGGGAAACAAAACCGTTTAGTTACCAACATTCTTCAAATACCTCATTTTGTGTCACACAGAAGAAAGAAAGCCATATTAGTTGTGAGTAAACAATGTCAGAATTTTCATTTTTGGCTGGACTGTGTCTTTAAGGTATCTTCGTTCTTTTTTTTTTTTTTTTTTGGATGGGCTGTCCCTTTAAAAAGCAAACCCACGTAAGCCTTACAGTTGCACCTAAAATGTGTTCTAATTAGGCAGCAGACTATGTTTGGGAGCAGAACCTGCTTGTGAAATGTGTTTGTTTATGCGGGGTGCTATATATGTGTGGGTGGCAGGGATTTACTATAGTTTGAGGACAAAAATGTCCCCAGAAATGAGCTAAAGCTGACAAAAGCTCTCTTTTGGGACCTCAAAGGCGTAAATGACTCATAAACGCAGTAAATAATGTTGTTCTAAAAATGCACTGTGCGCAGTGATTTATGGGTGTTCCTGATGGGGTTCAAAGATCTGTGACTATCTGGCAACCACCTGTTATCACACACTCTAGCACACACTCACACACGCAGACTTTAATTGCTCATTAATGTAAGGACTTTATCACACAAAACTCCTCCGACCAAAGTTTCGACAGCAGACCAAAAGTTTTTTCTGCTGTTGTTGTTTTCTCATTTTTCAGCTTGACAAATAAAGTAACCGAACTTCCTGTTTCCCCTCGCTTTTTATCTGCACTCTCTCTTCAAACTTTATCAGCCCATTAACGGCTCATAAATTGTGCTTCTCTCTCTCTCTCTTTCTCCTCTTCTGCTCGTCGCTCTCTCTGGCTGTCTGTCTGCTTTGCTTTCACTCCACCTCGTTCTCTTTACCTGTGCGCTGTCTCCTGTTCTAATGAGACGATGCCGTCTAATTATTTGCCAGTTGCCACTCATGACATGGGCTGGGCTCGCGGTGGGGGGCGGCTGGTGAACACACAACGTGCTTCAATCTGTTCGGCTTTCCGAAGGCATTTTGGATTCCCTGCTGCAGGCCTGCACTGTATATTTCAAAGGACATGTTTTATTAATTCCATTGCTATTTAGGAGTCGGAGAGGACAGCAGGTCCTTAATGAAAATTAAAATTGAAAGGCGAACCACATTAATCATGATCAAAATCACCCTAGGGCACATGCACATAACCTCATACTCAAGCTGTCTGCTAAAGCTTTGTCTCTGTCTGCTTTAAAACGAGAGTAGGCGGTTTAGCGGTGTTTCTATTTGCTATTAGAGTATTGTAGTGCTAGTATAAACTACTTCCTGTGACCTTTCGTTTACATCAGTGTGCAAAAATCTAGTTGGGTGGCATCATGGTAATCAGATGAGATGAACTGTGTTCCAAAACGTAGTGAGCTGGACACTTTTGGAGTATTTTAAGGCAGAGAATCAATGTGAACGCTTCTTTATAGAGCATTGCATGTAAATGTCAATCCCATAATGCACCGTTAAGAGCTCATTTGAACAATATCCATCTGAAATGCTGGGTGAGATGAGAGAAATGCTCATCAAAGTCAAGTCAGGTTTATTTTATATAGAGCTTTATACAATACAGATCACTTCAAAGCAGCTTTGCAGTAGTAAACAAGAAAACAGCATCTGTGTCATAAAGCAATTTTAATATTATTTATAATATTTAGTAAATTATGTTTTAAATTAGCTTAATTTTTTTTATATTTTCAGTTTCAGTGTTAGTAAAAAAAAAAAACATTTTGGGGGTTTAAAATTTATGTATGCATGTTTGTTTATTTGTTTTAATTTATATAATTGAAGTATTTCAGTTTAATCTTATTTCATTTCAGATAGTTGCCTAAACAAAATTATCTCTTTCTTTCTTTCTAATAATAATAAAAAAAAAATCTAATGTTTAATTTTCATATTTCAGCTTCATTTTAATTAATGAAAATAATGTTTGATTCTTTATCATTTTTTATGTGCGTGTGTGTGTTTGTAAAATATATAATTCACAACATCATGCAATTTCATCTAGAAAGCGGCTGTTACTGAGGATAAATTATTCAGATCAATTCAATTCAGTTATTTATAATAAATAATAAATCAAAAAATAATCATTCGGAAGCAAAAACTCAATAAAGCAGTTAAATATGATTAAAGTTAATATTTTATCCAGTCTATATGTATTTTATGCTTGTTAGAGTATTCTTTCAGTAGCTTAGCAACATGCTAACACAAATAAAGTGTGATGTTTGTTATTTTTGCATCTGCTTTTATTTACATCAGGACTATGTAAGGTGGTTTGCTGGTCTGGTATCACCAAAACCCCCTAAAATCCATCAGAAAAGACTAACCAGCTTGACCAGACTGGATGATCTTAGGCTGGTTTAAAGAGTTTTTATCTGTTCTACACGTGGCTGGTGGCAGTGATCTGCTATAGGCTGAATGTTGGCATGATTTCTGCTGATTACGGCCTGTGTACACTAATCTGCTAATCATTAGTCTGTGCATTGGCATGTGGGCGGCACTGTGGGCACAGATGCTAAACTGAGAGGGAGGCACAGCTGGCTCGACTCTCATTACATGAGACGCCCTACTGAGAGACAGACGTCCCTGTTAGCAATCTTGATGTGTAGGACTGTGTTAGCCGCTCTACGCTGGCCGTAAATTACAACCTCATTAGCAGAATGAGAGTTTAGACTTTTATTTGCGCCACTGTGCTTGCATTAGATTTGATTACATCCCAATTAGCAATTGAAGAGATTAGCTCTGCGTTGGTTATGCCACACTAGCACTGCGTTCAACAGAGCTACATCAGCACATTGACACTTTAGTCTTGCGCTATTTGCAGACTTTCCAGTCTTGCTTAGAAGAGTGGAATATGTGTATAACTGCAGACAACACCACAGATTTTATCACAGCATGTCGTGTTTAACATCTCTGTGTGTGTGTGTGTGTGTTTGGAGTATATTCAGTTATCTGGAGGCGTGTCTCTGTTTGATGGTTCTACAGAAGAGCTTTGCATTACTTCACTGGATCAATAAATCTTTACTAGTAGAGAGTCAGAGACATTCGCTCTCTATATTTCTGGATGGGTTTATCTGATTAGATGGAGGAGGGATGTATTCGTGTTGTTTTTGACGGGTTGATCGTTGGGTTTCTGGGTGCTGTTTTTATTTGATTTTAATTAGCATCAGAATTTGTGTGTCATGCAATTTGTCTCTTTTAAATGAAATGCTTTGTGCATCTTCCAGCTGTTGTTTCACTGTGTTTTTAGGTTTGAGGTAATCAAATGCAATTGTAATGTAAAATGCATTCACATTTTTTAAAAGCAGGTGAAGTGTTTTAGTCATTGTTTTTAATAAGCTATTTATTAATAACAATAATAATGATAATTTCCTCTTTTTATTATTTTTTTGTCTTTATTTATATATTTATTTTACTCTGAGTAAATGGTCAGGGCTTATATTAAACACAATTCTATTAGGCTAATGAACAATACATTAGATTAATATGCAGACTTAAAAATGTGTCAGTTAAATTGTCCATTTCGATTTGATGGTGTCTTTTTCGTGTCATTCGCCGCCTTCTACACACTGTAAAGACTTGGCGATCAGCCTCTACAATCACAGTAGTCTGTTCGATTTTTCATCAAGAGCAACACAATAGCATGTTCTATTAGACCGCAAGTTTATTAGGCTTGAAGTTCATTACAAAGGAGTTCAGCAGCCAGTGGATCCATTAGAACAGAAGTCAATCACAGCAGCAGTCAGTCCATTAGATCCTTCACTCATTACAGCATCAGAGTGTGACTCTGCTGCTGTTAGCGGATGACAGGCGCTTCACAAGGTGTTTCGGCAGTCATTGTCCTTGTTTACTGATGCATGCACTATATATGGTACAAGAATGAATGGCTTGTTTGTTCAGACTAATTGTTGCATGTATTCATTGTCTTTCAGCTCTCAGGAATACTTGACTCTGATTGGGTAATCATGGCTTTCTGTCAAACATGTAAGGGATAATGTACAGCTAGTTGCTTTCAAGCACTGTAATTTCAGTATGATTAATATAGTAATATAGTAAGTTCTTAACTTGACTTAGGTTGCCTTGGCACCTACCTGAAATATTTAATGAAAGTATAAAGATAAAAAAACAACTAATAAGTATAAAGATTTAAAAAAATAAAATAATGAATGTAAATATTTTAACAGTTTTAATACCACTAATTTTATTTTAAACTGAAACTAAACAAACTAAACTAAAATGAGAAATGTTACCCTGAAATCATTATTTAATTTAACGTAAATTACTGTAAACACTTTCAAGAAAACAAACAGCACAGAAAAAGCAAACTCTGTTCCACACATGCTTTGAATGTGCTTTAAAATTGCCTGCCATCGCTCAGCTTTCCCGCTCAACCTCCATCTTCTGCTCCATTACAGAGATGAATGAGTGTTTGGATGTGTTTGACCTGTGTCAAGGTTAGCCAAGGGCCTCTGTCGTTCTCTGGCAGCACAGGGGTCCGTCTGAAGCCTTAGGCCTTTACTACATCCTGTCCTTACATACACAGACATGATTGTTTCTCTAAGGGTTGGTTAGCTGTTTATTTTCAAAGATCTTTGCATAAGGGTGATTTTTAAGTGCCTGGCTCATTTCTCACAACGGTTTACGAGTCAAGTGTGTGTAATCACCTTAAAGATGCACCAGCACACAATTTGTGTTTGTTTATCAGGCAGCGAGCGGCTCTTCAGCGTGATTGGGGTCATTGAAACGTGGCAGACGCTTTCAGTCTGGGCAGCGAGCTAATAGCGAGGTTCTGATACAACACACCGTTCCTGTTAAAGGCTCCTGATTTTCCTCAAATCGCTTTGATTACTGCAATATCTGTACAGTAATGACACATGCTGACTCTATTAGAGTGACTTTCCCTTTTAAAAAACAACGAAAATTGTTGTGGTAAATGCAGTGATGTGTAGTAATGGCATACGTAGTACGGTATACTGTGGTACTGAATGATTACTTCAGATGGTGTCAAAAACATTGTTATACCATGCTACTTTTTAGAAGTTATTAGTATTATACATTTGTGTTAGTGTTATAATGGCATTATTCAGATATCTGAACTTGTACAATACAAATGGCTTTCTAGCTCAAAATTAATCCATTCATATTGCTACCAAAAAGAGTGTTTGAGCTAAAGGCTCATAAGCTAAAGTCAAAAGGTAACAATGAAACTTTTGATATTGTTACAAGATGTTCCTCAAAAGGTCTCTTACAGGCAAGAAAGTAAGACGTTCATCATTTGTATGTTTCTTTGGATATCCTTTTTTTCTAAATGAATCAATGTAAATGTAAATAGGAACATTAATGACATTGATGTATTAATTTCTGTAAAATTACTATGGATTGTGAAAAGTGATATACCAATACACTACTGTTTAAAAATTTGTTAAAAATCTATTTTAAGTAAATGTCATCCTTAACAACTGCTTTCAACCTTAATAATGATTAGAAATGTTTCTCATGCAGCAAATCAGCATATTAGAATAATTTCTAAAGGGTCATGTGACACTGAAGACTGGAGTAATGAGTGCAAAAAATCTACTTTGCGTCACAGGAATAAATTACATTTTAAAATACATTATAATAGAAAACAGATATTTTAAATTGTAATATGATTTCACAATATTTTACTGCATTTTTTTGATCAAATAAATTCAGCCATGGTGAGCATAATTTACTTTTTTTCAATGGTAATGCATATAGTTTTAATTTTTGGGTGCCATTATTTGGTCAAACAGGTGATCCCATACAAAATTCACAGCATTGGTTGAGTCAGTGACACATCAGGACATTCAAATGTTGAGAATGCCAGTGTCTTACAATACTAGAAATGTATGCGATTGGAGAAGGTTCATATAGAAAGCAACATCAGCTTAAAATAAGAATTAGCTGTGTAAGGCTCTATACTGGAGTTCTTTATGTAGCTGTGTCTGGATTGATGTCTTGGTGGTCAGTATCTGCTGATATTGTTCAGACAGCTTTAGCTGAGTTTATTAGGATGTGTTTTGTACTTCGAGTGAGCCACTTTGTCACAGTACCATCTGTTTGCTTTGTTAATGTTGCTGTGTGCTGCTGTGTTATTCATTTATATCTGCTGGTCCTGAATAAGTAAAGATGTGAAGCCTGGTTAGTTGGCTGGACTCGTCTGCTTTTATCTTCTACGCATGTGATGAGCAGCGTGTAGACTCTGCGGTGAAAGTTTTGAAACATTAGTGAATATATATATATATATATATATATGTGAATGTGTGTGTGTGTTATTGTTCAGATCCAATGCTTCATTTGAGGCACTACAAAAGTTTGTTCTCTCTCTCTCTCTGTTCCAAAGTGCAACTGAATTATATATTGTTTCCCTTAAGCACAAAGTCAGAGTAATAATTTAATGCATGAGTCATAAAGGTGCCACTTGGCCTCACTGCCTTCCATCAACTGAGTGTGTGTGTGTTTGTGCTCAGTGTCTGTGACAGATTTCAATGCTGACATTCATAATAAGCGCTCTAAACCTCACATAATCACAGTGTTTGTGTGTAAGATGCCTCTGCTTTGTTGTCTACTGAGAGCTGTGTTTCTGGAGCTGATCTATCACATGTCAGTCTCAGACGACAAACCCACACACCGTCTGATGAATATAGATCAATTTATCATGATGTCACATCTTGATTTTCCAGACAAGCAGTTTTAGCAGAGCTGCACTTTTAATGATCTGAATAACATTTTGTAATTTTATGAATGTTAAACAAAGTTATTATAAAATTATTCCTGTGGTGTATTAGAGGAGTGTACAGGTTAAACAATGGACAAATTAACAAATTAATTTCAGCATTATTCAAAGTTTTAACTTTTCAAACATGTAACAGGTTTTTGAATACATATTCTCAAATGTATAATGCAAAACTTCCAAAGCCTGAAAATAAAAGTAAAAATAGCCCTTTCAGCAGCAGAATGTTTAAATACTCGTTTTAAGTAGTAATATTTGACATGTAACAAAATTTATAACCAATTACCTTTTTTTAGTACATTCCAAATAAATGACGCAATCAAGTATTTTACAGTACACTGAAAAAATGTTGGTGCAGGATTTACTTTTATACTCAGAAATTGCTTGTAAATTTCATATTTAAAAAAATATATTTTCTTATATATACAAATTCAAAAAAAAAATTACAGCGCTTTGCTTGATTTAATTTCATATTTCAAATCATGCTAGTGCATTTTGCATTAAAAAAAAAAACAAAAAAAACCTTTCACTTTTTACGTTTCACTTTCACAACTTTGAAAAATCAGTTTACCAGTGTTCTGTGCTGGTGATACTTGGTTGCGTTAGATCAACGGTTATGTATTTGACCTTATATTTGTCACTGTAGTAAAGTCGGGCTTTGTGCAATCCCTCAGAGAAATGCTAATCTCACACCAGCGGCGGGTCAAAGGGGTCTTATTAGAGCAGAAGCAATGACCTGTCATAATTTGTCAAATCCTGAGTTTGCCCTAATTCACTTATTCACTTAATTCACTTGATCTCCAGTAATTGTTTGAATCCCACACACTTATATTTTTCTGAGGTGTTAAAAGAACATGCAATTGTTAGCACTATTTTTTTGTTTGTAAGAAAGAATTGTATCTGTTGCATATGAAAATTGCATATCAGAATCACAAGGTTCAGTCTGATTGATTGGGATTGTGAAAATTCTCAAGTAACTGATCTACTGTTTTCTGTGCGGTTGTGATTTTTAAGTACATGTGTAGATTGAGGCTTTGTTTGATTTCAGAAATGTTATGCATCTCTCATTTGTCATCATAAAGGTATATTATGCTTATATTTGCATTTTTAAGGCCAGACTAGACAGCAAAGTGGACCGACAGCAAAGTGCACCTACATTTCACTACAGATTATACCCTGTATGATTGTGTATGTGACAAATAAACAAGAACCTTGATAGTCAAAAGTGAAAGACAGCCAAGGTGAAAGTGTCACTGTTCCTCTGACCTCTGACCTCTGTGTGTCTGCAGGTACACTCAGTGTTCTGATGAGGGTGAAGAGCATCGCCACTGTGGATTCTGCCGTCTGGACCCTCTCCGGACACCAGGGGCCCGAATGGAGGAAGGCAGATGCTGAGATCTATCCGAGCGGACCCTTCCAGGTATGTGCATGAGAGTTTGTATGCAAATGAGTTTTCTTCTTGTGTGTGTGTGTGTGTGTGTGTGTGTGTGTGTGTGTGCTTATTCACATGTGGCTATGTGAATATATTTTCTATAGCACATGTTTGAACAGGCTGCAGGGCTGGGGGATATATCAAATATTTCTGACATATGCATGATGCTTTTGCTAGCAAGATATAAAATAAGCATTATTGTTGTTTGGATATCAGGTTTCCTCTCATTGTGTCATTAGTTTTGCAATGTTTCCTGTCTTGTGATTGACAAGTATGAAAGCATTAAGGAAAACATTTTAATAACGGCTCTTGAGTAGAAACAAAATGGAGCTGGGTAAAGAGTTTTTAAGTTTGATTCAGTTCATTGAATCAGTTCATACTGTTCATTTAAATGAATTGATTTAAAACTGATTCAGTGATTTGTTTGCATCACAAGCAGCAGTTCAAGTTGATTCAGTTCTGTGAATCAATTCAAACCTCTGATTCATTGATAACTTAGTGTAGTTTCAATGTCACATTTTTCATATATAAATGAAAATATATATTTTTCTGTTAACACTTTCTGTTATAAGGTTCCATTTGGTAACATTAGTTAACTACAAAAGCGTTTATTAATCTTAATTAATGTTAATTTTAACATTTACTAATACATTATTAAAAAAATATATATTAATATTATTTAATGGACCTGAGCTAATATGGACAGCTGTATTTTATTAACTAACATGAACAAAGATTAATAAATACTGTAACAGTGTATTGCTCATTGTTATTAAATATTAGTTAATGTACTGTATTAAGTAATGTTAACTAATGGGACCTTATTGTAAAGTGTTACCATTATTCCTTTTGTTGTGAAAAACAACATAGAATATTTTAATCAGATTTTTACTGTATTTTGAGGTTTGAACATTTTGAATCTAACACAGTGGCACTTGTGATGTATGTGATGTTTTCTTTTTAATCCAATTAGAGTAATTGCATTGATAGTTATAGATTTGTTTCTAGCTATTTTGTGCAGTCCTAGTTGGCAGGTGTGCTATGTTTGTACGCGCGTGTGTGTCTGTGTCTGTGTCTGTGTCTGTGTGTGTGTGTACGTGCGTGCGTGTGTGCATGTGTGTGTGTGCATGTGTGGTTAGAGGGTCTGGGGTGGGGGGATGATTGAGGAAGCGCTGAGTCGTGCTCTACCGCTCTCCTCTGGACCTGTGTTTCTGCTGAGCTGAGCTCTCAGCACAACAGCTGCAAAGACCAGGAGACGTTTTACTCAAGATGCTGGAGAGAGAAAATGACAAATTGAAAGAGCTTGAAGAGCAGGGCTGAGATTTATACAGTGAAGAAAACTGAGAGAGAAGGGCAGAAAAAGATGAACACCACATGCAAATGGAAATGAAGACAGATAATTCAGAGGAAAAAAAGAGAGAGTTTACAGGTAAATGGGACACACTTAAGTCTGGGCTCATTGGTCCTGGTCCTGTCAGATTATTTTACCCCCGTTCTTTCTACAACTACTGCTTAAAGACAACAAGAAATTGCATTTGACTTTCATAATGGGACAAATTTCAAGGTGAAACTGAATATTCAGTGGGAAACAATGTAGGACAGGGCTGTTTTTTTGTCTTTTGGGATTTGATTGGATCAGGAAATAGAGGCCGTGTTATTATTTATTAATATTGTTTGGCCTCACCCTTGTGGATTACAGCAGAAAAAAAGTTGTTGCATAGGTGGACAACATTATTACATTTCGGTGAAGATTAGGAAAACATTTAGAGCAATATGAACTGATGAATCATGCACAGTAAGAGTAGGAACAAGTCAGCATGAAATCAAACTAGTAACTATTAATTTTCTTATTTTACATTTTCAGTCTTATTGTGTTATTTTAGCATTATCACTATTATACTATTATTACTATTATATTTTGCTATTATACTATTATATTTTGTATTATTTTCAGTCAGTTTTTATTTTTATATATTCATTTTATGTATTTTTTGTTCTTATTTGATTTTATTTAGTAATTTTTACGCTTTTTGATATTTTTTGTTGTTTTTGTCATGTATATTTGGTAATTGTATAAAGTTTTTAGTTATTTTAGTACATCAGTTTAAATGAGAAATGTTGCCTTGGTAACTAGCTTTTGTTATCTTTTATTTATATTATATTTATTTTACATGACTTTTCTTTTTTGGCTGATCCCACAAATCCTCCATTCTGGTGTGTAATTCCTACATTTTTCTCATTGAATACTGTTTCTGTTTCAGATAATTGAATAGGGTCAACAGAATAAGTAAATATCGTAAATTTAGTTCAAATCTGTTCTCACCTCTCACTTGCCATCTAGAGTGGGAAAAACTGGTATTTTTACTTCTTTTTCCTCAGTTATTTTTTTAAAAAAAACAGTTGTTAGCCTCTCTCCTCTCTCTGTGCTGTCTCTTTCATTTCACTCAGTAATGCCACGTATTTGACACTTGAAGACGTAAATAGATCCTCACCTCTCATCCAGGCCCCAGTTGGCCTCCATCAATCGATGCTAAAGACCAATCCAGGCGTTCCTGGACAGTAGGACTTGACAAGTCCAGCAGACAGCCGTGTTTCTTGTTTGTTTGCTCTGTTCTCATCTCCTCTTTGTTCCTCCATTGACTCTTGTCATGTGGATCGAGTGACTGCGGAGGCTTGCCGAGATAAATTAGCATCATTTTCCCACAGAATCTCAGAGAAAAAGGAAGTACGTCTTTGCATCGTTGCATGAGGCATCTCACCCATCGCTAAGCCCGATGATCAAGCAGAATCACAACAGCGTTACTTTATCCGAAAGCTTTACTCGACTGTGTGAATCCATTACACAGGCAGCATGTTTGAGGTTAAACCGAGCGGGATTGATAGTTGGGGTTTTTACAGGGTCAGAGGAGCTCTGAGATGTTATAGATTAACTTGGGAGTTAACTGGATCTTAATTAATATGTGTACATTCAGTTCCATTGTATTCAGAATTATTTTCTTATATAACTGTAACATTACAAATTTCAAATTTAATTTCCATATAGACACACATTGGTGTCCTGAACTATGATAAAGTGGAGTTTATTTTACAACAACAAACAGCTCGATGTAAATATATTATGTCATTAATATTGTTGTTACAGTTTTTTTTTATTAATGAAACTGATTCTAATTAAGAACCAGTTGATTAAAATATTTATAAAAATGTAGAATCTAAAAACCATTTTTTAATTATTATGTTTATATATACACTACTGTTCAAAGTTTGGGATATATTTTTTTTAAAGAAGTCTCTTATGCTCATTAAGGATGCATTTATTTGATAGTAAGAAAAGTAATATTGTGAAATAATATAAAAATGTAAAACAATGGTTTTCTATTTTAATATACTTTAAAATATAAAACATACTTTTTCCTGTGGTGGCAAAGCTGACTTTTCATCATTCTAATAATATTCTAATATGCTGATTTATTATCAATGTTGGAAACAGTTGCGCTGCTTAGTATTTTTTTTCAAACTATGAGAATTTTTCAGGATTCTTTGATGTTTTTTTTTTAAAGAAATTAATACTTTTAATCAGCAAGGTATTAAAGCCCATTTCCACAACTGAATAAAAAAATAAAAAAGGTAATTGTGACTTTAAATCACAATTTTCAGAATTGCGTGACAAACTTGCAATTTTGAATTTTTTTCTCAGAATTCTGAGATATAAACTCGCAATTGTGAGTTATGAAGTCAGAACTGTGATATAATTCTGAGAAATAAAGCCAGAATTGTGTGATATAAACTCGCAATTGCGAGTTATAAAGTCAGAATTTATAAGACCCAATTGCGAGTTTAGTCAGAATTGTGAGATATAAACTCACATTTCTGAGAACATATCAGTCTTTTCCCCCTCTCAATATTGGAATTTAAAACTGGCAAATTGTGAGTTTATGTCTTACAACTCTTAAAAAAAAAGTCAGAATTGCAAAAAAAAAAAAAAAAGTCAGAATTGCGAGTTGGGTCCATGTATCTTCGGATAATTCATTTTTTGATTTAATATTGAAATCTGAAAAATTAAAAAAAGGCACATTTTTCATTTGTTCAAACAAAACGAAAAATCAAGATTTCGGCTTCATTTTTCGTTTTTACGTTCAGGGTCAGAAAACGGATAAACTACTTGATTATTAGATCTCTACAAGTGGGCGGAGTGAAACGCCCCTCTATAATAATAATAGTCCTAAAAAAACATAATAAAAGTCCTCCGCTACTATGGATTCTTAACATGTTTATTTCTACTACATTTTATCTCTTTCTCTTCATCAAACAGCCAGATTAATGAATGGCTTGACACAAACCGTACTGAGGCAGAGCCTAGACAGAGCTTTCTTTTGTGTAGGCTTAAATTCTGCAACCTACCCGTGAAATATTAGTTTATCTCATAAATATTAATTTACTTCGTACCTGTACTCACAACTACCTACTAGCCTACATCTTTGGCACGGCCGCCTGATTTATTATAGCTATAACCACCTATTAAAATCTGTGTGGCAAATCTGTGCAATGCACTGCAGCGCGGGAGATTGTATTAGCGCAGACCACTATAAATTTATGTGAACATATGTAGTTTTACACAATAAGCTGAGTTTATGTAATTAATATTGAGTATTGGCCAGCTAACTGATGGCACACAAAATAGTTATTTTCTCTGCCAACTAAACCACAGAACCGTTGTGCTCTCGCAGTAGTGGTGTATCATTCCTGAATGAATCAGTCTTTGAAGGACCCATTATTATAGACAACAATTCAATGACCAATTATTATAGACAACCACTTGATTTTATTCCTAAATGAATAAATGAAGCATTTTGAATGAATAAATTGAATTAAAGGCTCCTTTTTTAATTTCTGTATTAAAAATGTTGTATAAAACATTAATCTAATTTCATTATACATTTGTTATTGCTATGTAAATATACGTACAGCCGTCTGATCAGCATTAAACTTTATACATCTAAAAGCATCTTCAGACGCAGGTTCTATATCACTGAATGCTGATTTAATTGGTAAAAGACTATTGTCATATTATTGTAATTAATTTGATGTAAGAATTTAACATTAAATATGACATACAAAAGGTAAAAAAAAAAAAGAAAATCAGTGTGCACTCAGAATAACAACGAAACGTTACGCTTCTGTAAAATAATTAAAGCAAACAGGACGCGCTTTCTGCCGTCTAGGTCTCGGTGAACTTGAGCGAGAAACTTCGAAACTCCGTGAATGAAAAATATATCTGTAGAGAGTGAAATGTCTACTTTCAAATGAAAAAAAAAAAATCAAATAGAAGACGTGTGTGTTAGCATGGATGATTTACATGCAATTTAATGTGTGTGCAATGCACACTGTGCATGGTTTAAGCTGGCTTTCAGTTCAATAAAATAACAAAAAACTACATTTTGGATTTTTATCTGTACTCTATTTTTACTGTAACTGACAGATTCCGGCCCAAAAAAAAAAAAAAAACACAACACAACACGGAGTGGGAGGGAATGGGAGTCATTCTTCTGGGATTGGGACGGGATTTTCCCCCAGTTTTTTTGTGTGATTGGGACGGGACGGGATTTTTATTTTTTTTATTTTTTTGTGGGAGTGGGACGAGAGAGGTTTGATAATTCACTCCCGTGTCACCCTCTAGTTTGGGTATGTTATTATAACTCAAACGAGTTCACCTTCAAATCATGACGTCAAATTCACATTTCACTAAAACAGCACTCTGAGGAACAAATAGTCCCATGCCAGTGGGATAACAATATATGATTTCCTATAAAGTGCTCTATGACTAAAACTCAAAATAGAAAAATAGCTAATAGATGTGCTGTGAAGGTAAATTACACAAAGTCATTTCTTTTCATATCTGTCATATTATTTAGGTTCCTCCATTGTCCAAAACGCATCATATTGTCTAAAACAAAAGTTATGACTCCTGTGTACGTTCACATACATTGATACTGGTCTGCGCTTCACTACAATACATTTTCCCCGCGCTGCAGTGCGTCGCGCAGCTTTGCCACACAGATTTTGATAGGTGGATAACTACAATAAAACAGGCGGTGTGCCAGAGGACTAAAAGGCTCTGCCTCAGTACGGTTTGTGTTAATCTGGCTGTTTGATGAAAAGAAAGAGATAAAATGTAGTAAAAAAAATAAACATGTTAAGAATCTGTAGAAGCGGAGGATATTATTATTATTATTATTATTATTACTATTATTTTAATTTTTTTAAGGACTATTATTATGTTGTAATGTTTGGTCGACCAATCAGTGGAGAGGGGCGTTTCACTCCGCCCACTTGTAAAGATAATCAAGTAGTTTATCCGTTTTCTGACCCTGAACGTAAAAACGAAAAATGAAGCCGAATTCTTGATTTTTCGTTTTGTTTGAACAAATGAAAAACGAAAAATGTGCCTTTTTTAAATTTTTCAGATTTCAATATTAAATCAAAAAACGAATTATCCGAAGGTACACGGACCGAGTTGATATCTTGCAATTCTGACTTCATTTCTCAGAATTGCAAGTATATATCTTGCAGTTCTGACTTTATAACTCGCAATTGTGATAAAAAAAAAGTCAGACTTGTGAGATAAAAAGTTGCAATTACCTTTTAATTTTTTTTTATTCAGTGATGTAAATGGGCTTCCATAGCAAGGATTTGTTAACGTGATAAAAAGTGAAAAAGACTTATATTGTTACAAAATATTTCTGTTTTGAATAAATGCTTTTCCTTTAAACTTTGCAGTTCATATAAATTGGAATATAATTCTGTAATTCTTATTGAACATTTCTAGTTCTCTGTCTTACATGAAGGCAAAGAAATCCAAAACATCTACGTGCAACCTCTTTTCAATATAAGCTTATAAGTATATCTTTAGATATTTTTTGTCTTCTCATTGATCAACATCCTCATATGCTCAACACAGTGACGGTTATATAGCCGACAGGCTGGACGTTGGCTGCTGAGAGAAGATTCAAAGCACTTTACACAATGGATTGCTTTTTACCACTCGTTACTTTTTCATGCCACTTTATAGAAGATAAAAGACACCGTAATCTTTAACGGCAGGGGAACGCACAGTCCGTTTCAAGCCTGGAAGATTACTGCCATGGCCAAATTGAATGTGATTGAAAGAAAAGCTCTGATGAATATTATTATCATTACCCTACCTTCGTATATAAAATTAGTGTGTGTAGGTCTTTTTCAAATGCTCTTTAAACCCTTCAGTTTATGGTACTAATACCGATTGGTTAAAATATTAGAAATTCAGGGCAAGAATTTATTTTAATTTTTTTGTATGTGTAATGTGTTTCCTCTCATTCAATGATGTGGCCGTGGCTCCGGGCTTGTGCTCCTCTGGTGTATGTTTGATTGCTCCCCATCCATGACACAGTTTCAAATAGCAGTTAAGGCCAGTTGGTGCTGTACGTGTAAAGGCCCAGTATAGCTGTTCTATTTATAGAGCTCTTAAATGCCACCTGCCTGGTATTGTGCTGTTTAACACAACTATAAACGCTTACTACCACAGTCTCAGTATAATACAGTTTATAAATGCTTTTTAAACTTTATATCCTGCAGTTTAGTAGATTTTTTTTTTTTTTCCTTTAACTCCACTTATGCCAGTCAAGGTTTCTGACACCAACAGACATTGTATTTAGTTTAAATGATAAATGTGATTTAAACTAACTACTAACTGTTTGTGTTGACATGATACCAAAAACCACAAGGCTTATCAAAGAGAGTTGTGTTTTTCTAAGTGACTCATCCTATAATTTTCATCTAGGAGGCAATGAAGTTTTTGTAAGTAGCTCTTATACTGCATTTATTTGATCAAAAATATAGTAAAAGCAGTAACATTTTGAAATATTAATACCGTTTAAATTAACTGTTTTCTATTAAAATATATTTTAAAATGTAATTATCTGTGATGTAAAGCTGAATTTTCAGCATCATTATTACTCCAGTCTTCAGTGTCACATGATCCTTCAGAAATCATTCTAATATGCTGATTTACTACTCAAGAAACATTAACAAAAACATTCTTATTATTATCAGTGTTGGTGAGCTTTCCTGTAGCTCAAATGGTAGAGCATGGCGCTAGCAACGCCAAGATCATGGGTTCGATTCCCAGGGAAAGCAAGAGTCGATAAAATGTAAAACTGTAACTTGAATGCAATGTAAGTCGCTTTGGATAAAAGCCTCTGCTAAATGTCTATGCATATTTTCATACAAACTGATACTTTTTTCAGAATTCTTAAAGAGAACAGTATTTTTTTAAATAGGAATCTTTTGTAACATTATAAATGTCTTTACTGTTACTTTTGATCAGTTTAATGCATCCTTGTGGGATATCAGTATTGATTAATATAAATAAATACATATTGCACATTGATGGTGGTATCTTCATATATCAAGAGATCTTAATATCATAAATATTTGAAGGTGATTTCTTTTACGTGGATGAGTAGGGAACCCCTAGCGACAGAATTATTAATGCACTGAAATCCACCTGCAACACTTTTGGTGGCATCTTTTGCACAGGCAAACAGCACTACAGAAAATGTCCAAATCTAGTCTAAAGTCTACAGTTTATCTTACGCATCTCTAAAGTCCTTTTTCTGTATCTTAATGGAAAAGGTCACCACAGGCAGGAGCGTTTTGTACAGCCGTGTGAAAGATGCCAGCGGGGAAACAAGATGATGACAAAAGCGCAGGAGCTTTACAAAGGAAGAGTTCAGGGAGCGAGGGAGGGCTGGTAATTAGCTTTGCTTAATTATGATTTTCTGAAAAGATTGAGAAAAGAGCAGAGAAAGGCATCCACTCTGTGAGCGCTGATCCATTTTCACACAGCCCTTTAAGCTCTTTCCTCACCATCTCCTCGCTGGTTTCTCCGCTGATGCTCTCAGCTCTTTGTCGTGTTTGTTATCCATTAACCTCTCCTCTCTGTGTGCTGGAAATTTCCCCTCACTCTCACCTCTCGCCTCTCTGCTAGCACTGCTCTCCATAGTGATCTGTTGATGAAATTCACCGGACTGAGCCTCTGAGCAGCTGTTCTGGAACTCTTCCTTTCACGTTCAGTGGAGTAGTTCAACCAAAAATTTACATTTTCCCATTGGAGAGAAAAACAAAGTTGTATGTTTTTTAATTGTTTCTTTTTGACAGGGATGAAATTAAATGGAGTAAAAGAGACCTTAAGTGTCTCAAACTGTGCTCAAATGTGTAGTCTGAAATCAAAAGTTTTTAAAATGAACTTCAATTATCGTCAATTATTTTATGAAAAAATATTAAATTATGCAATTATTATATGAAATATAATAATTATTGTATAGTCAATTATTATATGAAAAAATATTTTTCTGTCTTCCACCGATATTTAACTACTGGTCAGAAATTTGGAATAATTATGGTTTTTAGAAATGTTTTTAAAAATAATATCCTATGATTACCAAGGCTGCATTTATTTAATGAAAAATGCAATAAAACTGTAAAATATTATTACAATTCATAATAGCTGTTTTGTATTTCAATAGATTTTAACATGTAATTAATTTTTGTGATGCAAAGCTGAATTTTCAGCATCATTCCTCCAGTCTACTAGTTTCACGTGATACTTCACAAATAATTCTAATATGCCGATTTGCTGTGCAAAATAAATAAGTAAATAAATAAATAAAAAAAACTTTTCTTATTATTATCAGTGTTGAAAACAGTTGTTCTTGTTTTTACTCCTTGTTTGCAGGTTGCTTTGGATAAATCTGCATAAATCTGCTAAAAAAAAAAGTACTGTATTTGTGAATACAATAGACTTATGTGGTAAATAAACCAAAATGTAAGTTCTTATTCACTGAAAATCATAAGCACAAGTCATTTAGGCTATTTTCCTGGTGCTTTCTGTGACAGCCCCTGGTTGTTGTTTTTGTCTTTGTATGGAAAGCAGCGATATTCTGTGTTCCACAAAAGCTAGAGCGACAGAATTTGGTTGAACTGTTTCTTTAAGTTCTGCTTCAGCTCCATCTCTCCCCTGCTCCTGCACGCTGCTCTCTATCTCACCCAATCTAATGAACATGGAGCTGGAGAGGCGTCTGCATGCCTACGCCTCTCAGACGCCGCGCATAATTGTTTCTCTCTGTCTCCGCTGGCATCTGAGCTCATGTGTGAGAGGTGAATGGTCTGTCATACTCTTAATGAGCTCAACCCACTAAAGTCAACTGTGCTCTGCCCGTTAGAGGAAGCCATTTGCATTAACGAACAGAGAGAAAACACACATCGCCTCACCTACCAATTACTGCTACAACAGACTATGGCGAGATCTCTTTGTGCATGTTTTGCGTGTTTGCGCTTGCCCTTTGAGCGTGTTTTTATGCATACAGTGACCTTGTAATTCTGGAAGTGTACTGTGAGTTAAATGCGTTCTGTGTGTGTTTGAGAGTCTGGGCTTGTAATGCATGAATATATATATTCAGGTGAGCAGATATGCTTATGGAGCGCTGCTTGACATTGCCCTAATGATGTAGTGTCACCCGGCGTCCACTGTGGCCCCGCAGCCAATTAGCACAGACAGAGAGACTGTTTTACACACACAAGACAAATCAAAATACCCATCTGCCCTCATCCCTTGATCCCGCTCAGCCTCTGTTATTTATTCAGAGTCACTCGTTCATTTGGGCACTGTGGGAGCCCTGGGTGATGCTGCAGGTGTGTGTGTCTGTGTGTGTTGTGTTCATAAAAGCACACGGGTCAAGAGTGTGTGTATTTAGCAATGCATGCTATCTTCACCTGGTCAAGTGTGTGAACCATGCTAGACAATATCATTTTTCGGCTGAATAAAAACAGTCACACTGCCTCTCTGCTTCAAATCATGTTGAAATAATCATATACACTCCAAAAAAAAAAAAGAAGTACCCTTTCAAAAGGTAGGGGTGAATCCAGGTTGATTGGGATACTTTTTGCCATTGAAATGACTGGGCAAAAATGTTCCAATCAACCTGAATTCATCTAATTGTACACTTTAGGTGCTAATATGTACTTTTAAAGTACTAATATGTACCTTTAAGTTAATAATATGTTCCATTTAGGGGTAAATACGGAGCAAACATGTACCTTTTAGCTTTTGTACCTTAGGATAATGACAGCTTTGTATCTTTTGTTCTGAAAGTGTTTTATTAGATCAGTGCACTTAAATGCCACCACAATGGGATTTACTTCTTGGTTGGACTTTTGGGGAGAAAGTCACATATGTTGTAAAGTACCATAAAATAAGGCATTAAGGATACATCGGTGTTATTTTTTTAAAATTTATTTTTTTAAAGTACTTTTTATTAATATTTATTTATTTATTTAGCTATTTTTTCCAGTTTTAGTTTTTATTTATTTATTAGTATTTTAAGTGCTTAAACTATTTCAGTTTTGTTTTTTATCTAAAATATATATTTGAATTTAATTTCTGCTTTATTTTAATTAAAAAACAAAACTGTTTTAGTTAATAATAGCCCTGGCCTCCATACTCTATCCTGTGCCCATAAAAGCTCTCAAAATGTTGTCCATGTTATGCAAGTTCTTCTAACCTTAAAGCTAAAATAAAAAGCCATTCTGCAAAGTTTGAGAAAGTGTGAATTGCTTTAGATCTGTTTTAAAGGGGCTGTGGGTGGATTAAATGTATTGAATCGCTCTGTTCACTTATTTATACATTTCAATTACTTGTGTGTTAGTCCACTGGCTGGGGTTTAGAGGTGTGTGTGTGTGTGTGTGTGTGTGTGTGTGTGTGTGTCTGGGCAGGGGGTAATTCTGTAAACTCCAGTTAGACTGAACGTAACTCTGACATGGATCTGATTAGGTCTCTGCAGTGAGCTTCAGAGCTGCTGTAATTAAGCTGTCAATCAAACGCAGCTTACATGGGGAGAAAATAAATACCAGCAAAGAATGTGGGAGGAACCTTATTATTATGACTTTATAGGCCAATATGCAATTTTTATAACTTACTGTACAAATGTTTGATATAGTACTGTGTTATTTTTTATGTGCCCTGTAGTGCAAAAAAACATTTAGTTTTCACTAGGGTCTTGTGTCATTCAGAATTCACAATCATATTGAGAATGGTGTTCAAATTCCTGTTCAGAAATCATAAATGTTAGATAATATGAATAAATAAATGTTCAAAATTATGTTTTCTTTCTACTATTAATAAATTTGAACTAATAAATATTCAAAATGATGTTTTTCTACCATTTTTTTTCTGCTATATGCTGCACAGATAATGTCACCAAATTTATGTTTTATTAATGTATCTGAAAATAATAATGTGGACATTTTGTGGTGCTGTATGGTCATGTTAATTGCTTTGACAGCAGTTTGGATAATTATGCAAATCAGTTACTATGTACAGAGGAATAAACATGCATAATTACTCATAAATGATTATCTATTTTTGTCAGAAAGCTTGTTTATGAAAACTTCTGTTCTGTTGAATTTTTGGAATTACAATTAATAATTCCTATTCCTGGCATCGAGTTATTCATCTTCCTGTGGGATGTGGCCAATTCAATTTAAATTCACACTCATAAATGTAAAAGTCAGTCAGTTGTTAGGGAGTTTTCTCACTGTTATAGGTGTTGATGTTAGTTTGTGTAATTTTTATCCATTGCTGATTGTGACGTCCCAAACAAAAATGAAATGCTTCAATTAATTTATCTTTGTGTGTGTGTGTGTGTGTGTGTGTGTGTTTGATGGGAATGGAAGAAATGTTTTAATGGACTAGAGTGTCTTCAGAGCAAACGTGTCACGGGCGAGAGACAGCTGTATAACTCACGTTTTTCTTTGTCAGGTGGTGTTCGAAGGTATCCGTGGAAACGGCTTTGAGGGAGACATCGCTATCGACGACGTTTCTGTTACCAAGGGGAAATGCAAACAAAAGGATAGCGTGGACAAAACAGGTCTGTACCATCAGTGACACTTCTACAGTACAAAAACATCTCTCAGCCTTGATGCTTCAGTAATGAACTTCATTATATCCCTTCATGTAGATGACTAAATAACTAAAAGCCACATTACCAGACAGCGTACAGATCGTGTTTTTTTGTTTGTTTGTTTGGAAGTCTTAAAGCAAAGGAAAAGACAAAAGCCTGTGAGTGATGAAACAGCACTGAGACCTGACCTTAAACCAGTCTTATTTAATCATCCTTATGTTGTTCCAATACTTACTTACTTCTGTTGAACACAAGTGCAGAACATTTGAAAGTTCTGTTTGGACTTTCAAGTTCAAAAGGATGAAAAAGTACCATAAATGTATCATATAAGTAATTGATACAATGCAAAGATTGAAGTCATATAAATCTTGACATGCACTCTAGCTCTTTTAGTAAACGTTCATGAGAAAAGCGATGTCAGGTTTGTAAACAAACTTTTCCTTTGAGTTGGTTCTTTTCAGTTCACAAAACTGTTTTGGATGATGCATTCATGCTTCAGCAGCAGTAAACCTTGTAAAGCCTAACATGAAATAATAGTCAGAATCTATTTTTTTTTTCAGTGTAGCAGTTTATTGAACCTTTAGTCAAAATTTGAAAACTCAGATATGATTCAGAAGCCCAAACTAAGCTGACATTTCTGATATGTATCTGGCTAAAATTAAGATGAAATTCTTATAAAATGTAATGTAAATCTATGAGATAACAGTACACTGTAAAAAAAAAAAAAAAAAAGTTGAGCAAACTTAAAAATTTAAGGCAACCAGCTTCAGCAGATTTTTGAGTTTTCTCAACTTGTTGTTTTAAGTTTATACAACAAAACTTGAGAAAACTCAAAAATCTGCTGAAGCTGGTTGCCTTAAACTGTTAAGTTTGCTCATTTTTATACAGTATGCATAAAATGCATACTGTATACACATTAGTTGTCACTCTATATCTTGCAATAATATCTCATATGTAAATCAAAGCTCTGTAGTTTTTATGGAGGCAAAACATAATGAAATGCAATATAATAATTTAGAGATGAACAAACAAGCATTCCTCAAATATGATGTTTCATATCTGATGCATTTTAACAGGATTTTTTTTTTAATTATGAATAGATAATCAAGTAAAGCTAAGTCCCTTCAGTCTAGTAAATGTTCATCATGAAATATTTCTAAAAATATAAAAGTTATCATTATGTTTACTTTATAAAGATTACACTGCAAAAAGACACGTGTACCACAACCTGAAGGTGTGCGTTTTTACAAATGATGCTTAAAGGTTTTTTACTTGCTAAAAAATATGAGCCATTAATCAGACAGCAGTAGGCATGTAGAAGATTATGTACAACAGTACATAATAGTTTTCAGCAAAGTTTTGATTGTAGTTCATAGATTTTTAGAAATTTGTGCATAAATAATGAGATTTAAATCTGCTTCTCACACAAAGCTATCATGTGACTTCAGAAGACAGAAGCATAAGTCAAATCTTTCTATGATGTTTTTATGGTGCTTTTTTGTTCTACTTTAAGCTTTTAATAATACAGACAGAATATCAAACGGTACGTAATGACACGAGGATGAGTAAATGATGACAGAATTTGAATTATTACAGCAGGAAGGTTTTAGAGATGAACTGTCAGTAGGTAAGATGCTCCAGGACAGTGTTGCTGATGGTGGAGGCAGCTGTAGCAGGCTGCAGGGGCTCGGGCCCGGGGCCCAGTTCTGACGGCTCTGGCTTCTTCTCACCTCGTGCAGCAGGCCTCGGGTCTCCTCCTGAATGCTGATCTTGGCACATGATGGGTGTGAATGCATGCACACAGACAGGAAAAGGCCCAGCGCCAGACGCTCTGAGAGAGAGAGAGAGAGAGAACACCATCCCCCTCAAAACTCACCAGATGAATTGATAAATTATCGTTCTCATTACTGTAATGCAGGAAATATACCGTTTAATTTATGCTTTAGAAATGCCTTATATAATTAATTAAATGAATCACATTATCAATAATTGCCTCTATACAATACTGATTAAAAATTAATGTTTTTGAAAGAAGTCACTTAATCTCACCAAAACTTTTATTTAACAAAAAAACAGTAAAAAAAGGAATAATGGGAAATATTATTACAATTTAAAATAACTGTTTTCTATTGGAATACATTTTAAAATGTAATTTATTCCTATGATGCAAAACTGAATTTTCAGCATCATTACTCCAGCCTTTAGTGACACATGATCCTTCAGAAATCATTCTAATATGCTGATTTGCTGCTCAAGAATCATTTCTTATTATTATCAATGTTGAAAACACTAGCGTAGCCAGAAATGTTTATGTGGGTGGGCCTACATAAAACTGGGTGGGCCAAGTGTGTAGCATATGAAAACTGCATGTCAAATTGCCAACAAAAAATACAGCACCAAGGTTCATTACACAGTACTTCTAAAGCAGGGGTTCCCAACCTTTTTTACTCTGGGGCCCACCTTCTTGTCCGGTCAATTTTGCAAGGCCCCCCTATGCCTGACATTTCCTCTTATACTGTACTTCCGCAGCAAAGAAAAACGTGTTTAATTGTAAACTTTTTTTATTAAACAAAACATTTGTTTTGCCTTATTATTCTTCTACTGCATGTTATTAAAAAGAAAAAAAACCTCAAAATTCAAACAAACTTTAAATTAAAGCTATACTTTATAACTTGAAAGAAAACACAACATAGTATCCAAAATACAACAAAACAAAACAACAGACACATACTCAACATCTCAAAGTCTAGTCAAAAGGGAGGGAGAGAGGGAAGGACAACAAGAACACAAAAGTTACTCCTTTATATAATCACGTATATTCAACAAAAAACACTGCCAAGCATCAATGGTCGAAGGCCTGGCCCCACCAACTCGCGCCGTTGTTAATTCTAACTTTTTAAAGTAATATATACATATACAGATTTAATGCTCCTGAATTCTTTACTTCAGACATACTTTACAACTTCAGAAAACTTTTTCTTAAATAAGTGAACCTGCCATACCAACAGGACAACAGATGCCAAAAGACCACTCACTAAACCTGTCCCTTTGAACTGGACTGACTGAATATCTACTGTTTTTATCCATTAAAAAAAACATACAAATGAAATATACAGCAAATGCATTCTAAATCTGTTGAAACGCATCGATCTGAAGGTGGTTCGACGAAGATGGGATCAGTGAACAGTTACTCCGTCAGGGCGCGTCTGATGTTCATATGTGCATAAACACCACTGAGCCTCTGGGTGAGCATCCATTATAAAACACTCACAGGATATTCATTTGGACAACTATGCAAATATATTGAAATTTAACGCAAAAATACGATAGGGATCAGAGCCCCGAGAGCGCACATAGTTTGTGAATCAATAGTGCGTGCCTAATGTATGACTCTGATCAGACATGTTCACAAGTCTCTGAGGTCCAAGTCCAAGTCAAGTCTCAAGTCTTTAAAGCGGAGTCCAAGTCAAGTCTTAAGTCTTTGAGGTGGAGTCCAAGTCACATCTCAAGTCTTTGTTCTATTTATTAGCAACAGTTCTTTCAGCTAGTTATTGAGGCTAAATCAGTTTTGAAATACTGATTTCACGATATGATTTTCTCAACAACAACAACAAAAAAAACTTGAACAAAATTTAAGACAAATTAGAAATGAAAAGGTGTCTATTTATTAATTGTCAGATAAAATGCAGCACATTTCTTTGTAAAATTGAAATATGTCAAACAACAAAACTTAAAAACTGAACTCTTTTTCAATTTAAAATGAGAGGCAACCACTGTGTTTGAAACAACACAATCCAAACAAAGAGGCTGCATACAGGTACATCTCATGTAATCATCTCATGTACACCCCATTATTGTGGTTTCAAAGAACAAGAGATACCCAGAATTTATACTGTATGGATGGTTATTTATTGAAACTCAAATGTAAATATTTTGAGATACTGATTTTTGACTTTCATTAGCTGTAAGCTCTAATCATCAAAATTAAAACAAAAAAACTTTTGAAGTGTTTTACTTTACATGCAGTGAATCTAAAATATTTGAAAGTTTCAGTTTTTGAAATAAGTTACTAGAAAAAATGAACTTTTTCACCATATTCTAATTTTCTGAGATGTACCTGTACATCCAGCATGAGCAGTTTTTCATCTAAATTGGATTGTATAATTTCGAAATTTGAAGCAAAAACAAAATGGTCTGACTTTAGTTTTGTGAAACTATTCTACATAAACCATCTGAAAGAAACAAAACCGCACAGGCTGAATTAATGCAGATTCACTCTCTGCCAGCGGGTGGCGCTTGAACATCAATTAAACATCGTTTCCTTGGTTTCCGCTGTAAACAAAGCAGAGCTGCAGTTATGAACACTAATATGCATTATACGGAGGCAAGATGAAAAGAAAATACTATCTAAACTTTTTTTAAGACAGCCAGTTTCCCTCAGAGATACATTCACTTAAACTCCTATACCAAATGACTTGCGTTTTTTACGAGTCTCACGAGTCACGAGTCCAAGTCAAGTCTCGAGTCAGCTGTTCACGAGTCTAAGTCAAGTCCCAAGTCTTTATTTATGCGACTTAAGTGCGACTCGAGTCCAAGTTCGTTATTATTACTCTACTCTTCTTTACCATTAGGCTATATTAGCGCAACGGTTTGCTTCATGCAGCCGAGAGGTGTAGTTTGCGTGCAGCGGTTGGAAGTTTTGAAGCCGCCGTTCAGTCTGTATTTAACAGTGCGATGAGGCTTGCTGCGCCGAGTCCGAAGCAATCAATCACAGAACACGAGAGAGGCCGTGCTTTGATCATTTTAATTTAACACATTAATAATGAAATTAAACAATTATAGAATAATATTTAAATTAATTTTAAGATGTCTCGCGGCCCCCCTGGAGCATCACTGAGGCCCCCTAGTGGGCCGCGACCCCCCGGTTGGGAACCCCTGTTCTAAAGCATACATTAACATTAGTAATTTGTTATATTAATGTTCATTTCAAAATTTAGGACATTATTAAAATTCTAAGTTGTATCTGTTAACATTTGCATGCGCTGGTTAAAGATGAATAAACATGGTAACAAACGTATTGCTAATGTTAGTTAATGCATTAACTAAAGGAAGTGTATTAAAAAGCATTACCTCAGTCTGAAACAACGGGGATTCACAGATGATTTCATAATCAAACGTCTCTGTCAGTTCACGCACATCGAGGACCGCAGAAATGTGCGCAGCTGCAAATTATGCAGTTTGTTGTAGCGACCAGGATCCAGCAAAAAGTTTATGCGTTTCTTTCCACAAAGGACGCATCTTTTTAATGGATTAAAAACTGTACCTATGCTAATATGATGTTTCAAACACACTTGGTTCCAAAGATTCCGATCGATAAATCCAGCAACCGCAGGTGGTCTGTCGGGTTTCATTTGTAGACGGTCCTATTGCTAAGACTTTTACTTTTTAAAGAATTGATCTGATTTATGATTGCTCAACTCGGCTATTTTCAAATTTAACTCCACAAACGCACGCATTTTACTATTATATCCTTACGTCGTAAACATAACGTTGTGGGTGGGACTAACAGAAACGGACGAATCATCATCATTTTGAAAAACGTGATGCACCTATAGGAAGAGGGAAAACTAACGACCTGTAATTGACCATGAAAACAAGCGTTTAATATTTTTTAATAAATATATAAAATTACAGTGAAATAAGACGTTTATTAGTATCGTTTAATAAATTACATCCATTTGGAAAATTACCAACTTCTCATTGGGTGGGCCACAGATGAAAGTGGGTGGGTCCGGGCCCACCCAGGCCCACCCGTAGCTACGCGACTGGTTGAAAATGGTAGTGCTGTTTAAAATCTTTGTGGAATTGTTTGATTCATAGAAAACTCAAAAGTATTAAAAAGTTCAGAAGTATTCATTTCTTTTTCTTTTGTCAAATATGACCTGGACATATTTTCATGATATTCACCCAAACAAACTTTTTTTTTTTTTTGAGGCCTAATGTTGACTGTCTGTCTGTCTGCCTGACATAAAGATAGAAATAAACACTTCTTGTGTCCGCCAGATAAAAGATTTTGTGGAAACAGTTAAAGTGAAAATTGTCAAACACAGATTTCTTTATTACGAGCGCTCCAGGGAAGAAATCTAACAGCCACCTCAAGAGTCATCTGAGATGTTCCAAAGCATACAACATCAAAACACATTCAGTGTCCATGGCAGCAGCTCCTTATCAGCCAACCTTGAAGATAATACAGACACTCCAGCAGAGAGAAGCTCTCCCTGCTTCCAGAACAAAATAATGAAACTTCAACATTACCCTTTACACAGCATTGTGCTTATTATATCTACAGAGACCTGGAGCAAGACAAAACCAATCTATATGTAAAATATCAATATAAATGTAAAGTAAAAATGAATATGAAGAGTATATGAGCAAATAAGAATATAATAATATGACTAGATAATTAAATATAGCTAATAATTGAAATAAAAGACTGTGAAGATATTAAAAGACTGTTCATCTGGCCTTCCTTCCAAAGAGCAAAAATACATGGTTCACGGTTACTCTTGGCATGAGACAGATCCACCAAAATCATTCTCAGAAACTATAAGATGCACAATTATCAAAGAATTATTCAGATTAGACCAAGAACAATTCATCAAAAATAATGTATACTATTACAACTATGACGAGTATATCAGTAACCGTCCTTAAAAATGACCTCACAGCGCTTCGTGTCACAGTCTTTTATAGAATCCTTTCTTAAATCAAAGACCTGAATCATCATCACATTTTCAGGGCATAGTGATTTTTGATAGATTGAAGTCTTGACCTTTTTGCTCTGAATATTAAAAATGGCAGAACCCTTATTCTTACTCTGTGAAACCTGTCAAGAACATGTCCTGGCCATATATAATATCAAAATCAAAGATATATAAGCCGGGTTTTTTAGGACTATTTGTGTGTGTGTGCGTGACATAGTGGCATTGTTATGACAATTAAGCACACTTCACCTTCTAGTTGATATTGCCATAATGCAAAAAATTTTTGTAATTCTGTTTGGTTGAGCAAACTTTTAATGAATTACAGATTTCACTAATTTAGCTTAAATTATTATCATATACATTCTGAGGAGTTCTGTCTAATTAGGTTCCTTTTCAGTCCAACTGCTTAATTTGCCAGATGGTCTTAGATTTCAAAGCCACATCTCAATTCTTTAAGTCACCTATCATGCAGTGTCATTTTTTAATAAACAGCTAGGATTTAGCAAATTAAATTTCTTTCTTTTAATTAAATAATACACCAGCTGTTAACGCTGACGTTTACACCACATAATGAACAAACTGTGTAGTTCCTATTTAATAGCATTATTTTAATGGTATTTTTACCTTAAAAGGGGTGTAGACATTCAGGAGTGTAGAAACTATCAGAAAAGTTGAAGCACATTGTAAACCTTGTCATCATGAATATTAATGTAATAACACCTCATTTGCTGAAAGGCATGTCAGCAAGCATTAGCACTATGGTGTATAAAACGGTTCAGCCCACTTTTAACACTACTGTTTGGTTTTAAAGCAAGCTGCATTATTTTTTCTTTTTCTTGCCACCAAACAAAACAAAAAATGATCTCCCAAATTGGAAAATGACCCGAAACGGATTCGCCCTCATACAGGCACCACTGTGCGATGTGCCAAAGCATGTGTGCTGCCCGCTAGGCATTAGTTTCTTCTGACAGTAACACATACGGACATTTTCATATACCAATCCACCTAGCTCCTACTGCTCCAGCATGGTATTTTTTCAATTTTAAATTGTTAAACACCTCTGGAAGCTGTCATGGTAAAGTGAGAAGTAAAAAAAAAAAAAAAAAATCCATTATTATTTCAAGTTTTAATGTAAGCTTATACATTAGTCTCTGGAGGAGTACAGCTCTGCTCTCTCCTCTGTACCTGGGTTGGTATGAACACTGGTGTTATATCACACACACACACACACACACACACACGGCCCACACAGTAAAACCTGTTCATGCCGCCCACAGGTGCTGAGTTGTGCTTACACACAGGAAAGTGTAACGTGAGCTGCGTGCGGCACACCGCAGGGCAGAACAAAAGAGCCAAATTAATGATTAAGATCAATCATTGTGAAAGCTCCCTCACAGAGAGAATATTCCAGCTCTCAGACGCACGGATTGCTGATAGCTGTTGTTTTTTTGGGGAAAGTTGTGTATTGTGAGTGTGTGCTGTTAGCTTGCAGGCTCTGTCTCTGACCCATGAGGCTTTGCTATAGAGGATATGTGCATTCATCAATGAAACTCCTCTCCTCTTTGATTCTTTGATGTTTTTCAGGGTCTTTCCTGTTATGCAGTACATTTGGAACTATGTGGGTATAACAGACTTTCAGAAGTTTCTTCTGGTTAAGCTCAAAAACATTCAACAGGTTGAGTATTTACACGATTAATAGGAAGGATGCCTAAAAAGATGGGAATAAAGTGGGAATAAGTTCACCTTGATTTTTAAATAGTCTATCTTACCTCATTTCTCATTTTAGTTCACATTATAGCATTTCTGGTTCAATCATATAAAAGTCAATGTTATTTTTTAAATGGGTATTTGTTAGGGTTAGGGTTATTTTCATGTTTTATTCTATGACATCAGTAAACCCCCCATTGGCATTTTATAAAAAGCGTTCACGTGTCTTTAAAAGCTTGTTGCTATCAAGTGGCTAAATGCAACTACAGAGGTTGTGGGGGACATTAAACATCATCAGACCAAACAGGTGAACTTATCTATTAACTAGTCTGCTTTTACAGCCTCTTGAAAACAGTTCTAACCCTGACATTCAGTGAAATGCTTTTTAAAATAAAGACTAAAAGAGTTGGCGGAAGCTTAGTGCTGGTGACGGTGACCATGGTGTAGTTTGTTTGTAGTCTATATTTAGCTTTTTGTTCCTGGTGATTGGCTTCAAAATTCTTAAAAATTGTGTTAATTTGTTAAGATTATTATAATGGATAAAACATAAACTTCAATCATAAACTTTTGTTGGTCACAGAGCTTATTTTATGCAATAATCTTATCCATTCAAAAAATCCTATCTTTTTGTTGAGGGAACCAGGGGGATGCTAACTTCCATATTGGCCTACAAAAATAGGTCATCTCTGCAATGCTCCATGCTTAGCGATACTAATGCTGGTTTTCCCTCCAAAATGATGTCACTTCCTGTGATGATGATGTCATTAAGGAACCGGTTTATGTTAGTTAAGGGATTTTACTAACTGGATGGAAAGTGATATTGCGCACTCAGGTATCCAAACAGGAAACCAATATTCTCAAGAAAACATTATTGTGTAAATAATGATTAGTAAAGGAACAAATGAAGAAACATTGGAATATTTCTTAATAAATTGCATGATTTTCTAGCAGCTAGAGAGTATGATTTTCATCTTTAGACATGATGGGGACATGAAAATGTACTGCATAGGCAGAATGACCCTGGTCTCCTCTGCTCTCCTCTGGCCTGTTCTGCTCGGGGTGCTGCCCATGAGAGCTCAACCGTGAGCTGTTCCTCCTTTAAGGATGAATGATGATTGGCTCTGACGTCCCATGTGTTACTGCGTCCCCATAAATCACACCATGACTGGGATTTGGCTGTAGGGTGGAAAGTCGGAGCGGGTAGAACGAGAGAGAGGAAGTATGTGCGATTTGAAACGAAGGTGACCTGTTGAATCGGAATTAGAAATCTGAAGACCCCACAACACACACACACACACATTAAAACGTATGCCACCGCTGACCGTTGATAGATCAGTTTTTGGACACTTTATTAAATAATTTCCCTCTCTCTTTGATTATAGGTTATAATATTAGACTTTTTTTTTTGTTTGTTTTGTTTATTTATGGAGCCTGTCCACACATCTGTACACCCACTCTCAAAATTACCCGCCTCCTTCAAAAGTCCTTGAGAGAGATGTCATGGCTCACACGATCTCATTCTTTATTGAAAGGGAAGAATAAAAAGCTTTATTATGAATATATTGATTTCCTGCTAGCCAGAGAAATCCTTGATATAAATTCATATTGATTTTTTTAAATACAATACCTGCTCTTTATTTATTAAACCCATTTTGTTGGCAGCTTGTATGCATAATTAAATCCGCATGTGTATGTGTTGTGATTGGAGTCTGCTTCTCAAACAACACTGCAAGCATGTTTGGTCCAGCCCTCATCATCATCTGAGGCCATTTCCTTTGAGCTGTGCTGAAAGATATTTCTCAACGTTACCTCTGAGGCATAATGACCTGTACTTGTCCTCTCGCAGGTCATCCGTCTTCCGTAGCTCATAGATATTACCGCTTACGCCCTCCGGTTCAGTCATATGATGATGCCAGCCACTGTAACCCCATCCGTTTGATCCATTATTTCAATGTCCCAAGCTCCTTTGTGCCAAAAACTCAACAGGAGCACAAAACCATTTACGACAGCATCCCAAGTTCCCTTCTGAAAGGGGTCTGACCCTGCAGCTATTGTGTGGTTAAGGTTAAGAGATGATTTTCTTTACAAGAGCATTTTCTAAACTACATATTGAGGCAAATTGCCCCATTTGGGATGTTTGTATTAGATTTGCAATGCTTTAGGCCTTGAACCAGTCACTTCTCTGTATGTACATCTCTCAGTTTGTATAGAAACTGGTCACATTCACGGTCAGAAATAATGTGCAAAAGTTTTACCTTTACAGCTGGGGCAGTACCCTTGAAAATGATATTAGTACCATGGAGTAGTAATATGTAACCTTAAAGAGATGGTAATAATAATAATAAATAATTAAAAATGAGTTATCATTTACCCACCCTTAAGTTAATCCAAACCTGTATAGTTTCTTTATTCCGTTGAGCACAAAATATATTTTGAATAATGTTGGTAACCAAAGAGTTGATGCTAGCCGTTGATTTGACAAATTTTGCACTTTTTTCAGAAAGTGTTGGTTTTAATACTTCCCACACATAATACTTGTAGATAGATAATAGATGATAGGTAAAGTGTTGTCCTGAAACACGCCAACAATTGTGACCAACAAAAATCCCAATCGAAAGTGACTTGGAAATGCTTTGGCCAATTTTTTGGGCATGATTTTCTAACCTTGCTGAACAATAGTTGTCATATGTACGCTTTAAGCAATTTCTTCTGGAGCTGTGATGCTCATGTAGGAGATGCAGCTTTGAATCCCACTCACTCCCACAATAATTTCATGTTCCTTTTCCACTGTTCTGTCAATATAAACTGGCAAATGCACAAAAATAAAGAAGTGGTTGTGTAAAGAGTGTAATAGAGTGTTTGTCTTTATGTTTACAGCAGTTCTGTCTGGGACACACCAGAGTCTTCACTTTCTTCCTGCGATCGTCCAGCTGCTCTGCACCATCTGTCTGACATTCCTCCTCAGATGATACAGATACCCCTCAGCACACACACCGCCAGTGTAGGACGCCCCCCGCGGCAGCAATAAGAACTGCCCCAACACGTGACCACCCTTCCTGCTACTGCCTCCTTCATTTCCTCCTGTTTCTCATTCCCTATGTCCTAGCTTCACACCTCAAGTCTACTTTTTCTTTGGTTTCTCATCATCTTTGTGGTCACTTGTTGAGCTTATGTCTGCTAAGTGGCACCTTTATGATTTATATACGTAAGCTTAACTTCCATTGATTTTGTGCATTTCTGTCCATATGTCTTGACATCATCTCAGTCTCCCCTGTGTATGTATCTGACACACCAAAGTGTCAATTATTACCAAAGATGACAGAGGGCTTACCGGATGAACAGACGGCTGAAAGAGCAACAAGGATGTCCTTTCCCCAAATGAACTACTCTTTCCACAGACTCAAGTGAATGGAGATGTGATTTCCTTAAGACACTATGATTGCAAGGAATAGCGTGAGCCAGAACGGATGAGTGAAACAAGTGGTCACGAAGCTACTGATGACCTGAACGGACCTGTACATGCACGTGTACATGATATATTGGAGAGTATCAAACTGCAGAAAGGACAAACAGACTCCAACTTCTAGGACTATGACAATGTGAAACTAACGAAGCACAAATTTATATCTTTTTCTGTAGTTATTTTGGTTCCTTTACGTGGTATTTCGTCAGTCTGGGTTTGCTGTACACTTCTTGTCCTTTGGCTTTCTTTAGCAGAAACCGCGTGCCGCCGTTCAGTTCATTACGGGGTAAAATTCGATTCCGAAAACGACACAATGTGAACTTTGGACCAGAAGAGCATCAGTTACCTCACCCTCAATCTACAAGAACCATAAAGCACCTGGACAACTTATGAGAACGATCACTTTTAGCTTCAGTCAAACTGCCGGGAGAGTGTTGACTCACTGGGTCAGTCATTCTCGTTCAGCAATAGAACCGTACCTCTGACTGCAATGGATATGATTTGGGCACACGGACTCCAACAGATGGACACCTCTGGACAGACAAACTCCACTCTTGGCTTTGATGATCAAGAATGTCATTTTGCGTAGTGTTAGAGAGAAATCGCATGTACGTGCAAGTTGCCATTGCCAAACTTCAGACGTATTTTATTTTGGAAGTTTTGAGATGGCAAGCAAACGGTGTTGATGTGACAAGTTGATCTAAAAGACACAATGTTCATCCTATAGTAATGCTGCATTCCATTTACATCGGAAAGTTGGACTTTCTAGCTTCCTACTTGGAAAATTGCAATAGAATGCCACTTAAGACTTTTGCTTGAGACTGAAAACCTGTTGAAATCCACAACTTTTGGTGAGATGGTGGCATCCAGTGAGATGCACACACTTTTAAGCAAATAAAATACATCCATAGGTCAAAGTTCCTGCATTAAGTGATGATGAAACACATTTAGCAAACATCTGCAGATAAATGATCCTCTAAGATGATAATCATCCACCTGCAGAACAAATGCTAGCACTGTGGAGCATCATTTATCCTCTAATATGGCTGCTAGGGACTTCTTTGTTGACAATCAAGATCTGGACAGCAAACGGTAGCATTGCCATTTTATTTTCTTATACATCATCTTCCAAACTTTAGGAAGTCAGAGACAATAAGTAGGAATATCCCACATCTGACTTTGAATGGAACGCAGCATAAGTCACAGATGCCAATGGTTTAAGATTCAGATGCAATATGTTATGGATGATTTTACCTTCAAAAGTTGTGAAATGTAGGCTACCCTCCCTGAAACTCTTTTTAAAATATGTCATGTTACGTAAAATAACATTTAAGCACATGGTTACAGTTCAGTAGCAATATGTGATTGTCAAACATGTAAGGGCCGTCTGTGTTCGGTCCTTTCTGAAAGTTCAAGTACATTTCATCACATCTATCATCACTGCAAGGGAAGGGCAGGCACAGAATTATAAGAACGTATGACGAACAGAAGGAACCATTTGTGCCTCTGTTTGAGTGTCCTTTATCAGATTTGCATATGCTTAGATGTTACGGTGCAATCGTATATCCAGTATATATTTCAATTGCTTTGCTCTAGTATTAACTCATACTCGCAGTTCCATCCACAGTGGAGCTTTAAGGTAAGTCTGTTTACAATCATAAAATGCGCAAAATGATTTTCCGGCTTGTAATATTCGCTCGCGCTCATATTTAACCAGTTCATATTTATCCTAATGTGGCGTACGTCTGTCGCTGTTGAAGAGATTATCATAGACTCGCTCCTCAGGTAATTCCATAGGTAACAGGGACAGAGCCTGGAATAATTCAACCCCAGTCCAGGTTCTCCTACAGTTAAAGACACTACCGCGGCTGTAATACTGTTCCTTGTGTGTTACCATAAACGTTCTGAACTCTTGCACAATGCCTTCACTACATGTCATGTATAATCAGCTATCGTTTATAATCCATGCTAAATTTAGTAGGACCTACTACAGAACACAAATGATTAGATTTAACGCAAGAAGGGAAATGAGAGCGAAACAATAAGTGGAGGGTTATGTCATTTTACGTTGCAGGATAGTGTGTTTATGTATTCCGAATGTTTCCTTTGTTTCTTTTAGATATCCCGGCGTGTGTTTGGTGACATCCCAATATTATCCAGAAGCCGTCATCCATGTCTGTGACTGTTTGTATTATTCTTTGGTTTTGTATTCAAACCATGTCTGATTGTTCCATTTAAATGGATCTGGTGTACAAGTCTGCATTTATAATTTCAGTTTGAGGCAAAGGCGGGATCTAAATACTGTGCAATATAAGATGAAGATGAAGTTTTATCATGCAATTCAATGTCTAAGCTCAAATAACACATGAAGTGCACCATCACCCCTGATGATGAGCAAATGAAAGTGAATGTAATCTAAATGTGAAATTTTACTGGCCGAAATTCTTTGCATTGTAAATGTGCAAAATTCAGTGGAAAGGATTTAAATATGGCATGATTTGTTAAAAGGAGATGGAAGTGCTTTGCTTAGTAATATCAGCATAGTAACATTAGCCAAAATGTATAATAAATGAACACAGAAGAGCAAGGGATATGTAAAAATTGTCTGGAAATTCCATGTTGGCTTTACTTTACTGGCTACACTCACATGACAGAATACAACTAAAGAGCATCTTTAAGAATTTAATTTTGCTGATAAAATGTTTGACATTTTGGAACATTCTGAAAGATTTCATACTTAAAAATTCTGTGGTTTGGTTATTTTCCTTGTATTTTTTCCTCCCGACCACTTAGCCAGTCTCATTTTATGGTTATACTTTTTTTCTCTTTCTATTTTTATACAGGACTGACATCTGTATTGTGTTGCTGTGTGAATGTAGCCACTATCTGAAGCTGTCATCAGACATCTTGTTGCAATACATTTAACGTGGAATTCATATTCAGTATATAAAGATCAGGGGCCAATGAAACTTTATTATCAACTGTCATGCTACCAATGGGAAATCAAATTGTGAGGTCTGATACATTTTGTTTTTGTCACTTTTCAGAGACTCACTTGTGCGATCATCTACTACCAGTGTCTTTTGATCATGTCCACATGTATGACTCAAATATGATAGGAGAATCAAGCATAATACCACATGTAGCATTATCTGTGTGAGTAGAGTTAGACGTCAGCAGAATGCACCATAAGAAAGGCCATTTCCTGTTCCTCCTGGAGGAAGTCAGTAGATTCCCATTTGAAGCACTGGTGAAAGTTCACTATGGATCTTACTGCCACATGCCCTCCTAGCTACTATTGCTGTGTTATACTTTAAATATTGAGAATACATGGGTGAATCTCACAAAAACATAACCACGTCATTTCATTCTAAAATATTTAGGAAAAATAGATATGTGATAGGATATGGATTTTTTTTTTTCATTTTGACATTTTCGTGTCAATTAACCGAGTGCTTTATTTTTATTTTCATGTTTCATATTTTTGTTTTACTTTTTGTAATTCTCATTTTGCTTGACATGGACAGTCAATTCTGTTATACAGTAATTAATATAATACAATAACTTAGTATAACAAAGCACTAGTTAAAGGCATGACACACTTTATCATGTAGATTGCTATTTTTTTATTTTGTATTTATTAATTTTTTGGCATTAATTGGAATGTGGTAGGAAAATGTACTTGTAAATTTCAAACTTTATTTATTTTTATTTAACGTTTTTTTTTTTTTTTGTTATTGATTCACCTGTGCATTTAATAAAATACAACAACAAATCCCTTGACCAAACCTGAAGATCCGTCTGTGAAAGAGACACACTCACAAAACCAATCACTGATGAAGAATGTCGGTGAGTGTTGATTTGATCATTTGCAGCGGCGCAGATCTGATGCAAAGCGTTCAGACCAGAGAGAGGTTCTGTTTTTGTTTAGTTTTTTTCATTTAGGTGTTTGTTTGTTTTTAGATATACCGGTGCACAAGTGAGAGAGCAACTTGTGCCGGATGTTGTATATTCTCTGTCATGTAATGAACTATTTTAGAGGAAAAATATATTTGAAATATGACTCCAAGATGTATAAATAAATAACCATGAAAGATCCACATTGTGTGGTTGTGTTCCTAAAACTTGCTCACTAGAGCTGTCATAAATGCTTAGATTATGCAGCGTTGTTATAGCCTGAAGAATCTGTTACAAACATGATGCTTAAAAGACATGGCTCCGCATCTGTTAATCAAGAGCTCGTTCACACGCGCCGCAGGGGCCATTAACACTGACGACCCTGAAGAAGATCCAAATTTACACCATCACGCACTTTGCATATGGAAACCATTACTGAAAATTGAAAAATATTTAGAAAAAGCACACATAGCGGACATATTTTTTTGTAATAGGATCATTTTTTGGTACTTGCATCTTAACATTTACATTTACATTTAGTCATTTGGCAGATGCTTTTATCCAAAGCGACTTACAATTGGGGAATACATAAAGCGATTCATCTTGAAGAGGCAATCAGACAGAGGAAGTGCTCGTAACACCAAGTCTCAGTCATTGTTCAAATAAGTACAAGCTAGCCAGGGAAGGAGAGAAAGATAAAGGCAAAGAACAAAAAAAATTCTAATCTTAAACATGGTGATTAATAATTTGGAATCGTGAGATTCATTAATCTTCAATTTATGAACAGGAAATATTTTTCACAGAATTCTTCTAACATTAAATGATCTGTGCTATTCACATTTAATTGTATAAATCATGACTCATATATAGCCTAAAGACTCACTCTCTCTGTCTATACATATATTAGAATATGAATATATATATATATATATATATATATATATACTGTATATTAGAATGATAAGGACAATAGAGACATTCATGAGTTTTATACGTAATTCCCAAAATAATTTGGATCTCATATAGAAATTTAAGCATATTTTAGATTTTTATGTTTAAGATTTTTTGTTTTTTTGCATTTTGCAATTTACATTTTGCATTTCAACAATATTTTTGACAATTTACGACACTTTATTTGTATTATTTTCTTTTTTTTTTGTAATTCTCATTTTGCTGGATTAATTGAAACAATAGAATTAAAAAAAATATTCAATACAATTACATACTTTAAATAATGCTGTAGATTATTTTTTTAATTTTAATAATTTGTTAAACTTTTTGCATTACAGTAATGTAGTAGAAACTGAAAATATAAAAAACTAATTTAAATTCAATAAAAACTTATAGTTTAGAATAGAATAGTATCTCATTGATACTAAAATACATTGATATTATGTTTTAGGACTTTAAGGTCTCCTTTATGTTCTATGGAAGAAACCCATATGGTTTTGGTAGATGATGGTGAGTAAATGATGACAGGATTTTTATTTTTGAAATGAAATGTTCTTTTAAGTCTCTTGAGCTATGAAAGGGCAACCTCTGAGCAATACCACTTCCTTTTGGGCTTAATTTTTTATTGCATTTCTTTCTATTGTATTTCTTCCTCTCTCTATTTTTCACTTCCACCTCATCTCTTTCTATGGACTGTCATTTGTCCCCTGGTTGTCTCTGGATCTGTCAGTATGTCTATATTTACTGCTGCAGCTCCTCCCACACACTCTCATCCTCCACTCCTGCACCGAGAGACTACAAACTCCATGACACTTGATCACAGTTTCAAGCTTATCCTCAGACACCATCATCATTCTTAGAGGCCGAGAAAGCAGGACATGACAGAACAAGGTGCTTACACGAAAATATGATGTCCTGTCACTGAAAAAAGAAGCAAGAAAACACGCCGTGCTTGACTGAGTTCCAATTGGGGAGTTTAATTGCTGGTCGCTATGCTGCATCAACGCTGCATTCGAACGGAGGGGAAAATGAGCAGAGACGCCTCAGTGGCCACAGCATTTCAGAGACGTTATTAAAGACGGAGAGCTCAGAAAGAAAGAAGCTGAACTCTGCTACACATGATTTAAACACTCATATCTCTCTCTAATCAAACACTTGAATGAAAGAACCTCCTGCCCTCAAAACCATGCTCAACTATTACATACTAACCAGATAATGACTAATTAGTTCATTTCCAATACATCAAATTACCTGACTAAAAAAAACAAAAAAAAAACTGCCATTATATGTTTAGTTTATTTGATCATGCTAGAATTTCTTTAGAATGTTAAAATATTGTATCCCATCCAAGAGAGTTTTTATTCATTTATTTTTGTTTTAAGAAAATAAACGCATACTAAAAAAGACAATAAAATTGCTAAATTTTTTTTTTTTTTTTTGGCTAAATCTTTAACTACAATTTAAAAAGGAAACCTGAAAATATGAGAATAAAAGCTGAAGGTCAACTTATATTACCAATATGCAAAAACATATTTTTTTAAAACTTTTATAATAATATTTGTATATTATATATGTTATATATAATAAACATTTATTGAAATAAAATAAAAGTGAAACTGAATATTAGTCTATACCTGAGCCATAAATGCCATGTAAAAAAAATAAAACATAAAATAAAAATCAAACTGATTATTAGTCTATACCTGAGCCATATGCCATGTGTTAAAAAAATAAAAAATAAAAACATGGCAACACTGAGTGGCTAATAAGTCCATTTAATGTTTTAAAAGCTCTCCAAAAATAAATACAATTGTTAAAAATATTACTAAAAAAATATTACTAAAAAAATTAGTGATGCAAAAATTACCCACATTCTTAAAAACAACAACAAAACATACTGAGAAACAGTAAAATCACATAATTTATATTCCTTTCTTTGAGAGGAGAGACCTATATTTCTTCTCAGTTTTATCATGTCCTTGAAAGCTACATTTCTCTCTCAAAGTGGAGATTCTCTCATAATGGCCGGTACATGCAAGGCCTCTTACTGTACTGTACATGTTTCCTTATTCATTCTCTGCAAGGCCACGCTGCTTTAAACAGTTTCATTTAATAGAAGAAGAAAATGAGTTCTGTGAGGTGATGAAGGGATGTTTCTGTGTTTGGAGGGAATTAAATATTGTCTGCACCAATTATACATCTCTCAAATCAGTGTTAAAATGAAAAGAATTCCTGAGAACACAAGTGTCATGCAGGTGATTTTGGTGATCTTTTAATGACGGCTCACCAAAGTATTAATACAAAGGTTTATGAAATAAATAAACAGGAAATAAATAAAATTAACATAGCAGAGTCACTTAAATATGCATGTAATATATGAATATTGTATGACAGCCCATGAATAAACATCAAATTGTATATGACTACAAAGCCATCCCCTGTGTATATTAACAAACACTTCCACTACAGTACACAATCTTGGTTTTAACTTTGATGAAAGGTTTTGATCCACGTCAAATGTTGACTGCTGTATTTTTGAAATTGAAAATATATTTAGTTTCAACCTACATACACAAAATATATTTCAAAGAGTGTTTCAGGGGCAAGAAAATACATTTACATTTTTATTTATTTTTTGGAACCCTGTAAAGTATGTTCCCTGTTGATTTGTATTACTATATGTTCACATGTGTTACAGACAACAAACAAAGTTTGGAGGGCAAAAATATGTATATGTAAATATGGATGTTTTTATAAAAATGGCCAAAAATATGTATTGTTAATACATTAATACATTATAGAAACACATTTTAGCAAATATATATTTTAGCCATTTCTCTGGCAAAACCAAGACATAGTCAGCCCTTTAATTTCAGACAGTTTGCAAAAACTGCAACATCCACTGAGCAAATTTAAGAAAAAAAAAGAAAAAACAATATTTGTTAACATTAGTTACAAATACAACTGTTCATTGTCAGTTCAGGTTAGCTCAAGTTTATACAATAATATCAATAGATATAACTTTTTTGATTTAAATAATGTAGTAGTAAATAATGAAATCATCTATGATTATTAGGGATGCACCGATACCGATACTGGTATCGGGCCCGATACTGAGCTCATGTACTCATACTCCTACTCTTAAAACGCCCCGATACCAAACGCCCATACCACAGCATGTGATAAGTGCCATATTCAGACAAAGAAACACACAACAGAATAACAGGCAGCAGAATTGAGTTATTAGAGATTAAGGATGTCTACGAAGGAGATGTATGCAATGAATGATGTTAAACATTCAGTATTAATGTCTTTATAGCTGATGTGCGCGAGCTGAAAAGCAAAGCGCTGTGTGGATTGCGCGCGCGCCGGCGCAGATGCGCGAGCTCGTCGAGTGAATATTCCTTTCTCACAGACATCACTGGAAAGTTTGTAGTTCTGTCGGATATGTCAAAAACAAGTAAGTAAAACAATGCACAAGTTACTTAACGGTAGGGAGGGAGAGAGAGAGAGCGCGCGCTCTTCTGTTGTGTGATCTTTATTGATGTTCCTTCACTTAGCACGCATTATTTGGATTAAAACTAAATCGTAAATATAAGACAATTGATAGGGGCATTCACTATAAACTTTATTTATTTTCAACCTTCAGCATAGGCTACAAGACTTTCTGCGAAAGTGAAACTAACAGCCTGTTTGAAATGCGCAAGGCTGTTCTGTACTTGTCCCTCTCATTCTGCACCAGTACAAACACGTTTGCTTGCTTCATGAGTGATTCTGCATTATATGAGTGGCTTTGGAATATAAATCGCAGCATGTTTCAGATGAAAAGAAAAACGCGACTTCTATTTCTGAAAATATCACAGTTAGGAGATTTATAACGAGTGGTTCCCTGCATTATTTCAGCAAAGCGCATGATTACAGTAGGCTACTGAGCCGCTGCAATGGAGCAGCTCTAATGCTATTAAATTAAAGATGATGTACCATAGAGCAAAAAAAAAAAATGAACAGTGAAAGTAACAAAAACTTGTACAAATACATTTTAATGTGCATAATTAAGTGTGAAAATAACCGAAGGATATACAGTCAAACCAAAAATTATTCAGAGACCAAATATAATTTTTGATATATTTTACTAGTGGGTGCAGGACACTATAGTTAATTTATGTAAGTGAGGATAGCAAAATAAAGTAAACTGTGACATATTATATCCAAAAATTCTTCATACAGTGGACTACCAATAAAATTGATAAAAATTTGGAACCAAAATTTATTCAGACAGAGTCTGGGAAAAAATTGAAGTTCAGGTTTGCATTAAGGGTTGCAAGGGTGGCCCGACAAAGTATTGATAGTTGTGTAAATATTGTCATACTAACAGCTGTCTGAATAATTTTGGTTGATTGTAATCATCACATACCTTTCTATCAAAGTTATCTGACATTATCAAGCTGAATTTGTTCTGACACAGTTTAACTGAGTTCTTGTCATATTTTATTACCATAAACTATAGCGAATAAACACTGATAATGTGAGAAATGTTGAAGGTGTCTGAATAAATTTTGGTTTGACTATCTATTTGATAAATTAAGTTAACCAATTAACATTGTACATACTCTTTTGGTTTCTGTACCCAATATTTTAAAAATGTACAAATGCAATGAAAATATCGGTATCGGTACTCGGTATCGGCAAGTACCAAAAATAAAAGTATCGGTATCGGGCGAGTACTGGAAAAAGTGGTATCAGTGCATCCCTAATGATTATCATTGTTTCATGACTTGTTAATAACTCAAACCTTACTGTAAAGTGTTCTATAAAAAGGTAAATCAAACATTCTTTTCAGTTGTACATACATGACATTATAAATGTACATTATCTGTAATTTATGTTGAAATGAAACAGTTCCACGGTCTCATATCTGACATTATATGCTTTTTATTCTGCACGTTGGCTTTTTGTGCACATATGGTAAATATTTGGCAGATGAAGCGCACGTTTGTTTTACTGATGTAATTACTAACATTATGTGAGATGTGTAGCTCTGCAACAGGCCGAAGGTGAAAGCGAGAAGGGCTCGAAGACGAGACGTCTCAAAATACTCTACATCAGATCTTTTCATCTCACCAAAGCACAACTATGCATATGAAGTGAACGAGACATCTCTCTCTCTCTCTCTCTGGTCCTGGGTTTTCTCTCAGAACTTTATTAACAGAGATTTACTCCTGCGAGTCTTTCACAGACCTGACTTGCATCTCAAACACCTTCACTCATTCCCTCGCTGCCTCTAAATGCCCCGCTGCAATCGCCCGTGCAGCTCAATTTCACCAACAAATGCGTCTAACAGAGTCTGGTTAGGTGGGCCCTGGTGAGCCGAGGCTCTAAATTGAAGAGGAATTGGGTTTCTAACAAGACTCCAGAGCTCTGGTTAGCTTTGACAAGCTCCTCCGAAAACACAAGTATTAAAGCGCTCCGCGGCTGACATGCACATTAAGACGGGCCACTGTGTTCTGCAGAGGAGAAACGGACCTCATGGGACAGAACTGGAGTGGCCAGGCAAACTCTAGTGTTCTGCATTATACTTCATTCTCGTGTTGTTCTGCTATTCTGTTCATTTGCCATTTTTCTCAAAGCAATTTCTGTTGGTTTTGGATTATTATTTAACCTCCTCCCTCATTCCACCTCAACACAATGTTAGCACAGTTCTCCCTAATCAAACATCATCTTTCGTTAAGCATTTTCATTACATCACATTTAGTCATTTAGCAGACTTTTATCCAAAGTGGCATGCAAATAAGGAAAAACACAAGCAATTTATCACACAGAAGCCAACAACATTAGCAGTGTCAAAACACCACATTTTAATATAATATATTAGTGCCGAAATATACCGAAATATTAAAAGCAAACCAGAGTAGCTAAAGCTAAAGCAGAGGCGTAAATGTGGACTCTAACTGTTATAAAATGAATATGCATATTCAGAAATATTCTCTGGACACTTAAAATATATTAATTATAAATTACACAAAAGACAATGAACAAGATGAAATTAAAGAGTTCAAGATTGACAGTTATTTCAGTTATTTGAGGGTGCTTGCAATTAATCGCAATTATATATACATATATATATATATAATTACAAACAAATTTTTAAAAATACTGTTTTATAAAATATATTTTTATATATAAAATATATTTAAAAAAATGTAGATATAGATTTTAGATATATTTCTCATCAAAGAGGATTACATTTTTTTGACTGACCAAGCATTACAGAAATAATCAATCCCTTCGCTAATACATTTTACATACAATTTTTGTGCTATTACTTTCCTACCAAAAGGATGATTATGTCTTAAGAGTAAGTGAGGGACAAAACCATGATGATTATAAAAAGTTATTGCCACAAAAAGTTTAGTTTGAATCATTTTGACTAGAGAATGTAAAAAATAGAAACAACTGAGTATTTCTTAATAAATTGCCAGTTATAGTAACTGCAGAACCTGGAGACAGAACAAAAATGACATCCACTCAAACTAAAGTCATGAAATGATTTACTGTTCCGTCCTACATTTATTTCATCGCAATAAAAGTTAAATAATATGATTTACATCTTTACAAATTGTGAGTCTGATAATTTATCCAATATACAGGTGCATCTCAATGAATTAGAATGTCGTGAAAAAGTTAAATTTTTCTTGTAAGTTATTTCAAAAAGTGAAACTTTCATATATTTTAGATTCATTGCATGTAAAAGTAAAACTTTTGAAAAGTTTTTTTGTTTTAATTTTGATGATTAGAGCTTACAGCTCATGAAAGTCAAAAATCAGTATCTCAAAATATTAGAATATTTACATTTGAGTTTCAATTAATGACCATCCCTACAGTATAAATTCCGGGTATCTCTTGTTCTTTGAAACCACAATAATGGAGAAGACTGCTGACTTGGCAATGATCCAGAAGACGAACATTGACGCCCTCCACAAAGAGGGTAAGTCACAGAGGGTCATTACTGAAAGGTGTGGCTGTTTACAGAGTGCTGTATCAAAGCATATTAAATGCAAAGTTGACTGGAAGGAAGAATTTGGGTAGGAAAAAGGTGCACAAGCAACAAGGATGACTGCAAGCTTGAGAATACTGTCAAGCAAAGCTGATTCAAACACTTGGGATAGCTTCACAAGGAGTGGACTGAAGCTGGAGTCAGTGCATCAAGAGTCACCACGCTCAGACGTCTTCAGGAAAAGGGCTACCAAGCCACTTCTGAACTGTGGCTGTGGAGAAAAAGAACTGGAGTGTTGCTCAGTGGTCCAAAGTCCTCTTTTCAGATGAAAGTAAATTTTGCATTTCATTTGGAAATCAAGGTCCCAGAGTCTGGAGGAAGAGTGGAGAGGCACATAATCCATGTTGCTTGAAGTCCAGTGTGAAGTTTCCACAGTCAGTGATGATTTGGGCTGCCATGTCATCTGCTGGTGTTGGTCCACTGTGTTTTCTGATCACAGCAACACAGCCATCTACCAGGAAATTTTAGAGCACTTCATGCTTCCTTCTGCTGACAAGCTTTATGGAGATGCTGATTTCATTTTCCAGCAGGACTTGGCACCTGCCCACACTGCCAAAGGTACCAAAAGCTGGTTCAATGACCATGGTGTTACTGTGCTTGATTGGCCAGCAAACTTGCCTGACCTGAACCCCATAGAGAATCAATGGGGTATTGTCAAGAGGAAGACGAGAGACACCAGACCCAACAATGCAGATGACCTGAAGGCCACTATCAAAGCAACCTGGGCTTACATACCACCTCAGCAGTGCCACAAACTGATCACCTCCATGCCACGCTGAATTGAGGCAGTAATTAAAGCAAAAGGAGCCCCTACCAAGTATTGAGTACATATACAGTAAATTAACATACTTTCCAGAAGGCCAACATTTCACTAAAAATGATATTTTTATTGGTCTTATGAAGTATTCTAATTTGTTGAGATAGTGAATTGGTGGGTTTTTGTTAAATGTGAGCCTAAATCATCACAATTAAAAGAACCAAAGACTTAAACTACTTCAGTCTGTGTGCACTGAATTTATTTAATACACGAGTTTCACAATTTGAGTTGAATTACTGAAATAAATGAACTTTTCCACGACATTCTAATTTATTGAGATGCACCTGTATTAAGACATTAACATATTCTGCACATTAAAAATTACTCGTTAGATTAATTAAGAGCTCACAGAATAAGCGTCTTCACTTTCAATTTCTTCAAAATGTTGCATTAAAACATTTACAAATTATATACCATACCTCCTTCTCACTTTGATGCAGATAATCATAATTAGATAAATGTAGTATATGCATGTAACCTCTTTAGTCTTTAATCCATTTGCATTACTGACTCCAAAAGATCCTCATGCTTGCTTGCTGCCCCCATTAGCACGTCATCTCTGGATGTGATATGTGATGTAACTCGTCTCTTTTAACATGTATTTGCTAAATACAGACACAAGATATCACCTGACACAAAAATACCCACACTCTCCGGCTCTTTACACAAACGTGGGTCAGTAAGTCAGTCCATTAGTAGCCTGAGAAAGGAGCGGGTTACTAGTTAAGAGATCATGTGATGGGGTTGAGAGTGCCTCTTCATACAAACCCTCGACCTCATGCTGCATTATCTCTCTGAGCACAAGAGCCTGGTTTGCTACCAGCTTCAGCTTTTTAAAGTGACACGCTTAAACAAAAAACACTTCAAAGATGACTGGTTACATTTGACCAGTAGTCTGACTCTTTAAAAACAAATATGACTATGAAATATGAATATTTACATTTAATCATTTAGCATTAGGCTTTTAGCCAAACCTGACTTACAAAAGGTTTATTTTGTGTCAAAGTTCCTGTCTAAAATATTTGACTCTGTTTCCCCAATTTATTTTTACACAGAGCCAATGGTGACAGTTCAAAGATGGTAAAATGAAGCATTTTCTGTGTTTTTTTGCAGCTTATAACTCAAGAAGTATTAAAGATATCTCGATACCTTTTTAAATTCTGGTTCTTATTTATTATTTCTATTGGTATTTTAATTTTTAAGGCCCTAAATAGTTTATTCCCAGAGATATTGGGATCTCAATGCAGCTCCTTGTGCAAAATGTTACATTTGACCCATTTTCAATGGTTGAAAACCATATAGAAGTCACTTTGCATACAGCTGATATTAGTGTTAGGTCAAAGTCCACCTTGTCAAGTAGAGTCCTAGTCCAAGTACTCTAGCTGATAAACAATTTATGATTGCATTTAAAGATAAATGTCTCAACTTCAGCCAGATAACTTAGGTCTCTTTCTCTGAAACGACTAAAGAAATGTTGATAGTAAATGCTTCTCTGTATACGCAGAGAAACTTGTCTGATACACATGGAAATTTATATTTTTTATCGGTTTCCAGGTACATTTAAAAGTACATTTGCAATCATTGATCATATTGAATTGATTTGCATTAACGCAGGTAAAACTGACAGTGTGAGAATCATCAGAGGCGCAGACTGATGGTGAGTAACGTCTGGCTTTGGTCTCTGCGGGAGTTTTCTGTATTAGAGAGTCTGAGCTAAAGTCACGCAGCCATCGAGTCCTTGTGAAGGAGAGTGAGAAACAAACTCTGAGAATGAGAGGCACAGGAAAAACACCTTCCTGTTTAATTTGCAGACCCTCTAAAACAAAAGTGCAGCTTAATGAATTGGAAATGGTATTATTCACTGGAGAACATGAAAGCAAACACGGCAGAGCATGGAATCGCGCTACGTGGAAATTTATATATCACGTCCGTGAAGACACACCAGCGCTTGAGTGGAAATGAGATCTCAGACGTGAGAAGCTTCAAATATGATGAGATGGGGGGAATGACACTAGCGGGGAGCCCTGTTGATTAATAATAGACCAGCGGAAAAACTTTGCATCTGATAACACACACAACCCCAACTCACATGGGATCACTGAAGTGAACATAAAATGACGCTATTAGATGGTAATACTATGGTAATTTGAAATATACCACGGTACAGAAATTTATTTATAATGGTATTTACATGGCACTTCTGAGAACTACCACAGTATGTGTCTAAAATACCAAGTTTGTACAATACATTGGTACATGTGCAAAATACCATGGTATTACCATTCCCAATTTCCCCAAAAAACTGTTGTATTACCATTGTAAATGCCCAACAAATACATGGTATTACCATGCTACAATGTCCAAGATACCATAGTATTACTATAGCCTACATCCAAAAAAATGTGGTATTACTGTCTTGTACATATCCAAAAAATATGGCATTACCATTGTACATATCCAAAATGCCATGGTATTACCATGACACTATGATCAAAATACCATGGTATTACAATTGGCCAAATAAATAAATAATTTGCAATAAAATAAACATTGACTGAAAAAAATATTTTAAAATAATTATTTTATTTCAGATAGTTGCCAAGCCACCATTTTCATTTAGTTTAAGATGATGTAAACTAAACTAAAACTTCACTTAATAAAAACTATACTGCACGCACACGCACACACACACACACACACACACACACACACACACACACACAAAGAGAGAGACAAAAATATAACACAATTACTAAGGGGTTTGTTCTAAACTTTGGCACACAACTTGTCCGACACTGTTTGTATTATTTTTATAAGTACATATAATTTTCACCTGGAGGATACTATAATAAGAGAAAATATTGCATTTATGAACGCGCATCGCAGAACAGGCAAGCATTTGTGTTTATAAAGCATATACAATTTTTTTTTTTTTAAATGACCGATTGTTTTGCTAGATAAGACCCTTATTCCTCGTCTGGTATCATTTATCGCCCTTTGAAGCTGCACTTAAACTGTAATTTTGACCTTCAACCGTTTGGAGTCCATTGAACTGCACTATATGAAGAAGATTCCTGGAATGTTTTCATCAAAAACCTTAATTTCTTTTCGACTGAAGTAATAAATATATAAACATCTTGGATGACATGGGGGTGAGTAAATTATAAGGAATTTTTTATTTGAAAGTGAACTAAACCTTTAATATTAATTTCAACATTGACTAATGCATTATTAAAATCAAAAGTTGTGTTTGTTACTTTATGTTACATGCACTTTTACAAGTTGTTTGAACTGAAATGTGTGTTGGCAGTGTGTGTACACAACCACCCTATAATGATAAAAATCCTCCCAGTGTTTTTTTTGTAATCTCGTTAAATGTTTTCCCCTTTCTCAAATCGAGCCGATCTCTGTGTGACGTCACACGGACGGAGGCCCCTCCCACGATTGTTGATTGACAGTAGCGTTTTAGAACAGACTGCACTGGTGTCTTACCTCAGAACCGCCCTGAGTGAGCTGTCATCAGTTGTTTCAGCGCCGGAGCAGATGTAGACAAGAATGACTCCTAAGCGATTGAGGTGTTTTGTTGTTGGATGTAATAATGAACATAGCAGTGATCATTTACTCCCATCATCTGAGCAGCTGAAGATGATTATGTTTGTTTCTGAAGGGAATGCGCCCTCGAACTGCCTAAATGCGTCTATGTTCGCGCGAATCATTCGTGATCCAGCTTCACCTACAGAAGAAGTGAGTACAAGGTTTTATAAATGAATCTTTGCAAATCGCCTTTCCTAATAATGTGCTAATTAGCAAGTTTCAGGATGAATGCGGCTAAAGTAAACAGTCCCTCAGAGAGCGGCTCGGAAGAGAGGGGCGGGGTCAGCAGAGCTCATTAACATTTAAAGGAGAATGACACAATACGGCTTGCTCTGAAAAGAGCTCATTTTGACAGTGTAAAAAAGGTGTTTTTTACACTACCAATGAGAAATTTTAACCAAACTATGTTACAGACTTTTCATTAAGACTCTAAAGAATAATATCAACTTGTGGAAAATGGGCATTATATGACCCCTTTAACATTAGTTAGTGCACTGTGAACTAACAATGAACAACTGCATTTTTATTAATTAACGATGAAAGATAAATAAATACTGTAATAAATGTTCATTGTTTGTTCATGTTAACAAATGACACCTTATTGTAAAGTGTTACCAATATTTTTTTATTTGTGAACTGATGTTCAGGTGTTCTTTGCAATAGTCAACTTATTTTCAGGTCATCGTCAGAAAAGACCTGTAAACACTGTCACAGACACGTCTGAATTTCATCACGCTAAATGCTCACTAAAAATTGACAATCATCACGTTTTCAGACCATTTCAAGTTTTATTTTGATCTGATATCTAGCGGGTGAGTTGTTTACTTATTTTATAGTTAGTTAATAACGCCATCATTTTCTTCATTCAGGCTGAGAGCTCGCACAAAAACAAGAGGTGGGATTTATTGCACAAACCAATCACATCAAATCATAACGATCATATCCAATTACAGCGCGATGGAGGCATTGCCTCCTCTCATGTGACTTTCCCCCATTCGTTCTCAATTACCCCCAACTAAACCCCACGGCATGATCAGGGGTCTCTGTTGAAAGTCAATGGACTGAAGGGAGGCAACTTTATCTGCGGGTGTCACTGTTGGACAGTGTTACTTTATAAAAACGAGTGACTATATTATATATATATATATATATATATATATATATATATACTATATACACACACACACACAGCAAAACCTACATGTATTTAAACTAAATTCTATTTGTGCCATTGCATTGTGTCATTACAAGGTCTAGTTGTTGAATGGATCTGGAGCATTGAATATTTCAAACAATCATAAGCATGAATCAATTCCAAACATATGGAGAAGAAGATGACTCAGAGTCATTAGAGATGTTACTGAAGAAGAGCAGTGAACAGGAAGTTAATGGGTCGGAGGGATGTTCTTAAACAGAGCCATATTGAGAGTCGTGTGTTTGAACATGTTTAATTAGTCCCTGGGGAAGGGGTTTGTACCATATTTAGTGCTGAAAGAAAAGAAGTGGCAGGAAAACATTTATGTGACACAACAGGTGTCTAGACTCGATGACAGGAGCGACCTCAACACCAACACAAACAAACATGTGCAGTGAGAACACAGAAATATGACTTAATCTGATGAATACAAAGATCCAGAGTCTCATCCACTCTTTAATGATGAAAACAATGGGCTTGATCATCTACACACAAGTCTCACCAATATGCTGCAGCAAATATTAGCAAAAGAATTCATGCACAGATGAGCTCTCCTATTCTCCTGCATGCTTTCAACTTTATCAATGACAAAGGCACAAAGAAAATGAACAATTATTTATTTCTGTTGTAATTAGTGGCTCATGCTAGGGTGAGCATCATTATTATGATTGCTCATATACAGGCTCAGGGCTTCGTTCTAAACTTAGGCACTCAACGTGTCTGACACTGTTTGTGTTATTTTAAATACATATAATATATTTACGCTATACCATGCACTTTTAAGGTTTATATATAAAAACACAGAGAGAGATTTGAGCGTGCAGCTACATAGCAACATGTAATACTCAGTGGACTCAGTGGAAAAAAAAAACTCAGTCGATACAGCAACAAACAAATTACATTCAACTACATTTATTAGTGTTATTTTTGTATTTATACTATCATAGTTTATTATTATTTTTTTAATTCACTTTAAATTTTACAATTTCAAATTTGTACTTTTTATGTTCTTTTATTATTATTATTATTATTAATAATGTCAATTTAGTTTCATTTTATTCCAGTTTTAGACTTAAACATTTCAAATTTTCCAAAGTATTTCACCAAATATTTATATTTGACATTTTATAGCTTTATTTATATTAAAAATAAAACATGTTTAGTTTCAGTTAACAATAACAACACTGACAATTATCTAACTTTTCTTTTTTGATTAGACACAAATTATGCATCTTTTGCATGGTTTTTAAATGGAGATTAAAACTAAAATTAATATTTAAACTTACATTTTGAAGAAAAAAAATCATAAAATTATATTTTATTAATGAGATTATTGCATTAAATTGTAATTTATTTAACACTTATTTATTTGTCCTGGCATATAAATGCAGTCAAACAAAATAAAAGGACAAAACACAAAAAGTAAAAGACAATAGACAGAAAATACACATACAGCAAATCTGAATGCTATTAGTCCCTAATCAGAGAATGCCACCATAACTATGTGTATATGCTAATTAATGTAAATTATTGTTTATTAAATGCATTTTGAATCCTAACATATAAAAGAGAAAGTAGAGGAGTCTGAAAAGTGGCATATTGAATATTTCTCATTTTCCAGATTCCAGACAATAGCTGATGGAGAGCCCACAAGCATACAGCCGTCTCTCTCTGTGTGTGTGTGTGTGTGTGTGTGTGTGTGTTTGAAAGCCTAACCTTTCAGTGAATCTCTTAAATGTCATGTGTAGAGTACTGGAGAGGACTCTCTTTAGCACAGCTCTCCAGAGGACTGCTCCTGTTTTTATAACCCTGCACCCAGGACCTTCTGAAACCAGCCCTGCTCCACAAGAATCTGCTAGTGATTATCAAGCAAATACACAAGACTTTGTGTAAGAAAAAAATACTGTTTCTGTGCCCGACAAAAGGTAGATATGAAATAAATACACTTTACATATATACTACCTGCAGTTCTAAATCATATTAAACAAACTATGCCACACCACCATGGGCGGAAACAGGTTGTTGACTTGTTAAAATTGTTTTTATTTACTCACAAAGTTACAAACGCTATCACTGGATTGGTAATATTTCAAAAGGTAAACCCCATATTTTTTACCCCATATTAGTACTTCAAGTGTACATATAAGTATCTAAATGGTTATATTAGTAGCTTTGAAAGGGTCCCGCCCCAGTCACAGCTTTTGTAACTTTTTTTCTGAGAGTGCAGGCTGCGTCTAAAAGCTTAGGGAGTTTACTTGTTGCCTCACTAGCCTATCAGGCAATGAGCTTGCAGGCAGTGTTTGTGCATGAAATACATTTCTTTCTGACTTCTGAGGCAGCATAATGATTTAATGATCTAAAAAAAAAAACAGCTTTGGTTCAAAAACAACAAAAAACCAACACAGTTTAAGCTCAACATTAATAATCACCATCTTTATTCTAATTTGAAGGGCTCTGATAACATATCTGTGAATTATTTTAGACAGTGAGATCAAAGGATGTGTTGAAGACTATTTACTAGTTAGTTGAGCAAAATATATATATTAATATACCACCAGAGTGCATTAATCTGCCTCCATTCTTAGGAGTAATTCTTCACTGAGTAATTGTGTACATTTTAATTTATATAATTCAGTAATTAAAAAAGAATAAAATAAAATAAAATGTGTCGTTCTCTCAATTTTATTTTATTTTATATAGAAATAAAGTGTGTAGAATTTAGAGGTGAACATTGTTTACAAAGAGTTTATGCATATACAAAATGTATGCACATATATATACATATACGTACATATACTGTACATACACACATTTGTGCAGGTAATATTTTAATAAACGTGAACATTTGTCTAATCAAAAAAAGTGCATGGAGGCGGCGGCACTTTAAATAAAGCATAAATTTGTCCCCTGCACTTCTTCATTGGACAAGTGTGTTTACATTCATTCAAATATTACTAGCATGGTATTCTACACCCATGGCCACAGCATCGAAAATCAATCAGAATTACCCTGGAATATTAATCCTGGTGAGTTCTGCACGACCAAATTTTCTTCAACAAATGGTCAAATCTATCTTTTCATGCATAACACAGCATATGCATCACACATCTTGTGTTTTTCCCTCTAGAAATAACAGAAACTCCTGCTATTGACACGTCTATGTGTAGCATTTCATTTCACCTTAAAACTTCTTACAGGAAAACAACAGATATTTGTGACCAGGAGGTGAAGCTCTCATAAGCACAGAGAGAGTGTAGACTGATTGGATTTTGATTTATCAGATACATCAGAGCAAAATAAGAAGCCAGCTGCCTCATATGAAGGCACGCACTAAACATTTTCTCATCCCTTTCCTTCAGCTTTTTAGTTTTGAATTTGGTTTGCTCTGATTGTCTTGTCCTCTGTCCATGCCGTAAAAGTACAATTAAAGATTGAAAGACCGATATAAGCTCAGCAGTTCAGCAGTACATAAAAAACTATTTGCTTAGGAACACTCGTGGTAAATTCTTTCAAGCTGCTCGCAGGGCACCACACAGCATCAATAATGTTGAGAACAGTACTAAACATAATATCTGATTCTCTAAAAGTTGCACCGCTTCAGCATGCTGTATTCCAGTGCAAAACCATGCATCTTGTTCCCTTAAACCTAACGTCACCATAGCAGTCCATGATGCTATATGTTCAACTCTTTACAAACTGCCTTGTGCATTCTGCAATCAGAACTACATTTGTGAGCATGCTTGTGTCATTACAACTTGTGAATTAGGTTGTAAAACAACACGGATAAAATATGCAAACGAACTACGCTATCAGAGGACACAGTTGATTTTGGTGAACTCCCAAGTGTGTCGTCTTATCATGTTAGCACTAATTTTCTAAAAGGTATGATATGGATAAGCCTTTTATATGTGAAAACATTCATCATTCCATCATTTCAGCTGAAATACTAAAGTGTCTGTGAAGCAGAATTGGCAAATGTAAACCTCCATGGGACTTTCTGCTTCTGTAATTTCTTCAGATTGTTTCCGCAAGCATGGTTTCGGAGCTGAAACACCATCCTAGATGATTTCTTACATGACTTCTGCCAATAGCTGAAGTGAGCACCCCAGTGCCAGATGACTCTTTCATATGCTGAAGCAGCACTTCACCGGATTTTCTTCTGTCCCTTCAGGAAGTGACATTTAAGTACTGTTGGGTCTTCCTCTACATCTCCAGCTTGCCCATTTTTCCTCCTTTCTCATGGGCTTATGTGCTTATCCCTCAAATTATCCCTGAAATTCTTCTTTCATGTATGTTTGGAATACAAGAGTAACTGTTGAACTTGGTTGACACCGAATAACCACAGCAACCTCTAAACTACTCAATTCTTTCTTTCTTTCTTTCTTTCTTTCTTTCTTTCTTTCTTTCTTTCTTTCTTATTCAGCAAAGATGCATTAAATTGATCAAAAGAGACAATAAAGACATTTATAATGTTCTAAAAGATTTCTATTTCAAATAAATGCTGTTCATTTAAACATAATATTCAAAGAACTGAATATTAAACACTGAAGACTGGAGTAATGATGCTGAAAATTCAGATTTGCATCACATGAATAAATTATATTTTTAAATATTTTCAAAAATAAAAAAAGATTTTAAATGATAATAATTACAATTTTACTGTATTTTTTATCAAATAAATGCCAGTGTTATTTTAGTATCATTGAGAGACTGTTATAAATTTTGTTTATATTTTAAATAGTTTTGTTTTCTACTTTCATGTTAATTTTAGTTAAAGTTTTAGTAATTTTGTTGTGTGTTTTTGCCATTTTTATTAGTTTTTGTTGTTTGTACATAAACCTATTTAGTTCATACACATTTTTATTCCACTTTTAGTTTAGGATATATTAGAACATAAATCTAAATGTAATAAAAATGTGAAATGTTGCCTTGGAAACAAGCTGAAATAAATGCAATTATATAATGAGTGTTTGTGTGTGTATACATACACTTCAGTTAACTTTTTTTTTAAGTAACAAAATGTTTTAGGTTTTTAGTTTTAGTTACTATAATAACCCTGCTAAATGCAGCCTTCATGAGCATAAGAGAACTTCAAAAACATTGATATAAAAAAATAAAGTAGTGTACAATCACACTAAATGCACCTCCAATGACTCTTGATTCTCAAGATTGAAGAATCTGATTGATTTTTAGAGTCTAATTCTGTATTTGATAAAGCGTATAAAAGGTCTTGAAGATCTAGGGCAGGTATCGGGAAACCTGATAAGGAGTTAAAAGCTGGATGCTGTGTTTAGTGTGCTGATATCACTGGATTGGATTTCTCTCAGTGGACTGGGCTGATGCTGACAGCGGTAGTCCTCAGGCAGAGCGTAATGGAGATGTGCTCACAAGTCGGAGATCAATGACAGGGACGAGCGGACATTTCACAGGATAGTCGCTAAATGCCACCAAAGTACAGCCTCAAAAATTGCCTCTGAATTGAAGCGGCACCTCTCTGACCTGAACTCAAAAACCATATGTTGTGAGCTTTACAAAGCTAAAATTTATGGCAGGCTGTTTTTCTAAACCCATTCGAGGTCAATGTGCAAAACCTGGACGCTTGAATAATGGGAAACAGTGAATTGCTGTGATGAGTCCATCTCTTACCCTGTTTTCTACATATACGTATATATAGGTTTACACTTGAAGAAAACCTTCAACCTAGAATGTCTTTATAGCCTCCAAGATTATGTCTCCTGGAGCATGTGCACACAATGCCGCAAACATTATTCACTCACAACGGCCTCATTTGCAAGAAGATAATGCCGTCATACAGACTGAACATTTGAAGAATGGACTCATGAACAATATGACATCAAATATCCTTCTCATGCATGAAACCAAACACAACAGAACAGGAACCGTATGTACATTTTTCTGCATGTAATTCCTTCATTAATTTTAATGGTAACACTTTAGAATACTGTTTCTTACTTACTGCATAACTAATAAGGAATTATTGAAGAACTAACAGGTAATTATTCAATAACACTTAACTCACTACTGTTAACTACTAAGGAAGATGTGTTAACTAATCAGTATGTAATACAATTTTATAATTGTGTTAAGTAACAGTTAGCTAATCATTAACTAATGTATTCTGTCATACCTCCTGAAGAACTACTATTAATTATCTACTAGTTAAGGTTCAAGAAAAATAACTATGAAGTAACTACTTATGAACAGTCATTCACAATTAAATTGAGTTGTGACCCTCTCATATAAATGTTATTAGCAGTAGTAGTAGTAGTATGAAAATGCAATATTAATAAATGCAATACACTTTATAGAGGTTTTCCCTGTTTAGTGAATTGTTGTGAGTGTGTTTTGTAAGAAATCAGCTTCAGATAGGAACCGCACCACTACTCCAGTGCCTTGCGATAACTTACCTTAGTTTTTATATTTTATATACAGTACTCTATGTGTGCCTCCTCACCATATACCACATTACCATTAATTCAATTCCTGTATGTAAGGCAAGGACTGAGGGAAAATGAAAATACAGGTAACACATTAGCAATTAATAAAGAATTATCAAATAATTCTGCAGGACTTATTTTGAACCTGAAACAGTAGGCCTATTCTAAAGTGAAAAATATTAGAAACCTATAGTAATTAATTAAGAATTATCAGATAATTCCACAGGAATTACTTAGAACCTGAAACAGTATTCTAAAGTGAAAATATAGGGAACTCATTAGTAATTAATGAAGAATTATCAAATGATTCTGCAGGACTTATTTTGAACCTGAAACAGTAGGCCTGTTCTAAAGTGAAAATATTAGAAACCCATTAGTAATTAATAAAGAATTATTAGATAATTCCACAAGAATTACTTAGAACCTGAAACAGTATTCTAAAGTGAAAATATAGGGAACTCATTAGTAATTAATAAATAATTATCAAATGATTCTGCTGGACTTATTTCGAACCTGAAACAGTAGGCCTATTCTAAAGTGAAAATATAGTGAAACCTATAGTAATTAATTAAGAATTATCAGATAATTCCACAGGAATTACTTAAAACCTGAAACAGTATTCTAAAGTGAAAATATAGTAAAACCTTTAAGTTGGATAGTTATGGCAAGACAGTAGAGTTGGGGTTCCTTTCAGAAGCACATTTCCTACAGAACATGCACACAATGCAATTATTTATGATACAGGCAAAAGCATAAGGGGTGAGAACCAGAACGACGTAAGTGATATTTCACCAACTTTACAGGAGGGCCAAAACAAAAATTTACCATTGGTTGATCTGAATTTGTGCACTGATTTCAATCGTTTATTATAAAAATTTGTACACTCATGGATGACAGTATATTTTTGTCAGTAGAAAGTGCTCATCAAGAGCTTTCTTTTGATATATATATATATATATATATATATGTGTGTGTGTCTCTTACGTCCTTCTGGTTCTCACCCCTCGTTATGTACAATTATAGTAATGAGTCCTTTTGGGTGTGCATCAAACAAAATGCATATTTCATTTCCATTATAGGCTAATAATAGTAGTAGTGGACTGTAACAAAGTTGGTACTGTAGTAGTACATTGTACTTGTCCTTTTACTCAAGTAATTTTGAAAATGAATAGACCTTATAATTTTATTGGAGTAATATTTTATTGGGGTATCTGTACTTTTACTCAAGTACTTGATTTATGGGCCACCACCTGATTATTATAGTGATTATTTGCGTATAACTGTTCAGTAGTAGTTATTTCATAGTTATTTTTCTTGAACCTTAACTAGTAGATAATTAATAGTAGTTCTTCAGGAGGTATGACAGAATACATTAGTTATTGATTAGCTAACTGTTACTTAACACAATCATAAAATTGTATTACATACTGATTAGTTAACACATCTTCCTTAGTTGTTAAGAGTAGTGAGTTAAGTGTTAATGAATAATTACCTGTTAGTTCTTCAATAATTCCTTATTAGTTATGCAGTAAGTAAGAAACAGTATTCTAAAGTGTTACCATTTTAATCATTGTAAAACTTCCAGCAAGCAAAGAAAAATGGTTTCTGATTAAATAAATTATGATCTTGCGTGCATGTACAGTAAATATGTCTATGTTAAGAATGCAGAAACAGAGTGTGAAGTCCACATTTGCATTAGTACAACTGCATGTTGCATAATGGACTCCAAAAGTAGGTAGTGCACAATTTTTAGACTCCAATACGATGGGGTCCAAAGGTTTGACACTGAAAAACTAATCTAAAATCATGCAGCTTTTCACCTCACAAGATGTTTATTGATGGACTGGAGGGGTGTGGATTACTTGTGGATTATTACAATGTTTTAATCAGCTGTTTTGACTCTGGAGAGGATCCATTAGTGAGCATTGATGCAATTTCTCCAAATCTGCTCTGATCAAGAAACAATCTCATCCATATCTTTAATGGCCTGAGAGTGAGTACATTTTCAGCTAATTTTCATTTTTGTGCAAACTTTAACTTCTGCATCTGTAGACTGCATGTGATCTACATGCCGATTTGTGAAACATCAGAAAATAATGTACAATATAAGGAAAGATGGTCCTAAAAGTGAGATCTGAAAGTCTGACCTTGAAGAAATTTTCTTGATGAAATAGTTTTCCCTGGTTTCACTGCAGGTGCTGCAAACAAAAGAAAAATTGCTGAGTGGCAGCGACTTACAGCAGCTGTCAACATATATACTTCAAAACACCAAACAGTTACTGAGATGAGAACAAATGGGCCGATCTAAAGGTTGTTGACTGAGGAAGTATTGGCAATATGAAAAGCTTTTACAGGATGTCAATAACGGCTGTGCAACAGCAAGATGACAAAGGGTTTACATGACATGTGCCACCTCAAAAACACCATGCTAGAAAATAATATTGTGCATCGTATGAGCTTATGATTTTATTCCGATATGTCACTGGAGTGCAGTTTTGAGTTAGGAAGGCCTACTTACATGAAAATTATATTATTATTGTTATAATTAAATATTTAGTTTAGTAGCAATCACTTGAGCATGCTTAAGGAGACATGCTAATGTTAATACTAACTATATAGTGTTTATTCTCCTTTTCATGAAACATATGCATGCATTATTTACTTCCCGTCAACATACACATATAGCTACTACTAAATTTTATCATGATTGAACATTACTGCATTTTTGAGCTCAACTGAATTGCTCAGTGTTCATAGAAACTGCTAAATCTACTGCTATTGTGAGCCAGTTGAAGGATTATACCTTTCCATTGTTACCGTGAAACCATAAAATTAATCTGACACTGTAAAATTAACATTAATTCTTCCTGTAATAGAAAGAAAAGGAATTTTCCCCTGAACACTAAACTAGGATTTATGGCTAGTCAGGAATGTAGCAGGCCAAACGTATGTGAAATAATGAGTCGAAGTCTCAGTAATTTACCAAAATGGAGGCAACTAAACAAGCCTTTTGGAGTTAGCTTCTAGAAAAATAATATAGTATAAACACAAACAGCCACAGGGAGTTGTGCATTTTCAGCTGTTTAGTTTAGGTAGGGCTACTCTAAAAGTTTGTACAGTGTGCTAATTCACTATGCTAGTGTCCGATTTGATATCCATGCAAACTATTGACAAATTTATCCACAAAAAGCTGGTTTATGACAGGGTTGCATTAAAACAAATTGGCTCATGTAATCACAGGTTTCACTCACGGATAGCCATTTGCTTTGTGCTGCATTAGCTAATGGCTAACGCTGGCACAACAGTTGAAAGTTTGTTTTGTAGGCTTTTATTGTTCGGGATCTCTGGGACTGCAAACAACGAGGAAGTAAAATCAATCTCAACAGAACATGAGGGTTAAAAGTACTGTTAGCATCTACAGAGGGCTGCTATGAAGCAGTATGCAGACCTTCCATGTAAACTCAGACATGTAAATAAAGAGATTTGGCTATATTCGTGGTTTGTTCTTAAAACAGTTCATATTCGCCTTACCTCTGTTTTCCCTTCAACAGTCACTGCTCAGCTCAACCTTGGCTTCCTGTGAGCATCTCTGTTTCAGTCCCTCATTTCGTTCTGCTTCCATCTGACCACATGACAGTTGGCTTTAATCAGCATAATCTCAATTTTAATTCCCTTCCCATTAACCTTCTGCTATCATTTGTTTTACCATTACAGACTCGCTTAATTGCTTTCAGGACTAAATTAGAGTTTATTTCCAAATCATAGCCAAGATAGCTTTTGTTAATTAGCGGTTTGGTATTTTCCTCACAGCTCACAGATTGGCCCAGAGGTTTTGAGTAAAGCCTGAAGTGGGTTATCTGAGAGACGGATTTACTCAGCTAAATTCAGAGATGTTGTCAATTTCACAAGATGGAACAGAGGCCTTTCAGAGAAATAGTTCAAACAAAAAATGTACATTTTGACATCATTTTCTCTCCCACATGCCATATATGTTTGTATCCCTAATGGATTTACATGCATAAGTGAATGATGCCAAAATTTTCATTTTTATGGAATACTTTTTTTTTTGGAACTTGCAGAAAAAACATTAATTTTGAAAGGACATTCTGCCTAGCATCTTCTTTTGTGTTTCACAGAATAAATAAAATAATATGGTTTAAAACAATGAATCTATATCTACTCTAAGTTAAAATACCTGGGGAATCTTAAACATTGAATGTTTTATAGTCTGTGCCACAAATAGCTATAACATCTTACAGCACTGGAGAGACTTTGTTTAGCAGATAAAATGTGCAGGCAGCTGAGAAAAAAGACTTTAATCCCACAAAATAAACAGTCTAATCGATTTTTTACTCCCCCTTGAAGTGGCTCCCATGAAGTATACTCATACCTGCTGTATAATCAATCAGCTTCACAATTTACACTTTGCTTTGCATTTCTGAGAGGATGTTGGGTTATGAATAGATTTTAAACTGCTGTCCAATAGATGCTGGCCTGAGGTTGAAACACTCATTGATCTGATGGTGAACAAAGGATACTGATATCAAGTTATTGCTGACCACGTCACAACCTGTAGACATGGCTTGTCTGGAACAGGCATATTACTACTTTCTGACTGTTTATGAATAGCAATGAGTAGACAAAGTTTGATAGCAGGTTGTTGTAATCCTCGAATCTGATTGGCCAATTGGTGTTCTAGAGCACTGGTATAACATCATTAGTTATTTTCACAGTTTGCATCATTTCAGTTTCAGTCTGTCTGCAAGTTACATTGATACGTCAGTAGGTGGCAAAAAGTGACTTTACAAGTGAGTCATTAATTTAAATGATTTGTTCAAAAATACTGATTCATTCTGTGAGTGATTCACTGAATCATTCATTCAAACCAAATCCTTTAAAAATACAGATTCATTTTGGAACCAATTAACTGACTGTCTTTATGAGTGAGTCAGTGCATCATTCACCTAACAGTTTTGTTCAACAACACTGATTCATTTAAGAATGAAAATAGGGACTGTCTTTATGAAAGAGTCATTGAATCATTCACAATGGATAGGTTAAAAATGGTGGAACGCTGCTACTGTGTGTTTCTCAGAGATGAGCTACAGTTGCTGCTATTGTACTAGAAACTATTTTCCTTGGTGAGAAAAAAAAAACAAGTTTTGAACTGTTGTACAGTATAAAGGCACTAGTAATCAATCTTGAAGCAACAAGGTAAACATTTTTAGTTAATTTTCACATGTGAGCAAAGTATTTTTGTTGTACATAATTTACAATGATTTTGCCAAATTATGAAAAAGTGTGAAAATATGATTGTGCATATTTACAGTACTTAAAATGCTAGCTATAAAGTAACTCCAAGATAGCCAGCCATTTTATTCTGATCTGTTTAAAATGCTTAAAATTAATTTCCATCAAAAAAAAAAATATTCTGTGTATATACAGTATCCACTGTTGGACACTTTTAATAAACAAACTGAATAAATTAGTGTGTGTGATAAGTATGTTTTAAAGGAGTTTAATTTCTAAAAGCAAACAGGCCCAAAAGTGTTCATAGTTGAAGAAACACCCATTAACAGAGAAACAGTAATTGCATGAAAAATAACAAATTAAAAGAGAGAAAAAGACAAAGTCTGAATGAGCGGGAAAGAGAGAGCCGGACAGAGAGAACAAAAATATCATTATTAACAGCTGCATTTAGAGGTTTCCAAGGTCAGTCGGCAGAGCAACAAAATCCTGTTCACCGCCTCCACTCACTAAATTACCACTGCTGGAACGTTTGCTAAAATAATGAATTTCTGCAATTTACTCAGGCCGGTTAAAACCTGAAATTTTTCTCCCTCATTTTGGTAAACATTGTTATTACAGTTTTCATTTTTAGATAAAATCGATAATGGGCTTAAACAGGAATTAAAGCTACTCTTCTTCCCAGTGGAGTAGGACAAATATGAAGGGTTCAATTACTGGATGATGTTTTTGTACTATTTAAAAAATAAAATAAAATAATCAAAACCATCACGAGAGGAGAATTATCAAAGTCAAAGTCAAAGTCAGAGTCAGCTTTATTGTCAATTCTGCCACATGTACCGTACATACATACAGAGAATTGAAATTGCGTTACTCTCTTACTCCCTGGTGCATACAGATAACACTAAACACTAACAGTAGAACGCACAAATATACAAATAAGGACATGTAGAAAAAAATAAAAATAATAATAATAATAAAAAATAGATAAAGTGGCATAAGGCGCATGGTAGATAGTGCAAACCAGTGAAATACACAAACAGTGCAGAATATGAATGGTGTAGTGCAAAGAGCTTATTAAGTCTATTCTATTCTATTTAAAGTGACAAAAAGAGAGCAGTCTTTATTCAGACTGTCAGAAGAGGTAGTTGAATGAGGTCAGTCCAATGCTGTACAAAGTGACTGGTGCTGGTCACAGTGTGTGTGTGTGTATGTGTGTGTGTGTGTGTGTGTGTGTGTGTGTGGGTGGGTGTGGTGTGTGGGGGGCAGGGGGGGCAGAGTTCAGTGGTGCGTGGTGTAAGAGAGGGGAGGGGGGGCAAGGACGGGAGGGAGTTCAGTTTCCTGACACCCTGGTGGATGAAGCTGTCCTTCAGTCTGTTGGTCCTGGCCTGGAGACTCCGCAGTCTCCTCCCTGATGGTAGCAGACTGAAGAAGCTGTGTGTCGGGTGGGTGGTATCACCTGCAATGCAGAGGGCTTTGCGGGTGAGACGGGTGCTGTAGATGTCCTGGAGGGAGGGGAGAGAGACACCAACGATCTTCTCAGCTGCTCTCACTATCCGTTGAAAGGACTTGCGGCAGGACGAGTTGCAGGCACCATACCACACAGTGATGCAGCTAGTCAGAATGCTCTCGTTGGTGCCTCTGTTATACGGTGCACATGATGGGGGCCGGGGCTCTGGCTCTTCTGAGTTTGCGGAGGAAGTAGAGATGCTGTTGTGCTTTCTTGGCTAGTGCTGCAGTGTTGTTGGTCCAGGAGAGGTCCTCTGTGATGTGTACACCCAGGAACTTGGTGCTGCTCACTCTCTCCACGGTCGCACCATTGATGGTCAGAGGAGCATGCAGAGAGTGCACTCTCCTGAAGTCAACGACAATCTCCGTCTTCTCCACATTCAGAGAGAGATTGTTGTCACTGCACCACCCGGCCAGGCGGCTCACCTCGCTCCTGTAGTTTGTCTCATCTCTGTTGCTAATGAGACCCACCACAGTCGTGTCATCCGCAAATTTAATGAAGAGGTTGGAGTTGTGTGACGGTGTGCAGTCGTGGGTCAGCAGAGTGAAGAGGAGGGGGCTCAGCACACATCCTTGGGGGGCCCCTGTGTTCAGTGTGATGGTGCTGGATGTGTTACTGCTGACCCGTACTGCCTGAGGTCTCCCGGTCAGAAAGTCCAACAGCCAGTTGCACAGCGACGTATTGAGCCCCAGCTGGACCAGTTTATGAATGAGCTGTTGAGGGATGATTGTGTTGAATGCTGAACTGAAGTCTATGAACAGCAATCTGACATACGTGTCCGTTTTGTCCAGATGTGTGAGGGCTGGGTGGAGGGCAGTGGCGATGGCATCATCGGTCGAGCGATTGGACCTATATGCAAACTGGAAGGGGTCCAGGGAGGGGGGGAGGACAGATTTGATGTGTTGCATGACTAGCCGTTCAAAGCACTTCATGAGAATAGGAGTGAGTGCTACTGGACGGTAGTCATTGAAGCAGGATGGAGATGGCTTCTTCGGGACTGGAATGATGGTGGTAGCTTTGAAGCATGTGGGGACAACAGCCTGACTTAGTGAGATGTTGAAAATGTCTGTGAAGACATCAGTGAGTTCCACTGCACAGTCTCTCAGTACACGCCCAGGAATGTTGTCAGGACCCGGAGCTTTGCGTGCATTGATCCTGCTGAGGGATCTCCTCACGCTGTCCGGGGACAGCGTCATCACCTGGTCGCCGGGAGGAGGTGGAGTCTTCTGTGCAGTGGTGCTGTTTTGTGCCTCAAAGCGAGCAAAGAAGGCATTCAGCTCGTTCAGCAGGGGGATGGTGCTGTCACAGGTCTGTGGTGGGGGCTTGTAGTCCGTAATGGTCTGAATCCCCTGCCACAGGCTCCGAGTGTCTCTGCTGTCGCTGAAACGATGGGCTATCCTACTGGAGTACTGTCTCTTATCACTTAGTATAAGGTCTATCTCTTATCATCTCAAACAAGTCACTTATTTTTATATATTTTATGAAAATGTTCAACTTTTCTGTACAGATCCGCAGTATGTCAGGTGAATGTTCAAATTAACAGACATGCATTGCCTTCAGGAATATGAATGTGAATCTTACAACAATATGTTTAATTAGTTGACATTGCCCTTGTGTGTTTGTATAATTAAAACATGTAATGCTGAATGCATAAGGTGAATGTGAATGATGCGTGTGCATTTAATGTATGTGTGTGTGGATGCAGTGAGTGTGTGAGACTGAATCCACAGACAGAGGCTGATAAAAGGATGTATGGAGGACAGGCTGAGTGTGACTGAATGACAGTTTATGCTGCTATGATAAGCCTCATTTATAATGGCTGCCCAAATGGGGCCCCTGGGCCCTCCTGCCTTCAAAAGAGCCCCCATCATTACAGACTGACTGATGACAGGACGAGCCGAGCAGACATCATCCTCTTCATTTTAGATATATGATACGGTGGAGTCACTCATTCTTCTGTCTCCTCTGATGAAGGGAAAGCACACAGATGATATTCATGGAAGGAGCTCAGAATTTCAATTTACAGAACAAAAGTATCAGGTACTGCTCTACCTGAAACTATACACACATACAGTACAGACACAAAGACATAGGCGGCATTAAAAACTGTAACGTTGAAACGTAATATTAATATATAATTTAAAGGGAAACAGGTCAATTTAGCTCAAAGGGAATCATTAATGATTTTATAGGGAATTTGAACAGACTCACTGTTTCACGGCGATTCACTGAACAAGCCGTATAACAAACTGCACTGGATATTAAAATCCAAAATATAGTGAAAACACTATTAAATAGCACAGTAGCACAAATCGGCAGATTAAGACATTAACTTGTGAGCACAAAACACAAGATCCTTCTCTTTTCAATATAAACAAGGCTTTATTTGATAAATCTAAGACATGAAACTAATCTAACACATGAACACACGCATTCACACATTCACACGTTGCAGAAGAGAGAAAGTAAGGAAAGATGAGTTTAAGAGAATGAAAATATGAAATCCCAAGTTTATAGCAATATGTGCAATTGCATAGACCTTAACAACCATCAATCACTTATTTAAACCTCGCTTTGAGTTTCTCAATGAGGCTAAAATTTGTATTAAATGCACCAATTCAGCTAAAAGTCTGGAGTTGTTTTACTTGTGTTGCCTTTGTGTTAAGGGATTCCCTTCTGTCATTGTCATTGCAGGAAAGGGGGTTTCCCAGGTTGCTGGTTGGCTGACAGTTCAGTGGTCTTTCGTAGTGACTCTTGGGCGTTGGCTGACGAATGGTCTGAGTCCGTTGCTAGTTGAAGTTTGAAGCGGGTGCAGTCGGAGCTGGACTTTGCGGCAAACTTAACTTTTGAACACGAAACTCAACGGAAAGAAAATAAACTAAAATAAAAGAATACACGGATGTAAAGAGACTAGGTGGTATTTCTTCTCATCATGGTTGCAACTGGCCGCTAGGCCAGAGCACATGGCGCTCAAAGAGCAGCGTCAAAACGCATGGCAAAAGAGAAGAGTTTTAGAGAGGACAAAGAGTAAGAGAGGATTCAAGAGAAGATTCAAGAGATACAAGAGATTCCAAGAGAGTAAAAAGAGCATTTTAAGAGAGCGTTTGCTGGTGTCCTGAGGTTTTAAACTCGGCTTGTGGACACCTCCTAATGCTTGTCTTGACCAATTAGATACTGTTCTGGCTCGGGGTGTTGCTTTGTTTCTGCCCCCAATCATAAATCATGTTATGTTATCTGGTCCGAATTTTCCAAGCTCTTGCAAAGTATACTTTTGGATGTGATTTTATAACAAGACTATGATACATTTGACAAAGAATTGATTGGAAGAAACGTTTAAAGCATGATTTTTCACACTCATACATACCAAACATGAATATTAATCCTTCAGCTATTCAATAATGATTATAAAGACATACATAATATTTGATTGAAACATGATAGTCTAATTGTGTGGGTTACATACATGATATGGTTATTTCTATGCAGAGAAATAATTCATAAGTCCCTTTAAGATGATTTTTGTAGCATATGGAGAAAAGAGTCTCTGTGACAAAGGAATTCCAGTGTGGTCTGTCGTCTTATGTGTGGGGATAGTCAATCTAAGCAAGTCTATAGCTGTGGTTTTCCAGCGTGGAACCCATGTGATGGTCATCTGGTGACCATTAATCTTGATTACTTGCCCCAAATTTGACAGTCTCCTTAATGAATTGGAATTATCAATAAGTGTTCTTTTGTTTTAATGTTGCATGCTGTTTTGTGAAAAAGGCTTGCTGGTTAGGCTTGCTTCAGACTAGTGATCTGATTTACGACATCCTGTTGCCTCTCTGGAATTCCAGCTTCTCATGTTTCGATGTTCTGATCGAATCTTAAATTTTCCTGATTCAGTCTTCTGATATTCTACAAAACAAACAAACAAAAAAAAATAGGAATAATTTGAAATATTATTACAATTTAAAACATATTTTTTTCTATTTTATTTAGTGCTGGGCAACGATTAATCACATTCAAAATAAAAGTTTTTGTTTATATATTTTTGTTAACATTTGATCAAATTAATCTGTCCTTTCTGAATATAAGTATTCACTTCTTTTAAAAAATAATAAAACCAAACAAACCAACCAACCAACAAACAAACATTTGTCTTCAATAGCTGAACACGCATGTTAAACAAATTGAGATAGCAATCAGACATGCTCTTCTAAATGCTCTCCCTCTCTCTTATTGTGGAAGGTACAATTCATTTAATTGAATCGGTTTGAATTGTACTGTTTATGTAAATGACTCGGTTCATGTAAACAAGTCCCTGCACTGTCTTGTTTGTAGCAAAATATTTTGCATACTCTGTTGTTCATTACTTTGTTTTCGACTTACATAAATTAGCTGTCACCCTAAAATCTTCATTGTTTTTGTGCCAAACGATTGTTTTCTCTTGCAGTGGTTTTGTATGTTGATTTCAAACATCTAATTCAAATAAAATACTTGTAAATTCTGTCTCTTAAACTAAAATGCCAATATTAGCCTATACTTTTTTTTTTATACCTGTTTGGTAAACAAGTGATCATAATAAAACCACACTAACATAGATTCATGCAAGAGTGAACTAGATCGTTAGGGCAAATTTTATTCTCAAGGTATTTTTCATCAATGTCAGGCTGGGGCAAGTTGTCACATGCTTTAAAATGTGTTCAGTGAATTGTGCAGTGGACATCTTTAAAAGTTTTTGTAGGCTAGATTTTAACACTTATTTATATAAAATTTATATAAAAATTAATCGAAATATTGAAAATAAACCCAATAATATTCGCTGAAATATTCAGGTTGTGTAAAGTGTGACAACTTGCCCCATGTATGTAATGTAATTACATTAATATGTAAATTGGCTATATAGGACTCACTTTAATGACCAATTAATTTGTAAATAAAACTGCTGAGTAATTTTATCTAGCTACGTTACAATTTCACAGTGAGTATTTGTAAGCTCACCTCATCACAGAAAACATTAATTATTCATGGAGCAACTTGTTTTAATTCACTCACACTGCAAATAACATATTTAATCATGCACAGAAATGTGTTAATTGCAATGGGCAGGCTTTACCGACCCTTTCTGCAATAATCTGACTGTGAGGTTTAGTTCTATTATATGTCTGTTCTGAGAACAAAGGTTTAAGATGTGTTGTTTGAAAGCACCAATTAACTGCCTCTTGTTTTGGAAAATTCCACAATTTTCCACAGTTTCTACAACTTCACTCATGCCGCTCAATGCAAATATGTGCTATTGCTCTTAATATGCCTTCACTTAACAGAGGATCGTGCAAAGTTGTAATTGAAAATGTTTTACACCACATATTTGTTTAGATTAGCAATTTCATTTTTATCCACTTTATTTATTTATAACTTCAAAAAGTGTCTTGATTATATAATTGCATATCTATCTGTCTATCTATCTATCAATCTGTCTGTGATTACATAAATCATCATAAACATGATTCATGATCGTACCTTATCTTATGATTACAGATCATTGATTAATAAACACTTATTTCTATGCAGTTTCTAGCACAATACTATGCTATGACCTCAAAACACTTTTACCATAGTGCATGATTTGCAAACTAATAAATCTTGAAGTTTGTTTTACAATCTGGGCTGCATACTTCCAACCTAGGCTTTGCTTCCAACTTTAAGGCTTTTAAAACTTTTTAGAAAACTTTCAAGGAAGACTGAATTTTTCAGGAACTGACTTTGAATTTAAAATGCACAATTGGAGCAACAGTTTGAAACAAATGTTGCTTAAGCAAGTTAAAGTTAACTTGAACCAGCCAGCTGTGCGATAACATATTCGGTTTAACGGAATAGATAAAACATCTGAAACACATCACAATAACCCACAAATAATTCACATGACTCCAGCCTATCAATTAAGATCTTGCTAAGTGAAAAGCTGTGTGTTTGTAACAAACAAATCCATTATTTAAGGCGTTTTTAACTTAAAAATATTGCTTCTGGCTAAAATATTCATAATTTTGATTCAGAGAGAATGGATGTTTATCACTGGACTCTTTGGACATTTTATAGTAATGATAAAATTGTTTAGATTTTTTTGTTTCTTAAAAACACAGCTTTTGGCTTCACAAGATGTTAAGAAGGACTGGAGTTGTGAGGGATACTTGTGGATTATTGTGGTGTTTTTATCAGCTGTTTGGACTCTCATTCCGACGGCACCCATTCACTGCAGTGGATCCACTGGTGAGCAGGTGATGTAATGCTACATTTCTCCACATCTGTTCCCATGAAGAAACAAACGCATCTACATCTTGGATGGCCTGAGGCGGAGTAAATTTTCAGCAAGGTCACACATTAAGTTAACTGAACTATTCTAGCTAGCTTGCAGTGCGTTCCATGCATGAAGTGACCTGTGGATTGTGTGATTATTTGTTGCTTGTCTTCTCTCATACAGTTGTGTTTGACACAGTAATTTCACAGCACTGATCAAAAGAGCCGAGAGCTGTTTGTAAGCCTTTAAAGAGACGCCTCTAACTTTGTTTCTCTCTTTTCTCATTTGCTCGAGCCTCACAAAGGTTGTTCATTAGAAGGCGAATGTTCGTCTCTGGTGTGTGTGATAATCCGTTTGTGTCCGGATTTCATGCCTGCTATCTGTATCTGCCACGAGTCCACCCGCGCTGATTGAGTTGGTGTGGTTAATCAGATCGGAGCCGCTTGTTTACAATGTGTGTTTAATTGAGATAAATGTGATGGATGTCCTCTCTGTGTGAGTGAGGTCTGTGTGAAGTATCTCTAGTCTCTCTGTTGTTTAGGACTCTAATCTACATGTACATAGATGACATGCAAACTCATGCATCTAACAACTATAAAATGAGGCATTCACCTCTCCACCACCGTTTATCGCTGGAATTAGAGTAATGAGCAGGAATGAACAGCCATCCTGGTAACATGTACATACAATAGTCCATATCTGATATGTCAAAACTGTTTGTAAAGATATTTTATATTATTATTTTATATAATATATTTTCAGTTTTATATATTATATTTTCAGTTTTCACTTTAGTTTTAGTCATTTCTGTTATTTAAAAAAAAACATTTATATTTAACTTTATTTTTTATTTCACTTTTTATTTCATTTAATTTTTTTGTTTAAGTATTATATATGTTTTATATTCATTATATTTTTAAATTGTTTTAATTTTATTTTAATATTTTTAAATTGGCAGGTTTCATTTTATTTTAAGTTTTAGTTTTTATATATATATATATATATATATAAAATATAGTTTTGTTTCAGTAATTTTAATAATTAATTAATTTTACTTTTTTGGTTTAAGTATTAGAATCATAAACAGTGTTATTATTATTATGCTAGTATTATTTATACATCATTGTAGTATTTATTAATACTTTGAATTAGCTTTAGTTTAGGTTTTGTAGTTTTTTATGATTTTGTCATTTTTAGTTTACACCCACACACACAAAAGCATTTAACTCTTTTCAGTTTTAATAATTTTAGTAATTAAACTTATTTCATTTCAAATTTTGTTTAAGTATTTAAAGTTCTAAAAGTATTTTATTAAGCTTTTTTTTGTTTTTGTGTAGGTTTTTTCCATCATATTTACAATTTCAGCTTTCAATTACCAACATTTTTTTTTTAATGGTTTCAGTTATAGTTAACAATATCAACACAAAGGCAAATTTTGCTTCTTCAAATCATGTTAAAACCATTTAGAGGCAAGTCAAGTTACACATGCACTTTATGTAGTAAACAAAGTCAAAAAGCTTTTTGGTATCTGTAGAAAAAAAAAATCTACCACAATAGATTTAAACAGAATATGTCAAAAATATTAGAACAGAATTAGAGAATATAGAACTAAATACAAAAGAAAAGAACAGAAGTGAAGTGAATATATTATAGAACCAATCAAACAAAACAAAACCATGGACATATAAAATGAACAGAATAAACAACATGTAATAGACAGAAGAGAACAAAATAAGAATCGAACACAACACAATGAAAATACAAGACTGTAATAGAACTAAATGGGAAAAAAGGGAACAGAACTGAACAAAATATAATGACACAAACAGAAACAATAACAGAACAGAACACAACATAAGTAAGCAGAGCAGAATAGAGTGAGTATGATAAATGTGTTCCTGGTGTGAGCTCGGCTGCCAGTTATCCTTTGTGATTTCATTTCTTTTCCTGATCACGATGCCAAACCATCAGGCAACCTTGAGCCTTTATTAGAATATTAAAAGAGAGGGATTAGAGACGGACACAGACGGAAGCACAAACATACCGCCGCACAAATGAATGATGGGGAAAGACAGCATTAGAGCAGGACAGAGAGACAGAAACAACATACCAGACGTTTCTCCATAAGCTAAACTCCAAATCACAGTGATACGACTTTTTAATGATACTCAGAAACAGATGAAGAACTTCCTCGCAAACTTCCTGCAGCTCGGTTCAGCTCTCTCTCATTACGGAGCCCCTGAGGTCCCCAATGTAGTGCTGAGGTTGACGTGTTTAATTTCGTTGTGTCGTGAGCTCAGAGCTCCATGTCAAGCAGGGTCAGTGTGTGGGCTCCTGGGGGCCACTAACTCCATATGCAAGCCTCAGTTGTGCTAAAGATTGGCAAAGTTTGTTGAAACAGGCTGTAATTAACGAGTTAGCATACTGTTCAGTGCTGCTGTGCATTTGAGCACAGGGCTGATCTTGTCTCGGTCACTTGTCAAGATTGCATCTATATGTTTACACACTGGAGATATTTTTATTAGTATTCATATAGTGTGATTACAGACCGGGCTGGCAGAGGTGGGTCGGTCTGAGACAGCACAAGTTGATCACTAGGACACTTAAGGGACACACACACTGGACCAGAAGCACCTTGCAGCATTACAGATATGAAAAAGCATATCATACATCCACTCTCAGAAAAAAAGGTACAAAGCTGTCAGTGGGGCGATACCCTACAAAAGCTAAAAGGTATATTTTTGTACCCATATTAGTACCTTTTGAAAGGGTACAGTCACAGTGACAGTTTTGTACTTTTTTCTGGGAGAAAGAAAATAGAATGTACAGGTGCATCTCAATAAATTAGAATGTCGTGTAAAAGTTCATTTATTTCAGTAATTCAACTCAAATTGTGAAACTCGTGTATTAAATAAATTCAATGCACACAGACTGAAGTAGTTTAAGTCTTTGGTTCTTTTAATTGTGATGATTTAGGCTCACATTTAACAAAAACCCACCAATTCACAACAAATCTCAACAAATTAGAATACTTCATAAGACCAATAAAAAAAATTTTTTAGTGAGTTGTTGGCCTTCTGGAAAGTATGTTCATTTACTGTATATGTACTCAATACTTGGTAGGTATAAATATACAAAAAAATATATAAATATTTTTTATATATTATACAAAATAATATACAAAAAGTGCTATATAAATATACAAAAATGTATATTGACACAACTGACATTTGAACCTATCAACCTATATCTATTCATCTAACATGCACATACATTCTAACCCCTTACTTTTTCATTAGAAAGTTCTATACGCACTTTTCTTTTTTCTCAAACATGCAAAATTCCTGTCCACAGCTGTAATGAAAGTTTAATGGCAGCTGAGACATGCTCTGCTCAGGGTTTGTGTTATGCAGAAGACAGTCAGAAATTTAAAGAACATTTGGAGAGCGAGCGACTGTGTGAAAACCCAATGAGGGCTCCTCTGATATTCAGCATTTCACACTCGCACAAGGTAGATCACCTACGGAGCAGTTCAGCGGCCGAGCATAAGTGTGTGCTGGTGGGGTTTTCTTACAGCATCGTCTCTGTAGGAGTCTAGTTTAATGAAGCACTTAACACATGCAACATTTTCTAGGGAATACTGAATATTAACGGGTCAAGGATTTCACAAGCTCAGTCGTATCAGTGCAGATAAAGGAAATAAAGCTAGTATCACGGCTTTGAATTCAAAACTGTGAATGTTCTCATAGCAAGGCCATCACTGATGACAAAGTGACTAGGTTTTCCTGAGTCATCACGACTGAAATGAAAGCCAGCATGCTTTGTATTTGTCAAGATTTACTCAGGATGTTGAAGAACATACAGTAACCAGGAGAAAAGAAAAGTAAACACTAGGTTAAACAAGAGCCTGTTGACACATGCGTTGCGATTACAATTTAATAGCGTTAAAAAATTTAGAATTTAATGATGATGGTAAATGTAATGCAAATTTAAAGAGGAAATTAACATGTATAATTAAATATCCAAATATCAGGCAATTTCTATTGAATATCAACTTATAAACCAATAATCAATAAATGGCAGATTTAAAATACATAAATGAAATAATACTAAATCAATAAACCAAATATTAAACTAATTTTAAATTAATTTTAAAATATTACAATATTATAATGTACTGTATGAAAAAGGCTATTAATTTAGAGACATAACATTGCATTTAAGAACATAAAAAATATGAGGGTTTTTTAAACTACCTTTAAGATTTAGTTGATGGCAAAATTTATTCAAGCTTTTGAGGATAACAGATAATCAAAATGTAAAAATAGGCAAAATGAGCATGAACCATTATATTAATAGTTTTTTTTTTAGTGTTTCTTAAAAATATCATGGGACTAGTTTAGGTTAGGGTTATAATCATTAATCATTCAAGTGGTTACACTTGGTTTTGTAATTAGGGATGCACAATATATTGGTACCACATGTGTGTGTGTATATATATACAGTGGTGTGAAAAAGCGTTGGCCCCCTTCCTGATTTTTTATTTTTTTGCATGTTTGTCACACTTTAATGTTTCAGATCATCAAACAAATTTAAATATTAATCAAAGATAACACAAGTAAACACAACATGCAGTTTTTAAATGAAGGCTTTTTTTATGAAGGGAAAACTAAATCCAAACCCACATGGCCCTGTGTGAAAAAGTGTTTGCCCCCCACCCCCTGTTAAAACATAACTGTGGTTTATCACACCTGAGTTCAGTTTCTCTAGCCACACCCAGGCCAGATTACTGCCACAGCTGTTCGCAATCAAGAAATCACTTAAATAGGACCTGCCTGACAAAGTGAAGTAGACCAAAAGATCCTCAAAAGCTACACATCATGTTGAGATCCAAAGAAATTCAGGAACAAATGAGAAAGAAAGTAATTGAGATCTATCAGTCTGGAAAAGGTTATAAAGCCATTTCTAAAGCTTTGGGACTCCAGCGAACCACAGTGAGAGCCATTATCCACAAATGGCGAAAACATGGAACAGTGGTGAACCTTCCCAGGAGTGGCTGGCCGACCAAAATTACCCCAAGAGCGCAGCGACGACTCATCCAAGAGGTCACAAAAGACCCCACAACAACATCTAAAAAATACTCTGTGGACTGACGAGACAAAAGTTGAACTTTTTGGAAGGTGTGTGTCCTATTACATCTGGCGTAAAAGTAACACAGCATTTCAGAAAAAGAACATCATACCAACAGTAAAGTATGGTGGTGGTAGTGTGATGGTCTGGGGCTGTTATGCTGCTTCAGGACCTGGAAGACTTGCTGTGATAAATGGAACCATGAATTCTGCTGTCTACCAAAAAATCCTGAAGGACAATGTCCGGCCATCTGTTTGTGACCTCAAGCTGAAGCGAACTTGGGTTCTGCAGCAGGACAATGATCCAAAACACACCAGCAAATCCACCTCTGAATGGCTGAAGAAAAACAAAATGAAGACTTTGGAGTGGCCTATAGTCAAAGTCCTGACCTGAATCCTATTGAGATGCTGTGGGATGACCTTAAAAAGGCGGTTCATGCTCGAAAACCATTCTGCCAAGATGAGTGGGCCAAAATTCCTCCACAGAGCTGTAACAGACTCATTGCAAGTTATCGCAAATGCTTGATTGCTGTTGTTGCTGCTAAGGGTGGCCCAACCAGTTATTAGGTTTAGGGGGCAAGCACTTTTTCACACAGGGCCATGTGGGTTTGGATTTTGTTTTCCCTTCATAATAAAAAACTTCATTCAAAAACTGCATGTTGTGTTTACTTGTGTTATCTTTGATTAATATTTAAATTTGTTTGATGATCTGAAACATTAAAGTGTGACAAACATACAAAAAAAATAAAAAATCAGGAAGGGGGCCAACACTTTTTCACACCACTGTATATGTATGTGTATATATAAGTTTTTGTTTACATAATATATTTATTATGTATATATAAATACACACACATGCATGTATATATACACAATACACACACATATATTATGTAAACAAAAACTTTTACTTTGGATGTGATTAATCGTTTGACACCATAATATATACAGTATATATATATATATATATATATATATATATATATATATATATATATATATGTGCTCACTACAACATTTGTAAAAAATAGATAAATATATTAAAATAATAATTTACACCATGAAATAATATATATATGTTCTGCACCTGCATTATTTGATAAGTTACAAATATGTAAATAAATGTAAACATTGACTTATATCAATAATTAAAAAAAACTTTTCCACAATGGTTTGCAACACTGACATTTTAAATTGCCATAATATTTATATAATGTTTTTACTATATTTTTTTATCAAATATCATCAATTGATCCTGTAAACAGACACGAGCACATTAAACTGATCAAAAGTAACAGTAAAGACATTTATAATGTTACAAAAGATTGTAAATAAATGGCGTTCATTGATTTTTCTTATCATCAAATAATCCTGAAGAAAAAATGGTTTCCACAAAAATGGTTTGCAACATTGACCATTTTAAATTGCCATAATATTTCACAATAATACTTTTTTTACTATATTTTTTTATCAAATAAATGCAGCCTTGGTAAACAGAAGAGACTTAAGGTCATTGCACACCTGCATTACACACCTGTCTGAAAGTTTCGTATGCGTTTATTCGTATTCGTCACGCACAGAAACCTTGCACACTGAGTCTGATGCGTATTAATAAATCTGTTGGGAAAAAAATCTCAAAACAGTACTAAATGGAGTCTTCAAGCAGTGAGGATGATTTTGTTGTCCTCTCGCTTCTTAAAAAGAGAAAAAGAAAGTAAATATTGGGTCCATTCAATCCTGAGATAGAGAGGAAGGAGAGTTCCCCTCTTTATTAAGGAGCAGCAGGATAATCACGGCCCACGGGTGATTCAAAGTTTACTTCAGGATGTTAGTGGCTCAGTTTGATGCAGCGATACTAGAGCCACATATTAAAAAAAAGACCACCGATTTCTGTGAACTGTGTGCAAGGATCTTTACAGTGCTTTGTGCTGCGAGACGAAGTGGATGAACTTGACAATCAACATTCTGGTTTTTGGCATTCAGAATTGTCAAAACACCTCTCAAAATGCTAGCTACGGATGCGAAAAATGCAGAAAATCGAACCCGATCTGAATTTTTTTATGACGGACGAAAGTTTCAGAGGCAGTGTGTAAACGTGACTGACACAACATGAGGTTGTATTTATTTTTCAACGTGCAAAAATTTCGGACTCAGTGTGCAATGGCCTTTAGTGAGCAGAGAGATCTTAATTATTCCAAACTTTTGACCACTAGTGTGTGTTTGGTACCAATATATTGTGCATCCCTAATTACAAAACCAAGTGTAACCACTTGAATGATCTACATAACCCTAACCTAAACAAGTCCCATGATATCTTTAAGAAACATTGAAAAAAAAAATCTTAGGGGTCATTCAGACAGGAATGTGTTCTTGCATTCAAAAACATCTAGAGGGGTGGAATGTAAAGGGCATCTCGAGGGGTGAGCAACTTTTAACTGGACACGGCCCCGATGCTCTCCGCTCATCTGTGTGACCCGCAGTATTCCTGCAGCCGTCTCATCTTCATTACATACGGCGCTCGGTCGAGACAGAGGGGGAGCGTTTTAATTGGCTGGGTTGATGGAGGTAAGCGTTCCTGCTGGCTGTGTATGCGAGACATGGATCTGATGCAGTCCCAGGTGAGCACGAGAGGCCAGGAGCTTTTAAATCTCAGAGCAATTTAAGAGGCAACAGAAGCAAGTGCTGCTGGATAACAGAGGACTTGCCACTGCTTACCCAGATGCCTATTAGTTGCCATTTCTCTCTCCATCTCCCACACACACTTTCTATCTCTCCCTTCTCCTCTTGACTCCTCTCTCGTAAAACCAACACAAGCCGTGGAAGAATAATTCAAGAGTGCTTTGAGAAACAGATATATTCAGCGCCTCAATCATTCTCACCGCCAATGTGCATGCGCAAGCCCTTTTTCCGTCTGTTTCTCGCTCTCGTTCATTCGTTAATTCTGAGTAGAGTGCGCAGGATGCACCTTGACCTGATTGATGAAGTGTCTGGTTCAGATGAACCTGATGGATGAACTGTCTGGGTTCTTTCTCTCCGAAGAAAAGCAAAACAGAACGATAACTCATGGCTAAAGAATAGAGCTGGGCTGCCACCCAAACCTTCTGCCTCAGACTACAGTCCTTTTCTATTCGGTTTAAAAGAAAAATAATGAGTCAAGCTGATTAATTTTTCAACAGCCTCCCTTAAGAAAAATCATAAATGAGGTCTTTTTAATACCTCGATTTGTTCTAAACACCAATGAGATTAAATGTGGAGCAAATGGAGTCTTTTGCTTGAAGTCAACATGAAACGGCATCCGTAACCCGTTTAAATTCTGCAATCTGGCTTATATTTGACTAAATAAGGATATTCAACAAGATAAAAAAGTAAGCTGGGACTTTCATTAGGAATTGGCTGAATTGTGAAAAAAAATTTTTTTATTCACTACCAACAGGAGAAACCTAAAATAATGACTAAAAAGCTGTCTGGTTATTGATTAGCATATGTGCTATGTTAAGGCAGTTGTTAATAGTGTTTCATGTGTATTATTAGCGCTATAAAGCATACTGTATTATACTATATTATATTATATCTATCTATCAAAACTTTGCTGAAAAACCTGTTATAAACTGTTAAAGATATTAGAAATTCATCCTACTTTTTAATTGTAAAAGTGATCTGCACCAAATTACATATTTTTACATAAAATCTGCTATATCATGCTAAATGAGACTTATCTGTATATTTGATCTCAACAAAAAACACAAACCCTGTTCTTTTTAGATTTTTTTTCTTTTTAAGATGCACATTTATTTATTTTAGATTTAGTTTCTATTATTTCATATACCAGAATTTACAGGGTTAAGTAATGCAGGTCAGTTTTGATTGATATTTTAATATTAACTATTTCATTATGCATGTATCATTGGTCGTTAAGGCAAGACATCTTAGGTGAATAGGTTAAAAAAACAAACAATAGATAACAAATGGCATTTTGGCATCTCTGGGAATTTTTGGGGGGTATTTTGGATGTTTTCTTTCCACTAGAAACAGCATGTTGAAAAAAATATGCCAAATAGCCCAAAATTTCTAAATTGACCATTGCAAAAATATATATATAAAAAGAATAAAATAATATATATATATATATATATATTTTTTTTTAAAGTTCAGGTTAGTTAAACTTTCCACATTTAAAAAGCTATATTTTTATTGTATGTGAATTGTCTTATTTGTTTCTGTTTCTGTTTTTGTTTCTCTATTTTCAATTTCAGGAGAATCACCTGAGTCAAAAAACAAAAAGTTTTCTAAGCAATATCATTCTTCTCTGGACAAACTTCTCTGCTGTTCCATGAGATCTGATACGTATACCAACATTTAGCTACTTTGTAATTCATGTTTTAAATTCAACTCCTCTCAACACCTTTGCCTTTGACGCCTCTCGCTGGAGATGTCATCTGGTTTTCTTTCACATTGAAATTCCCCTCGTTCAGTGGTCGGGTTTGCTGTCACAAGTCATTTGTACTGAGGGAATGGAAAACAGCAATCAAACACAGAGCAGGGAGCGGCACAAATTAAACTGAGCAAATGTAAATGAACGCAAAACAAGAGAAGCATTAAAAGACCGCGGTGCTGCGGGAGAAACACGGAGAAACCAGGAACGCTTGATTTAAAAAAAAATCAATGAACAATCCTACCAAACTTACTTCCCCACTGGGAGAGGGACAGCGGTTACCTTGACGACCACAGTGAAGTGTTTGTGGAATAACTGGAGAGCTAGGGCTTTGGTTATTAAAGGCTCTCTCCTCGTGTCCCATTTGAAATACAGAACAATAATGGTGCGGGGCAGGGAGCACTGTGCAATGACCATTATATAGAACTCTGAAATCCAATAAATAACACAACCCAATCAAACACAAACAAGTCCTATATTCACACACACAGCCTGTGTGTGTGTGTGTGTGTGTGGGGGGGGGTGTACATTAAACCAGGGGCAGAATTCTAACTGGTTATTTGCTGGTTATTTATGTACCTGCAGAGCTATAAGAAAGATTTCTGCACCACAGGACTGATATCCAAATACAATTTAGTAAGAAAAGGAAAATCCAAAGTTGTTTGGGGAAATATATTTCTTTACTTGTTAACTCATTATTTGTTTCTGGAATTAGGTGTCAAAAATCACTTGTATGTTTTTGGGGTTAAAACATTTTTGGTGTTTTCCCATATAACGTGTAATATTTGTTTTATTCAACAATTTTTTTTTTATAAGAAAAATTGATTTTTACTCTTCTTGCAAAAATTGTCTCTTAAAAAATGTCATCCTGAGGCCTAATTTTGTTTTTCATGATAATTTTCAAACATATATATATATATATATATATATATATATGTTTGAAAATTATCATGAAAATATATATCATATATATATATATATATATAGGCTATATAAGCTTGTTCAGAAATGGTAACAAAAGCCTGATTATTAGAAAATAGCGTCTTTTTCGTTAAATGTCATTTAAATAAACTAATATTTGAAAATATTTTTTTTATGAGCCCAAATATTCAAATACAATATTTTAAAAAAATTAATATATATATATATATATACAGTATATTCATAAATTAGAAGCAAAAAATAGCCATTTTTTATACCTCCTGAACACTAGGTGGCACGGTGTAGGCACTCTCGGGTCATGGTTGTTGTAACACACACCAAAGGATAAGAGCAAAAGGAGGAGGAAAGAAGAAGAAGAAGAAGAAGAAGAAGAAGAAGAAGAAGATGAGAACCTTCAGTGCTTGACCACTAATAATGTAACATTGCATTGCATATATCTTGCTTTCTCCTAACTACCTCACCATGGTTGGGTTGGGTTTTTGAAAACTGAATAAATATTATTTATGTGTCAAATATTATTTTCTGAGTCTATACATTTCTAAACAAGCCACAGAGTGTCAGATGGAAATGGACTGGAAACAGACACATCAGGAAACTCGCTTTTCCAACACTCTGAATTTCAAGAAGTTTAATTAGATATACTTTCTGTAAAATATAACTGACTTTCTCATGAACTTGCTTCAGCCTGTATATGTATATATTTCACTGGTAATGATATACCATGGGCAGTAATGAGGGAAAAATAAGTGATCAATCTGTTTCTGTGCCAGTTTTGCCATGAGCGATGAATCGGGACTGCATTGAGACTCAATGAAAAGCAGAAGAGCTCATACATGTGTCTTGTTTACAAAATTAAACAACTCTGTGTGGATAATAAACCAAAAAGATGGGAAGATGGCATAAAGGGATTGCTGATTTCGTGGTGTAACTCAACATGCTAAATCCAGCCTAATGCAAGCGTTTTAATAAAAGTGCTTAATATACTATGAAAATACTGTATTTTTCAAATTTAAAAAATCAATTGACTCATTCAGTTTACATTCAGAAAAAAAGGCCATTTACTGAAGCTAATTCAGAAATCTTTGGATTCCTATTCACAAAATTTAGCACTATTTGTCTGGCACAGAAAATATCAACAGTATTTTAGCGCACGAAAAGCAGCTGGTAAACCGCTTTTTGTTTAAATGAGATGTTTGTACATTTTCTATTGATCACAGCTGCAGTAATTCATCAAAAGTTGACCAAATGTTGGAGGAGAACATCATAATGGCGTATGTCCAGATGTTTGGTTCAGCACAAAAATGTTGGGCCATGACTTGATTTGCATAATCTCTTTAGTGAATCATTGCTGAAACAATGCAGGCAGAATGCACAAATAAATAACACTACAGCCACAATTCAGACTTTGTGAACCCCCACAACGTGAAGCAGGCATTGTTCTGCCTTTAAGTTCCTTTCTGAGTCTCATCCCAGAAGAGGGAGTTGGTGGTGAATATAAACCCTCTGATGAGGCATCATGGGATGTGTCACGTCCAGTGCTCACTGCCATAGGAGGAACCAGGTGTTTTATTTCACACACACACACACACACACACTCACACTCTCTCCACAGGCTGTGTGAGTGTCGTGAAAATATGATGCATGAGCACAGCTCATATCCTCACTGCGCTCTTATTATTTCTAAAATATGTTGCAGTAATGACATGTATTGTTTTGGCCCGGCAAATGAGTTGATTTACTAATGCAATAGATAAATTAGCTATTATAAATGTTATTCAAAAATGTTATTTTCTCCCAGCTGAGCACTCGTGCACTAATACGTGTTCAAGATGGTATAATTCCAGCATAATTGCATAATTACAGCACTGTGAAAATGCTTGGAATTGCATGTGTGTCCAACACAGCTGCACAAGTGGATGTTTGTGCAAACCACACGCCTGATCTTAGCCTGATACGAACGAGACTCAACCTGAGGACCTGTCCTGTATGACCGTGTTCCAAAACCTAATGAGTCACCTATGTAGGCAGGATGTCATGAATAAAGGCTTGTTTTTGCTGCCTTCTTTTGGCCAAATTCAATGGCAGCATTGCATGCATCTTTAGAGGAGAAGACAATACCATAATGCATTGCAACTTGTTTTGTTATTGTTAACTAAAACTAGTAGATATCATTTTTGGAAACTAAAAGTTAAAATAAAATAAATTAAAACTCAGAAATGCTAGAATTACAACGGACTAAATGTTATTTAAGTTGAAGTACTGCCATTATAAAAATAAATGACAAAGTTAATAAAACTTAAACCTTAATAAAATCCAAAATTTTTATAAATACTATAATAGTATATAAATAATAATAAAATGACATATCAATGAAAAATATATGGAAACCCATTTCTGCCACAGAATTAAAAAAACTAATATTATAATAAAATAAATAGAAATAAGCAAACAAAAAAAAAAAAACTTTTTATCTTAGAACTGCAAGATATAAAATCAAAAATCTGAGAAGAAATTTGGAATTGTGAGATATAAACTCTGATGGTGTAAAGTTTACATCTCACAATTATGACTTTTTCCTCAGAATTCTGAGTTTACGTCTTGCTGTTTTTTATGACATGCAATAAAAAAGGCAATATTGCCTGTGTAGAGTGTACCAAATGATCAGGTTCAGTTTCAGCAAGGATGTTCCCTGAGGAGGCAGCAGCAGTAGGCAGCTCACTAGAGCCCATGTCTGCATATGTTATATAAGAAGTCCTTAAATATGTCTCTGTCGCTGTCACACTCCGCTGCGTCATTAGAGGAGTCCATGCGGACAGTGTCAGCTGCTCTTCCCCAAATGTCCATACTTTACCTTAATTTATTCTTCTGCAAATTACTTTACACTTCTCATCAGAAGATATTAATCCATTCATCACAAATCCCTCGCAGGCTAAAGACACATAATCATCAGTCTGGGAAAAGACCACCTTCAACCTCAATGTTTTCTTTTTCTTTTTTTTCTTATGATTTAGAGGAAAATTGCCTGGAGTATCTCAGCTGATGTTTATTTGACTGTGGAACAAATGTGTATTAATATTAATATTAACAGATAGCACTTGTCTTGGAACAGCTAAGAAAATTATGAATAAACTGCCATGTATGTTTTACTGCACAAGATGTTATTGTGTTGACGAGATTTGCTGCAGCTCAAAATTTAGTGTTATTTTACCATTTTTATTACTTTCTTCTTTAATTTCAATTTAATTGATTTCTTATTTCGGATTTTTGTTTTAGTAAATTTAGTACTTGAACTTTTTATTTTATTTAATCTTTATTTTAAATATTGAATATATATATATATATATATATATATATATATATATATATATATTTATACACACTTATGTTCTCTCTTCTTGACGGATTCATTCAGATTCATTGAGATTCATATAGCTCGGGCATTTTTAAAGGGGGCAAACATGTAAGGAATCATATTTTCCTTGATCTCTTGAGATAAAAGTGTTCATTGAACCATGAAAAAACAACAACCCTGTAGCTTTCATAGATCCACAGATCTATCCAATATTAAGGACTGAATCCTGTCTATAGGCTATAAAACCTGAGAACAGGAAATAATGGCGCATTTGCTAGAAATCAACGCGTCCCTAGAGCCTCCTTACATGATGCCAGCTAAAGAAATCTGATCACAGGTAAAGCAGAACAACACTGTATCTTAAACCATACAGACAAGTTAGTGTGAAAGAGATCAGCTCCTCTTAGCAGAAATACAGAAACCCCCCAGCTCACGTCCATGTCTCAGTGGCTGATTGATTCATTTAAAGCATTGACTGACTCGTCTGTCTGCACACCAGGACCTCTCACACCACAATCACTCACTTATAGAGATAACGGCAATATACTGCCAGCCATGCTGCCTTTAGCAACTCTGTCTAGAACAAGATCTTCAGAGTCTTTTTGCTTTATCAACTGTTAGTTTAACACTTACACCAACTGGAGAACAGGGTGAAAATGTCCACATACTCAAAATAAACTGACTGTTGGAGACCTGAGGAAGGCTGTAGCTCAACAGGAAGTGTATTGACTCTGCATTTCAGAGGAATATGAGTCAGGGTGGAATTGTGGAACTTGTTAAGTAGTTGAGGGATGTTGTTCTGCTTTGCAGGGTCCTGATCACCCTGTCTGGGTTAATACTGATCAGTTAACTGCACATTATCTCTTGCATATTTGCGGACTGAGATTTGACATCTAACAGATCCAGACACACACAGATGTTTTTCATAATCATTGTGTATACTTTTCAAGTTCATTCAAAGAATTGCATTGTTTACAGAAATATGTTCATAAATTGAGCAAGTGCATATGAAATAATATTACCATGCAGACTGATTGCATGGGGCTTAAGACCCGCAGTCAAGTGTGTTGTATTACTGAACAAACAGTGGCTTGAGGAAGCTGATGAGAAGTGTTAAGTGGATAATTACGGTGCTTATCAAGCACTTCAATGCTACTTGGAGACCAAGCCACGTTCTTGAGTTTATACAGGTAGGTTTTTGATTTCACTTTAAAAATTATGAAAATGCATGCATTCAAGATCATCCATATCTCCAAGGGTACATAATGTATATAAACTATACATGTACAGTACTCAGCATAAATGAGTACAGCCCTCTGAACAAATACAAAATATATATATTTTTTCTTAAAATAACTCATGACAAAATTCTAATGTAATTAACACATACTTAAAAGAAATACAGGGGCATCTAAAAAAAAATAGAATATCGTGAAAAAGTTATATTTTTTAACTTATTTCAAAAAGTGAAACTTTCATATATTCTAGATTCATTACATGCAAAGTAAAACATTGCAAAGGTTTTTTGTTTTAATTTTGATTATTAGAGCTTACAGCTCATGAAAGTCAAAAATCCAGCATCTCAAAATATTAGAATATTTCCTAAGATCAATAAAAAAAAGGATTTGCAAAACAGAAAAGTTCAAGTTCTTTAAAGAATGTTCATTTATGCACTCAATAATTGGTCGGGGCTCCTTTAGCACAAACTCCAGCATCAGTGAGGTGTGGCATGGAAGAGATCAGCAAGGAAATCAGCATCTCCATAAAGCTTGTCAGCAGATGGAAGCGTAAAGTGCTCCAAAATCTCCTGGTAGATGGCTGCATTGACTTTGGACTTGATAAAACACAACGGAACAACACCAGCAACAGACGTCATGGCACCCCAAATCATCACTGACTTCAGAAACTTCACACTGGACTTCAAGCAGCTTGGATTCTGTGCCTCTCCAGTCTTCCTCCAGACTCCAGACCTTGATTTCCAAATGAAAAGCAAAATTTACTTTTATCTGAAAAGAGGACTTTGGACCACTGAGCAACAGTCCAGTCCTTTTTCTCTTTAGCCCAGGTAAGATGCTTCTGACGATGTTTCTGTTTCAGAAGTGGCTTGGTAGTCTTTTTCCTGAAGACGTCTGAGCGTGGTGACTCTTGATGCACTGACTACAGCTTCAGTTCACTCCTTGTGAAGCTCTCCCAAGTGTTTGAATCACTTTGCTTGACAGTATTCTCAAGCTTGCGGTCATCAACGTTGCTTGGGCACCTTTTTCTACCCAAATTCTTCCTTCCAGTCAACTTTGCATTTAATATGCTTTGATACAGCACTCTGTGAACAGCCACACCTTTCAGTAATGACCCTCTGTGACTTACCCTCTTTGTGGAGGGTGTCAATGATCGTCTTCTGGATCATTGCCAAGTCAGCAGTCTTCTCCATTATTGTGGTTTCAAAGAACAAGAGATACCCGGAATTTATACTGTATGGATGGTCATTTAATGAAACTCAAATATAAATATTCTAATATTTTGAGATACTGATTTTTGAATTTCATGAGCTGAATCATCAAAACTAAAACAAAAAAACTTTTGAAATGTTTTACATTACATGTAATGAATCTAGAATATATGAAAGTTTAACTTTTTGAAATAAGTTACCAAAACTTTTTCACAATATTCAATTTCTTTTAGATGCACCTGTATATGCCATTACTATCTGTAAAATAAGTTATTAGATGCTATTAGATCCAGAATGATTGACTTAGTTTCATGAGACCAAAGTACAGATTCTCAGAAGTCTATGGCCCGGTTTCATAGACAGAGCTTAGCCTAAACCAGGATTAGGCCATAGTTTAATTAGGACATTTAAGTAATTTTTATGAACACGCCTTAGAAAAAAGTATTACTGGTACATATCTTGAGACAAATCAAAGGCACTGATATATTTTAAGATCAGTCAGTGCAAGTTTCTTTCAGTTGAAACAGCTCAGATTTACATTTTAGTCTAAGACTAGGCTTAAGCCTTGTCTGTGAAAGGGTGGGGGGGGGTAAATTTTTTAAATATTAGCTTTGGAAAAGGCTAAATGAGTTTGTTGTGCTTTTGTTACAGTATGCACTTCTGGTGTGGACAATAACCATGCATTTCACTTCTGCACGTTGCATCTTACTGTGTGAGATGAAACACTCACTCGCCAGCTCTGAGACATTGCTTGGTAATTCTCATGCTTTATTTCCTAGCAAAAAATTACTTATCACGAAATGAAAGCTTATAGTAAAGGCCTGTTATTTCAGGGGCCTCGTCAGAAGTCCACTGTTTTTGAGTTTCTGTGTTATGTTCGCTACATTTTCACACTTAAAACAATGTTTTGAACAACTGTCCTCTTCTTTGCTAAAAATAAGTCTTCTGACAGTTCTCTAACATTTTCAGAATTAAGTGTGAGACTGAGGGCTATACAAGACGTTTATTTGTCAAGAAATTACTCTTCTTTAAATGTTTTGGCTCAACATAATTACCTGTTAATCAAAACTAGCTTTTAACTTTAATTTAGTTTTATTTTGTAACTTTTCTGGAGGTGTACTAATTTTTTTCCAACAAAACATTTGATCTCTTTGATAAGAAAATCTTATTTTCCTGAATAATTTTGATGTGCTTCTTTAATTGATAAAGCAGGCTGGAACAATTATGACATTATCCAAAGAACCCTAATGTGTTTTCTAAGTAAAGAGTAATTGCTGAATTTAAGTTTCAGAAGGGGTGTACTATGATGCATAGATTATTCTAGTTTCCACCAAATTATTAAGCAGAAAAAACTGTTCAACATAAGAAACAACATACAATAAAGTTGTAATTGTATGTACTGTATGTAATGCAGCCTAAATCATCCAATATAGTAAAGAAAGGAATATTGGACCAATGACATAAATTATATAGATTAATTAGATTACCTTTTTTTTGGCATATCATTCAATTAACTCTATTTCTGACTCAAAAAAAAGAAGGTAACTATGAGAGAAAGTTTAAAATAAGATTTTTTGAGGATTGATTTGTAATAATAAAAAAACTGCTTTGAGATAAATTAAAATTGAGATATTAGTGACAATTGCAAAAAATCTAAATGTCCTTTTTTTCTTTTTTACTCTGAGGTGTCACGTGACTGATCTGTACTTTCTGGCAGTATAAATCACCATTCATTTTTGTTTCATGCACAACCAATGACTCATGCCTACCTAACATCTCCTTCTGTGTTTCAAGACAGAAAGAATATATTGAGACATGAGGGTGAGTTTCCAAATCTGAAGTGTACAGAGCTGTAATACCCAGCTTGCATACGCTCCAGAGTCACCAGCACACAAACGGGCAGTGGAGGATATCAGACAGCATGTCAGGGTTTTGTTTATCATTTCCAAACTTATTCGCAATTTTCATCCATTTATAATCACTCCCCAATGCACACAGGCACGCAAACGCAAACACACTTCTGAATGAATCCACAATGGATAATTTTCCGGTTGGCTGGCCAGAGGTCGGAAGCAGATCTCTGATAGGGCCTTTGCTCCAGCGGGGAATGTGAGCGGCAGGCCTGGATTACGCTGCCGTATTTACCTGCGGCTAACAATACCGTAAATAAAACAAGGATGTTCTATCAATCAGCGTACACAAGCTGTGATCTATGTTAATAGAAGCCGAGCGAGCGTGAGCGCGTCTACCCTCCGAGGCATGTCAATGTCACAGTTCCATTATAATGTGTTAATGGGCCTTGCCACAAATGCTAACACTCGTCTGGGAGAAATGATGCATGGCCTGATGTCATTACTGAGCAAATTGTTCTTCATCTATAAATAACTTCATGCACCTTGATTCCCTCCAAACAAAAGGCCAAAACCTGATGAACGCATCCCTGAAAATACCGCCTGAATATTTGCTAACCGTCATGCATTGATACATGGATTCAAGTATGCAAATAGATTCTATATCACAAAATTCACAGATGAATAAGTTCTCGGGTCTCATTACAGTAATCACCTTGGGGAAGAGCAAATGAAACCTTTGGCCCTGAGGTTAATCCTGTGATTAGCATAGGCTAATATGTGCATAGAATCTGTGTAATTAGGCTCACCATTTAATATTATAATTTATTAATCCATCACTTAAGAGATAACATCAGGATTTATATAACATTCCTATAACCGGTCAGTGACTATATGGATGATATGGTTCTGATATTGATCTTACAGCGCAGTGGGTTCATTTTCCAACAGGTAGGCCTGTTAAAGGGATAGCTAACCAAACAATTACATTTTGTTGCCATTTACTCACCCTAATGTGGTTTCAAACCTGTATGAGTTTCATTCATCTGTTGAACACAAAAGAAGATATTTTGAAGAATGTTGCTAACCAAACTGGTAGCCATTGTCTTCCACAGTATTTTTCCCCTACTATGGAAGTGAATGGCTACCAGCAACTGTTTGGTTACCAGCATTCTTCAAAATATCTTCTTCAACAGAAGAAAAAAACTCATACAGGTTTGGAATAACTTGAGGGTGAGTAAATGATGACAGAATTTTCATTTTTGGGTGAACTATTCCTTTGATGTCTATAAAGTTTTCTTGCAAACTGTAATGTACTTCAGAGTGAAATGGATTATTAAAAAAGAAAGAAAGGGGGGAAAAATAGGATGGAGATTTGTTTCTACAAATTTCTTGATTGGACTGAGGCAGATTTGAATGCGAGCTTGCAGTCAATTGTATGAAATGTCAATTGTATGATTGAAGAAATCCAGAATATGAATAAAGAGAAGATCAAGTAATGGCATTTTAATTAGAACAATGGCATTTTAATGTAAAAATTGCATTACGAAATTATGTGGGAAAAACAGAATATGTGAAATTTAATTTCATTCCAACTTTAACCTGAGCAGTTAAAGGTACAGTTCACCCCAAAATTAAAATTCTATCATCATTTACTCACATCATGTATTTTTGGGAACATTTATATTTAAGAAAATGTTTATTTATATACTATATATATTTGTATAATATTTATTTTTCCATAAATTTAGTAATTAAAAGTGCTGAACAGAACAAGGCCAAATCTGTACAAATAGTGCAAACGTACATGATATAAATTAATATTATATTTTTTAAATATGATTTTTTCATTATAAATATGGTGATTATCTCTAAGGTAGACACTCAACTTAATATATGACATTTACCATCTGAATCTAACCATGTCATGTCAACAAAAAAGCCAGACAGTTGTTTATTATCATGTTAATTATTGTGCCTTTCGCCCCAACAGCAGGAGCACTTTTTACATCAAATACTATATTTTTTCATATTCCTCCATTATAAAAAAAACCCTGTTGCTTTAATTACCTTGAACAAAACTGAAAAACATTAACAAGACCTATTTCTCAAAATATAATTACTTTATAGATTTTTATTTGCTACAGAAATCTACAACATTATAAATAAAAACATAAAATATTAGACAAAATAACCACAGAATCAACTTTGTGTTGCCGTCCGTGATCACATTAAGGATCAGCCAAATTTCCATCCTGAATTTTGCCATCCACTGGTCAATTAACAATCATTCAGCAGATAAACAGATTATACTATTTTTAACTTTTTATTTTACGAAACGTCTTTACAAAAAAAAAAAAAAAAAAATTGTCTGAAGTCTGACAGTAACTGTGATGAAATGTATTTTTGTTACACAGGTGGTGCTTTGATGGTTGATGGTTCTGGGGTTTTAATAAGGATGAATTTATGAACAAGAGAAATAGTTTACCGTGCTAACAGACTTTCACGCTGCTGTCAGCATGCTACAATTATCTCTGTGAATCCATCTCTAACCACATGCTCCTTAAAAGCCCCAGTCCTAAAAATATCAAAAACATAACAAATATCTAAATAAACCGGCCTCACTGATCAACTCTTTACAGTCCCAAAAGGCTGCTCAGTGAGACGCTAGCTGCTGTACGCTGACAGTCACGATCCTGGACCATCAATCAAAAGCCTTTAACGGTGCACTGCTGAGGAAGTGTGGTTACTACGGTAACACCTTTCAAAGCTCTGATCAGAGGCATCAGCACCAGCTGAGAGCAGGTGATAGAGGGCCGCTTCTGCAGACGTCCCCGCTGACGGCCAGTCGAAGGTCCACGGGAAAGTGCTGATGAGAAACGAGCGTTGATAAAGAAAAGAGTCGATAAGTACAACTAGATGGAGGAAAGTAACACACGTTACACTTTGCACTAAAGACGACTTAATTTCGTCTTTTATCCAGCACCTGCATGAGGCATCGCAAAAGAAAACTCGATATTGACCAGGTTTGGCCCAGAAAAAGGATGTATGATGCCTGTAATCATAAACTTGCATGAAGAGACACGACAACAAGGTTTACTTTGGGGGAAAGAGGAAGAACTATTGCATTTATCATATAATACAATATTTGATTTAGATATTAAAGGCGGTTTATTCAGTTACAATATTTTCTTCTATCCCTGATAGAAATATATAAGCTATATGCAGGTGATTCCCCTGAAAAGTGTAACACTGTGACTCTGAGATGCTATTAAAATGACTGCCGATTACCAAAATGACTCATTCACATTGATATAAAAATTTAATTTTACAGTTGCTTATTTGATCATTCGTCACCGAACACCCACAGGAAGATTTTATTGTTCAAATGTTGATTTTCATAGCTCAGGAGACTTCTTAGTTTCATTGTAAGTATGAATGTTGTCTCAGATGTTCTTCAACAGGAATAAAAATAGACACATATGAGTCAATTGTTAACAGACTGAAAGAATACAGCTAGCAACTCAAATGATTTGAACTGGAAAAAAAAGTTTGAAAAAAAAACATCTGGGATTGTCCTTTTTCAGGAGTACTGTCTGGAAAAAAAATGCTTCCCTCTTTAGACCATTTAAAGAGGGAAGCATCTATTCAGATAATACTCTTCAGATAATAATCTTTCAGAGCTCAGGAGACTTAGGGCCAGATATACTCACAGCTTGCACTAGTGCAAACCGTCTTTTAGCATTAAAATAGTACTGTCAGGATTTACTAAAGATGTGCAGTCAAGAATTGGCGCTGAAAAGGTGCATTTTTTGCGCCTGACCTTATTGAACATGCATTTGTAGGAGTTTCCCTTTCAGATGCAAAATTAATGGGAGGAGAGTATTAAAATGAATCACGCAATGTGATTTACTAATGTTTGCGCTCGTCAAATTACTGATATTTGCGCCATTATTTAACACCCAAATAAAAGCATGTCTTAAACTATTTTGCGCTTGAAATGGCTGCATTTGTTGTTGCAGAGAACAGAGAGCACGTGGTAGAAGGCAGAGGATTTTTCCACACATATTCATTTATTTGGAATGCCAGAAGAACACATTATCTGAATCCGAACATATCCTTACGCTATACTTCGCGCTGTGCTTGGTAGATTGTGTTGGTCATTATGGAAATGAGATGTTGCATCTGTTCAATTTGAGTGTTGTCAGTAAATCACCCGCAGAAATGTCCATGCCCATCGGCGCTGTTTTGGATTTGTCTTTGTATTGTATTGTATTGTTTTTTTTAACAATAAATCTAATGCTCATTGCTCACCACAGCTGCATTATTCAATCAAACATACAGCAAAAACAGTAATATTTAAAAAATATTATTGCAATTAAATGTATTTTAAAATGCAATTTATTCCTGTGATGCAAAGCTTTCAGCATCATTACTCCAGTCTTCAGTGTCACATGATCCTTCAGAAATCATTCTAATATGCTGATTTGATGCTCAAGAAACCTTTATTATTACTATTATCAATGTAAAAAACAGTTCTGGTGCTATTTTTGATTATATTTTTGTGGAAACAGTAATAAAAAAAAATTCTGGAAATTTTTAATAAACAGAAAATTCAAAAGAACAGCATTCACGTTACACACGTCACACACCGGATGAGTGTGCGCACTCAGATCACTTGGACATGGTTGTGTACAAGAGGTAAAAAACGATATAAAACTGTTCGTTTTCTCACACAAACCGCTCGTTTCGTGTCTTAGGCCATCAATGTGTAGTTACGATGGGGAATTGTTTAATTTGGATTTCTCTGTGCATGTTCTTTTTCCCTCTTATAGAGACAATGACCTATACCTGCCATTATATGACTGACAGACTAGAACGGTTTGACCTAAAAACATCAAAATTGGATCTACTGAAGAAAAAAAGACACCTACATCTTGGATGCCCTTGGGGTAAGCTGATAGATACCAAATTTTAATTTCAAAGTGAACTATCCCTTTAACCTAACACAGTAAACATAGAAAGTTTTTTTTATTTATTTTTTTATTCTTTTTAAGAAAATGAGTAGATAGATTAGAAAAAAGAAACCTAGTGTTTTTTTTTTCAAGAAAAGCTAGCAGTTAGAAAATAAATATGCAATTGATAGAGGGTCAAATGTGTGTGTGTTGTTTTTTTTTATAAAAAGAAGACAGATAGATAAAATAGAATTAGAATAGAGAGTGCTAGAGTTAGAGGGTCAAATAAAGATGCCTAAATTACATAAAGACTTCTGATTGTAAACTATCCTGGCAAATCTGAGCTCACTTTGAGACACTGCTGAGATCTCCTTTGAAGCTCTAGAGGAGATACATATAATATTACAGGGTTCTTTGCAAAATCTCCATTTGCCCTCATTGCTGTCTAAGACAAATAACTGAGTTTTTATAGAGGTCTCTATTGTGATTTTTGTTTCTTACGAGTGAATAGCACAGAAACAAACATTTCTGAATGCTGTGGCTCTAACCACACATCCACCTACATGGAGACAGGTGTAGGCATCACATCTGTTTCACACATAACAGCACAATGTGCAAATGAGGTCGTACATCTCAAATAACATAAATCACAAATAATTAGTAATTAAATGGAGCTGAAATGCAGGACATGTTGTGAGTTCCATTGTGCCTGGCTGTAAATATGAAGCGTTTGATAGACAGAAGAACTGTGCGGTTTATCAAAAGCACAAGAGGTCTAATAGACGAGTGTTGATGGATACATCAGTGTGTTTAATGGTTTGGCAACACAACTCAACACATATCCTACAAGGTGAAAACATGGTGTTTGCCGGTGAAAATGTCAACAGACCATTATAGGCTCCAGTTACAGTATTTATTTATTTTTTTCACACCTGTCATCGTACCAAATATGCTGCTACACTAGAGTTAACACGATGGGTAATTGTTCACAGATGAGAAGACTGAAGTTTAAACACTGATAAGGACTGGGAGGAACATGATTATCTTTAGAGCTGAGATAAGAATATGAATGTGATTATTAAGAAGGGCTAGAATGAATCAGACGGATCCATTAAGTTGAGAAATGCAGAAATACAGCAATGCAAATGACCTTAAATTATCCATACACAAAACACATAAACTCTCAGAAATAAAGGTGCAAAAGCTGTCACTGGGGCGGTACCTTTTCAAAAGGTACATGTTTGTACCTAAAGGGTCCATTTTGGTACGTTAAAGGTACATATTAGTACTTAAAGTGTACATATTTGAACCTAATGGTACAAAAGTGTCCCTTTTGAAAAGGTACCGCCCCAGTGACAGCTTTTGTACCTTTATTTCTGAGAGTGTACTGGTTGCAATATGGACTTTGACCTCTTGACCTCTAGAAGTTTTTTCAGAAATGCCACAAGCTATCCAGTATTATTTTAGTATTATTTATGTACTACTACAATATAATATAAACAATTTTTTATTAGATTTCAGTTTTATATATTTTCAGTTGTTATCTAAATTTTAGTATGTTTTATGTTTTTGTCTTTTTTGTATTTTTAGCTTCTGTTTCTTTATAAATTTTCAGTTTAGCTTTATTTTTTATCATTTATATATACTGTATATATTTATAGTAATTTTAGTACTTGAAGTTATTTTACTACAGTTTGTTGCCACCATTTCTAATTTTTGTTAATAGAATAGAATTTGCTAATTTGTTTTGTTAATATTGATATTTTATTTCATTGTACTATGCAAACATATACTGTAACTTTAACAAAGCTGCAAAAACTCTTAAATCCTTGGATTTCTGAAGAAAAAAATTTAACTGACATCCACCAACATTGCTGATGGTGATGGTAAGGTAATGTGGAGGAATTTAAATGTGTATAATTATTATTATTGTTGTTGTTCCTGTCCACTAGAAGAATGAACAATAAAACGTTGTTCAAAACATGCAAAAAAAATGACATTTACATAAAAATTCTTAAAGACACACCAGCAAAAATGTTCAGAAAGAGGATGAATTCAAAAAGAGTATATAGAATGAAAAATGATGACAAAAAGTACTATATGCCCCATTCATTCATTCATTTCAGGATGTATGCGGCTAATTATTCCTGTTTTATGTTTCTTTGGCAATGAAATATGGGGGAGGTTAATGGGGGAATGTCTTCATTAATGTGACCTCTCAAGTTCACATGGATAGCATTGTTCTCTAAAAGGGTATTTGGCTCAAATGTTGAGGAGTAATTGACCTACACATGCTTCAAGCCGGACAACGTTCTTGCAATACACACTCTACCTTTTGGCAATCAAACATGGGAAGGTTAATTCAGTCTCCGAGTGTCTGATGTTGCCAGAAAAGTCATCCAAGGATTACATTTCAGTCAAAGGCTCAACAAAACTAGCTAATTAAAACCAAAGAATCTTAATCAGAATGCACCATTTCACAATCTACAAGCAGAAGTTCTTGTTTTAATTGCATTTTCTATGCTAATTCCAAATATAAACCAAATATTTAACAGGAGGGACTCCCTTCATTTCACGGCGGGTTGCTCTTGATTATTTGGGGAGAGCTGTGCAGAAAATGCTTGAGAAACACGGAGGACGTGTGTCGATGGGTGTTTACACTTGCTCTAATTATCAGCACTCCTGCTCGATCTCATATACTCAACTTAATATGTTGGAGGCATCAGGATAGCAAACTAGTGGTGTAAAATCACACCGTAACAGCATGCAGTAATGAGCAGAGAGTCTGTGAGACAGAGCAGGGGTGTGGACATGTCTTCTATGTGACTGGACCACCGAGATCCTCATTACTGTCGGCATCAGGAGCTCATTACGGACTTGCTGTGTGCTCAGTGAAATTACAAATGAGTTAATATTAAGTAAAATTTACGTCTGAAGTGCTAAAGAGGCTTAAAGACAACATAGAGCGGTACTTGCATTTAAAATATATTTTTTTCTTCTGTGGAAAACAAAATGAGCTAAAGCAAAACCTCCAAGCTGCTATACAGAGAAAGTCAAAGGTGACTACAACTGTCAAGGATGATTTTTAGTAAATAGGAACTTAAATGTCAGTCCATTCTTTACACAGAGTTATCATATGGCTTCAGAAGACTTGGAATATAACATTTAAGTTGTAAGGAATATTTTAATGTATTTTTATGGCCATCATAGCCATCGGTCCCAAACCACTTTCACTTTTATTGTGATGTACTTTAGCTTTACATCACTTGCTCACCAACATTTCCTCTGCAGTGAATGGGTGCCGTCAGAATGAGAGTCCAAACAGTTGATAAAAAACATCCCAAGTAATCCACATGACTCCAGTCTATCAATTAACCTTTTGAAAAGCTGTGTATTTGTAAGAAATAAACCTATCATTAAGTTTTGACTTCAAACCTGTTCTTCTCGCCAAAATACGAGTCCTCTATATTGATTTCTCCAGCAAAAAAGATGTCACGTCTGAATTAGGAGAGAAATATACAGAGATTAAATATTGCTTATTATTGTGGGAAAACAGTCCAAAACAGTGTCAAACAAATATGTCAGTGGACTTTGATGTGAGAGAACAACAGGAGATGGACTTTTTCACAGGAGGAAGTGTTATTATGGATTATGGATTTATGGATTTTTGCCGGAAGTAACTGTTTAAAGTTAAAATGCCTTGATGATGGATTTGTACAAACATGCAGATATTCACTTCACAAGCTGTTAAGTGATGGACTGAAGTCGTGGAGATTACTTATGGATTATTGTGATGTTTTTATCAGCTGTTTGGAGTCTCATTCACTGCAGAAGAACCTTTGGTGAGTAAATAATGTAATGCCAAATTTCTCCAAGTCTGTTCAGATGAAGAAACAAACTCATCTACATTTAGATGGCCTGAGTCTGAAAAAGTTTTAGGTCACAAAAGAAAACAGTTCAAAAGAAATGTGTGCCTGGATATGCACAAAATGTGTGGACTTTAACTAAACATTTCCATGAATATTGTGTTATTCTGATAATAAAACAAAATTATTATCATAATTTATTAAATGGGAAGAGAGACGAAATAACATGTTCATCACAGTAGCGATGACTTATTATTTTTTGTGGTTGTGTGGATCCTCTCAGACTTAATAGCTTCCTTTACTGGCCTAGTTCAGTCTGAATCCCAGTTACATTAAAGACTCATGAAAAACTAAGCATAGCGTCTGATTGATGTGTTTAATTTGGCTAATTGAAAAGCCTTACACTTTTCATCAACGGAGAAAATACAAGAACTGCTTAAAATCTCAGCAGCAGGTGAGATAATGAGAGATCAGCGTGTTCTGGCAAGTCAAACTGCTCAACAACAGGACTAAACCGCCTTCCTACAGGCTATGCAAACGTCTGACTCATTAAAATCTGCAAGCTTCCTCAATCAATACACTCCTGGCAAACTGTTACGACACATTCATTAAGCCTTATATGAAATGCCCATTTCTGAAGGAGAAAAATTTAGAGAACTCCATTAAAATAAATGCATTATTTTCCCTGTCTTCATTAATATGACCCTTGGAGATCATATGGATAATATTGTTCTCTAAAAGGGGAGTTGGCTCAAAACCTGAGGAGTAATTGAACTGCACAAGCTATAAGCTGAATAACCAAAAGTCAATTCCAATGAAAGATAGAGAGAAAGTCAGCCAGATGACAAACAATTCTGACCTAGAATATAAATATATGCCTGTAGCCTGGTCAGGTGTTTGGAAAATGATGTAAAAGAGTTTATATTCCAGGAGAACGAGAGTGGTTCACCAGAATTTTGGCAAAGGAAATGCTCCAAAGGAAGTGGTTTATAATATCTGGAGAAATTTATTCATATGCATTCCCATTCATCTCAGTTCGGCTCGTTTGCCGAATGCATCCCTGAAATACAGTATGTTGCTTGGTGTAAACATGGCATTTTTAAATAATAATAATAATAATTTAAAAAAGAAAATACATAACATAGTGCAAAATGTAATTTTTTATAATTTTTAATAATAATAATATCCGATTTCATATTACATTTTATTTTATTTGTAAAGTATTTATATAAGAACAATTAAGATCCATATAAAAATGAATAAATAAAACTTTAAATTAGATTTTTCACCACCACCAACATCAGTTATGATAAAATAAATAAATATGTTTATTTATTTGTAAAGTATTTGTATAAGAACATTTCTATTATAATTAACATATTTTGAGATCTAAAGAGTCAGAGTGGAAGAGACCCAAAATGGACCAAAACACGATCTGAGGTTCTCAAATCCCCTTTAGTTTGATGCATGACAATAAATGCATTAGAATTCCCAATTATTATGATGATCTGACCTTATGAATCTGAATGTCACAGAATATAGAAAAAGTTGTTCTCTATATTTTGTCGATTCTGAACATGACACATTCAAAGCCTGTAATTCTAAAAATTATGAAGAACACAGACGTTTCACCCTTTCATAGGCAAGAGCTCCTTTATATAGAAAGAAGTACAACTATTGTCTAGAATAATTAGCTTGTTTGGTGAACTGCTAAGTGACCTTTTTTTGCAGCTTTAATGTTGGGTTAATGATGTTAAACTTGCAGAAGACAGACAATCTCCTTCTAAAGAGATCTGGCTGTTAGACAGCCGTTCACTCTCCATTTGTGCTTGTTTACTCTCATGACGACCTCCAGGACAGGCTTCAATCATTCAGTCTAAAGGCCAATTCACACCGCACAGACAAACGCCAACAAACTCCAACAAACTAGTCTGTTGGAGTTTGTTGGATCAGTGTGTTACCCCTGTTGGCGTTGGTTGGCATTGGTTGGAGTTTGTTTTCACCCGACTGAACATGCTTAATCGGTGTCTGTTGGTGCAGTGTGAACATGACAGTTATTTTTCATAAGATTCTAAATCCAACGGCCAACTTGAGCCAACTTGTTTGTTGGAGTTAGTTGGCGTTTGTCTGTGCGGTGTGAATTGGCCTTAATAGAACCTGATGTTTCCTTCACTAAACCCAACTGCTCATTTGAGATCTGATACTGAGCTGGAGCTCCTTTCCAAAGCTGTGCTGTGAAGAACAGATGAGTTATGGTTCTGGGTCTCAGACGGGACCACAACGTGCACAAATCCTCACACGGGGTCTAAGGCATTGTCACCAGACAGACAATCACGAGATGAGCTCCTATGCAGCACGATTCGTGTTAGAGGAGAAAAACATTGCTTTTCTCAAGAGCGCGCAGCCCATTTCCCCAAAGCTCTCAGCGAGCCTGTTTTTATATGCAATCGAGAGCTGAGAGTCACCCTCTGCTCTGCCTGACAATCAGAAGACTGGTGCCGTGGAGAGGAGTGGCCCCTTGTGTTTCCTTCTCTAACGAGAAGTCAGATACATCCAGCCCGCCTAGATCCATCTCATTTTCTCAGACTTTTCTGTGTATTCTTCTTTTGCATGTCATGAATATGATATTTTCATTGACAGCTGACTTATCAAGTCCAACTCTTCTAACAGGGTTGAGGAATGTTCCAGAATCAATGTGTGTATTAATGGGTCACAAACTTTTAGTAGAGTTCCCCATGAGGTCAGGCTTCAGCCATGGCTTGTGTTTCCAGAACCTCAAAGAGGTGTTTGAAAATCCTCTCAGCGGGAGAAATGATTCGAAGTGTATATGAAGCGGGGTCAAAAAGTCTAAACCTTATCTATTTATAATTACCATTTACACTACTGTTCAAGAGTTTGGGGTCACTACAATTGTTTAATGTTTTTGAAAGAAGTCTCTTTTGGACACCAAGGCTGCATTTATTTAATTAAAAATACAATAAAAACAGTAATAATTAATGGAATGTAATAATGAAATATTATTATTATTTAAAATAACTTTTCTATTTTAATATATTTTTTAAAATATTAAAGATTAATTTTCAGCATCATTATTCCAGACTTCAGTATCACACAATCCTTCAGAAATCATTCTATGATGATTTGCTGCTCAAGAAACATTTCTTATTATTATCATCAATGTTGAAAGCAGTTCTGCTGCTTGTATGTATGTCTGTATTTAGGAAATTTTTATAATTTGTTTCAGGATTCTTTGCTGAATAGAGAGTTTAAAAGAACAGCATTTATTTGAAGCATCTGAATAATAGCAATTTGTTGCATCCTAGCTGAATAAAAGTATTAATCTTTTTCAGGAAGAACAAATATCTTACCCCATTTTTTTTTTTAGAATATCTAAAAAAAAAAAAAAAAAATACTCAAAATGTGAAAAAAACCTGAAAAAAATTACAAATTTAGAACGGGTGCTCATGTTCTTTGATGTGATTTTCTTGTGATGTATTCATATTTATTTAATATTAAGTGCTTTTTGTTGTTGTTGTTTTTGGTTAATTTAATTGCCTCATGAAAAAAGGGCAATAAAGTGACCAGTGTTCTTTCTTTCTTTCTTTCTTTCTTTCTTTCTTTCAAATTCTAAAACTTTGTTTATTTGCTGATTTAAGTGCAAAACTACAATATTTTCAATGTGGTTTTAGATCTTATTTTCTTGTTATTTCAACATCTTGTGAACTTAATTTTGTCATTGCTCACCATTTATTTGGTCATGTGGAAAATAAGTTTTTTTGTTTTTTCTTTCTAAAGTCTAGTAAAGAATGATACATAGACTGGAACACTGACTATTTCTGTTCTGATGGTCAAAGGGTTTGGCCTATAGAAACAGGTTTTGCTCAGTAGAAACAACAATTTAGAGGGGACATTACTCATACCTCAATGCCACGTCCCCAAACGTTACAAATTTAGCTGTGGATGTAGACCATTGCCCTTAATAAAACCTATCAAAATGACATCTTCAGCCCCCACGGGTGTCAGAAACCGGAAAACAAAATGTCTGTTCTCTCTAGTTTATGCCACAAATCTTGATTAAAAATGATGTGAGGTGTCACCTTGCAACCAGTGCTGGAGTGGACCTTCGTAAACCTTACACCTTGTTACCACCTTGTTATCACCTCCCAGCGCCTGCAGCCTGCAGCTTCCCCACGTCTGAGCTGCTGTCTCCAGCACGGCTACTGAGAGCTGGAGCCAGACTGAGCCTGGAGCAGATGGACCTGTGTGTGTGTGTGTGTGTGTGTGTGTGTGTGTGTGTGTGTGGCTGACTGACGAGTCATCTGGTTGACTGAGCCTCAACATGTCCATTTCAGTCCTGCAGACTAACCCACACACATGAATTCACACTCACACACACACAGAACGGATAACAGGTGGCTCTAGAGGCTTGCTGCAATAAACACAGTAACTGTCTACAGTCACAGTTTCAAGATGAACTGCTGCTTTAAAGGAAATGTGGCTCTGCTGCAAATAATGTTTCTAATAACATTTTCTCATTCATTGATTTTTTAAAAGAACCAATCATATTTTTAATAAAGGTGATGCATGTTTAGATGGAGCTTTGCGATTGTATTAGCAATCACCTTTAAGATATCAAATCAATGCAATCTGCCAAATTAAGATGCAAAGGTCCATAAATATTAATCACTAAAATAAAATTATAATAAATAATAATAATAATAATCCAATAATAAAAATGTGGTAGTATACTAATCCAAATTTAGCCTGTGTTTTAGAAATGCTTGCAGATGACACACTGTAAAAAAGTTCACTGTAAAAATTTCACACTGTTAAAAACATCGGTCACTGCCATAACATAATATTCACACTTACTCATTTGGCAAATGCTTTCATCCAAAGCGACTTGCATTGCATTTCAAGGTACATTTACATTTGATCAGCTCTTGCTTTCACTGGGAATCGAACCCACAACCTTACATGCTACCTATGAATGACTGTCAAAATTAAATGAATAGCTGCCGATTCTGTTCAATAAACTAAGATTTTGCCTGGCTTCAAATCCAAGTCAAGACAATGTTGATGATATTTTTAACATGGTGTTTTTACATAATTTTTGAAGTTTTGTAACTTCATGGGAAGTGTGAGGAGTGCATTATTCACAATTTCCCCTTTTGTGTTTCACCGAAGAAAGAAAGTCACATGGATTTGAAATGACATGATGATGAGTAAATGATGACACAATGTTCATTTTTGGGTAATCTATCCCTTTAAAGTTAACTTCACAGCAACACATTTCATTTTTGTGATCAATTTATACAAGTATTACATTAGAAGTTTGAGAATTTTTGAAAGTAACATAAAATAGTAGACAGATGACTGTACTTTCGATGCTAAGACCAGAGAGATAACAGGAGATGTAATCATATCACCCATTGTAGAATCAAGAGAGAAAACGGTGTGAGAGAACTATGAAGGACAAATCTGACAATATGATCTTACAATCTTCTCTTTTCAGGTGGAGCCACAATAGACTTTCTGTTCCCTTCACTTCTATTCATTGTATGCAAATACAAGAGAGCATAAACACAAGCACATGTATAAAAGGTTAGTTTTTTGCTGCCTACACAAGTTGAAGTTTGCAACAGAGTAAGACATCATATCATTTTGCTCATATTCATTACATTATTAGTTTTGCATGCTTTAAACCTAGTGCAACCGCAGCTTTACTCCCACAGAGATGATACAAACACATCTGAAATGAATCGAATTGAATAGAATAAAACTGTGAAGGATGAAATGTCCGCTCAAGGTCCTTTCGTAACATTTCTGACTCTCCCGTCAATAACATGAAAGTGCATTGTACTGTTTCTAAATGACATCCACTCAAATAAATTAATAAATAATAAACACAGCAAGGATGTGTTAAGATGCTTCAGTATTTTACACCTGAGAGTAAGTCAGTATGATTTTTTTTATTTAATATTTTTCTTCAGCAAGGATGTTACTTTGACCAAAAGTGACCGTAAAGCCATTTATAATGTTACAAAAGATTTCTATTTCAAAAAAAAAAAAAAAGAAAAAAAAAAAAAAAAGAATCCTGAATAAATTAAATCATGGTTTCCATAAAAATATGTCACAGCACAACTGTCTTCAACATTGATAATAATAACAAAGTAGTAAATCAACATAGAATGATTTGTGAAGGATCATGTGATACTGAAGACTGGAGTAATGATGCTGAAAATTCAGCTTTGCATCATAGGAATAAATTACATTTGAAAACATATTCAAACAGAAAACAATAGTTTTAAATTTGAATAATATTTCTCAATATTTTAGTTTATGAAAGTAGCATTTTTCCAGACACAAGCGCTGACTGACTGAGTGACTGGGCAGTGAGGCACAAACTCTATCTGTCTCTCTCACTTTCTTTCCCTCTGTCTCTGAATAGATGTGGTGTGTATTTCAGCAATTTTCAGGAAGTGAGGTGCTAGGGTGGGTATGTTAATTTGCCAAGGCAATTAACACTTAACACCCAGAGGACATTTAACTTTCTGGGTATATTAATTATGCACTTTGTACATACTAAAATATCCTCTTATCCTTAAGAAAATGTACTAATTAGGGCCAAAATACAGCAGAAAGTTGTTGTTGTAGCAGAAATGTTGAAAATAAAATATTTGAAAGTAAGCCAAGAGTGCCGTCATGCCAGCCTGTTCTAAAAGCATCTTCTCCTTCATTTAGTCTTTTATTTCTCCTAATTTTCTCTCCAGTCTTGTAGACATGATAATGATGTAACATGTTATTTAATATTCATGAATCTCTGGAACAACGAATGGTGCATTAAAGCAATAGCCAAAAATAAAACCAAAAATGATAGCCAAATTAACCCTCGTGTTGAGTTCTGGTCATTTGGCCCCGGAGAGGATTTTCTTTTTCCCAAAAATGCTAGTTATATACAACTTCACAATGTTAATATTTGCACTTTTTGGGATTTTTCCCCCAACTTGTGGTGTTCCCAATCAAAATGGCTTATACATTTATTGTGCTATATCATTACCAACTATAGGATTCAATCTTTCTGTAAGTTTGTTTTCTTGCAAATAGCACAGGTTTTGTATTTCTTTTTGGAATGGTTTGATCTTAGCCCTTATTGATCTGAGCTCATACACCTCAGTTTTTGAGTGAAGATTGCCAAAAAAAAAAATGATAAGGCATTTTTCACACAAAAACTGCATAAGCTCAGATTCAAATTCAAAACCTGTGCTAATTGCAAGAAAACAAGTTAACAGAAAGATATCCAACATAATCCAAATATTTGGTCCAAAATATTCCAATAATTGGTAACGATATAGCACAATAAATTTACAAGATTTCTTTTTATGGATTTTTAGCACAGCACAATAATAGCCAGATTAAAGCAATAGATAAAAATAAAAAGGCAAAATTAAAATGTCTATAATTATTTATTCAACTGCAACAGGGTTAATATCGTTAACTAAAACTATATATAAATCAAGCTGTTGAAGCACTAACATTAATAACTGGAAATAAATACAAACTAAAATAAAAACAAATTAAACTATAATATTTCAAAACAAGAAAAACGAATAAAAATGACAAAAATACATACAATTTCTAAAAAATAAAATCGAAATCTTACTAAAAACTATAATATTAAAATATCAATGACATGCATGTTCGTAAAAAAAAATTGTTTTGTTTTTTAATATGATCACAAATGACATTAGATTCTTCTGTGAAGTCAAAGATTATCATATTTCTGTTTGGGACTGTTCTTCATATAAACATATCAAATGACTACTCAGAATATAGCTCATCAGTTGTATGGACTACTTTTAAGACAATTTTTGTACTTTTAGACAAACATCATTAGAAACCGCTGTTGTATGGAAAAGAGCTGCATAAAAGTTTCTCCTTGTGTGTTTCCTCTCTCACGCAAATTCTTTCTCTTCTGAATTATCCTGTCATGTTGTCAACAAGCCAGATTTGTTGCACAAATTTTATTTTAATAAAGCACCAGATACAGTATTTCATTAAACATCACTATCCCACACAAATACACGGCAATTAATCGGTACTCCTGGTAGTTCTCCTAAGCCATGCAACAGCAAAATATAATAGGCTTTCTGTCCAGTGCTGCTCCGTAAATCAATGCCCTATTACCAGAGCTGAGGAGAGATTTGCAAATGAACACGGCTCCATGTCAGCGCTACGCAGGACATCGAAGAGACGGACACACTGACTGACTGAGATCCCTTTAAAGTAAATTATAATAAGCTGCAATAACTTTTTAATGGCAGGACCGAGCTCAGCCTGTGGGTGTTTTCTGGGGTGATGTAATGTGTAGGACATATTTTAAAACATAAGGAGAAATCTCTGAAACAAAAAGTGTTTAAACAGCAACACACCAGCTGAAGCTGTTTTACTAAAGCATGTTAGTGTGAGACTTATATTTAATGTAAAGATGCTGAATTTTTTTTTTTTTTTGCAGTACCACACATAAAATGCTCATTCCTGCACACAGATAGATAGAAATATCACACCAGACTCAAAGTCAGCACACAAGGATAAAACATTATAATGTTCCTAATTATTACTATGAAAACTGCAATGTCATGATGCGCATTCAAGTGATTTTTGTTGGAATAATATTGATTAGATGCACATTATGTGTTTAACTTATGTTTTATCAATTAATTAATGTATTTGCTGCCATAGGGAATGATGGAAACGTCCATATCCTTATGCAACAGCTAAATGAGCAGTATTTTCAAGCTAATCACATCACAATTCTTCATTAACATCACACAAAATATGTGCAAGCTAAATTACACTGTTGTATTACGATCAATAACAATTTTAACAATCAAAATAACAACCATTTTTAGAGGCATAGTTCACCCCTAAATTAAGAAAAATTGCTGAAAATGTACTCACTCTCAGGACATCCAAAATGAAGATGATGAGTTTGTTTCTCCATCAGGATAGATTTGGAGATATTTAGCATTACATCACTTGCTCACCAATGGATCCTCTGCAGTGAATGGGTGCCGTCAGAATGAGAGTCCATAGAGCTGATAAATACATCACAATAATCAATAAGTAATCCACATGACCAAAGTAAACCATGGCTTCAAGGCAGGCAAGGCAAGGCAAGGCAAGGCAAGGCAAGTTTATTTATATAGCACATTTCATACACAGTGGTAATTCAAAGTGCTTTACATAAAAGAAAGTGAAATAATCATTCACAGCAATAAAAACAAGGAATTAAAAATAATAAAACAAGGAATTTTAAAATGATATAGAAATTGATTTAAAATGAAATTTAAAACAGTTAAATAGAAAAGGATTATACATAAAATACAATGCAGTCAGTTCGGACGTAGCACAGTGCTCATTCAACAAATGCACAGCTAAATAGATGAGTTTTGAGACTGGATTTAAATGTGCCTAATGTTTTAGGCAAATGTGCCTAATGTGCCTAACATAGGCAACATAGGCAAATGTGCCTAAACATAGGCAAATGTGCCTAAAATGTGCCTAAACATAGGCAAATGTGCCTAACATAGGCAACATAGGCAAATGTGCCTAACATAGGCAAATGTGCCTAATGTTTTAGGCTTCAGGCAAATATACCAGTCCATATAACATAATAATGCTTCCTTCAGTAAAGCATTAAACATTAAAGCATCATTTTTGGGTGAACTATTTCTTTAATTGACAAACTGCCAAGTCAGAAAGTTTCTCTATTGATAACTGACTTCATAGTGCTGTAGCTGTCACTCATGTGTCCTCATCTCAGAAACAATATCATTTCAACATGACTTGCATGACTCGAATGCATTGCAATTACACTGAATGTTTTGAGAGCCTTCAAATATGAAATACAAATAAATAAATAATACAAATATTATATATGTGAATAATTAATAATTAATAAAATAATTATAAATAAATCAACAATTAATTAATTAATTAATTATAAATAAATAATTTTATTTAATTTGTAATGAATTTTTTTTATTTAATTTCTTTTTATTGTACTTTATATTTTGCTGGAAATAGACTAATCTAGAACGGTTTAACTGCATCATCTCCAGCAGAGGCAAACTGGACCATGCTAATAAGTCTACCTGTAAACCGTAACCTAGACAAAAGTTTCTGGAGAGCGGCCATCATTTCGCACATTCAGGGTTGCTGGCATATCTTTGGATGGCGGGTTTGGAGAGAGACCATGTAGTTGAAGGTAAAACATATCAAAATGGCTGAAATCATGTACAGCACTGAGTCTGCTGAGAACTTGTCTCTTGTTATCGTTAGTGGATATGACACAGCTGTCTGCTGGGAGTGAGTGTATTAGATATTCATTCACATCATTATGAAGACCTTCCATTTCAACATGAGTGTAGATGGCAGATGGGCCTTTCTCACAAAAATGATGCTCTCCTCTTCAGTTCTGTTGACATTGACAAATTCCACCTGCAAATCAGGTCTGGAGACCATTGTTCTGGTCTCCTCGCAAAAAAATATTCATATATAAGAGAAGTAGGTTGGTACTCCTTATGGAATTCTGACCATCAGCTCATGGAGTAAGAGATACATCCGTGAGATTTCCAGGGATGTGCTCTAAACTTAGAAGATCCGTTTACAATTCCAGTCACTGCAGCGACTGACGTGAGATCGCCAGAGGGGCCGAAAATGTGTCTTATTCTTTGTGTCATCTGCTGAGGTCAAAGTTCAGGTTTATTTATGTAGTAGCGCTCAGTTCATCTATGTGCTGTTTACTCTGGCAGCTCTGGACACAGTCGCAGTGTGAGATGTGGTCAGAGGGACACGCTCTCAGCACTGAGGCTGTTTGTCCAGAGCAGTGCTCGTGTCACTCACTCTCACAGCAAATACAGAGAACACACTCAAGCTAACAAAGAAGAGACCACTGCCGATAATTGAGTTTAGTTTAGATGGACAGGATTGAAGAGTGTGGAGAGCATGACAAAGTTTGATTATGTTGTCCATTCTATCTATCTATCTATCTATCTATCTATCTATCTATCTATCTATCTATCTATCTATCTATCTATCTATCTATCTATGCCATTCCATCTACCCATTGTTCTATCCATCCATCGATTTAGCCATCATCCATCACTCTATCTGCCCATCTAAATATCTTTGTTCAACTATCCATCAGTTCATCAGGACATCTTTCTGTCCATCCATCCATCCATCCATCCATCCATCCATCCATCCATCCAGCCATCTATCCATTCTATCTATCATTCCGTTATATCTATCATTCTATTATTTGATCTATCATCAGCATTCTTGCTACCTCATTTTAAATTCAGTTCAATTTCAGAAACTGAATTGGAATTTTAAAAAGGCAATTTTTAATTGGAATTTTATAAATTCATTTTAAAATGGTCACAACCCTGATATTGGTCATAATTGTTTTGTTTTTATGCTTATTAGCGAATTACGTAATCAACATATCAACATGTCAGTGTTAAAGTCTATTGGAATCAGACTTGGAGTCAAAAAATTTTAACAAACATATAAATGTAAAAAGCTGTTATACGATCAAACAAGCCAAAACATAGTGAGATGTCTAGCAGGCTGTTGCCTACATAGGCAACTTCCTTCTAAGGCAGCATCCAATTCCTAAGTGAAATGGAACTTCAGAAATGACTGATTTGGAACATTCCAGCAAGCCTTTGTAGAGTTTTCCAAATTGGTCACATATGAGCTTCTGTGTTTGATCATCTACAAAAATGTGATGAAAACCTACAAAACTAAGGCAGATGCAGGCCAACAACTGTTTATTTTTCTTTCAGAGGAAAGGCGTAATGAAAGGCGAGGGGTAAATGCCTGTCCTTTATCCACTGCTGGAGATGCTGTGTGGAGGAGACACATGCTGACACAAGCTGCCAGCCACAGAGACACACTGAGCCCGGTCTGTTCAACAGCGGATGGGCGCCTCAGGTGGGTGCCTGATTAGAAATATGGCTAATTTTCAGCAAAATCTGGCTTCCTCCTAGACAGCTAAAACAGAGCTAACACACAGTAGTGTGACGACCCCAACCGCTGAGTAATGGGTGGGACAGTTCAAGTTTTACTTGTGTAGAATATACATTCATGGACATATGGGAAGGTGCTGAAGAACAGGTGCAGGTGTCTATGTTCGGTCACTGTCAGCAGGAAAAGACTTTAAAAACTTTGAGAAAGCACAAAACGATGGCATGTCTGAACAAAATATGCTAACCAAACAAAGCTACTTCAGAAGCATTGCTCGCATGTTACATCATTCTTCTACTCCTAAAATGTATGTTTATATGAAGTTGTGCTGCTTTCATGATAACATTGAAGACTAAATGTGTATGTTTTAAAGGCGCTGTAAGCATCTTTTTAAATCACACATATTTGCTGAAATAGATGTCCTAGAAATTACACTTTTTGTCAATCAGAAAACCGTTTTGCACATTCAGGCTTGCTGACATAAGGTTGGCCGATTCATTAAATAATCTTGAAAAAAAGAATCAGTATTAAAAAAGGTAACAGTATCAACTGTTTTCAATATTGACAACAATAATGTTTCTTGAGCAGCAAATCAGCATATCAGAATGATTTCTGAAGGATCATGTGACACTGAAGACTGGAGGAATGAGTCAGCTTTGCATCACAGGGGGAAAAACACTTTTAAAAACTGTAATAATATTTCATGTTTTTATTGCATTTTGATCAAATTAATGCAGCCTTGGTGAGCATAAGACACTTCTTTCTTACTTCTACATTCAAATCTAACCAAACCCAGACAATTGAATGGTGTTGTGCATGGCTCATGAGAGCATGTTGCATTGTTGCGTTACCACCTGATGATTGAATCAATGTCAACTGTTGATGTCAGCTGCTGATAGTTTCACATTTGTGACCATCTGCTGCCCATCGTAAAAAGCACCACCCTTGAGTCTGGCAGAACAAATAGAGCACAGAGCCAGAGCCGGGTTGCCTTAAAGGAATAGTCCACCCAGAAAAAAAAATCTGTCATTATTTACTCACATTCATGTCAGAATTTTAGTACACAAAATAAGTTTTAAAGAATTTTTCCACAAATCTTCTATGTACACCATAGTAAAAATGACAATCATTTAACAATAAGGTTCCAAAAAACGGGTTTCTCAGGGATGCCATTTTGGTTCCCTAAAGAACCCCCTTTTTTTTCTTAGAGTGAAGAACATTTTCATATTTTGAAGAACTGAAGAACCTTTTAAAGAAAAGGAAAGATTCCAAGGATGTTAAAGGTTCTTCATTGAATCATTGATGCCAATAAAGAACCTTTATTTTTAAGAGTGTACAAATCAAATATAGGCATCAAATGGTGCCAAGAAGATTTTCTGTGGATAACAACCTAAATTTCAGTCTTTTGTTCATACAAAGCTGTTGCATAGCTTCAGCAGACTTAGAAATTAGCATACAACTTTTATGTTGGCCTGACAAACATAAAACAATTCTCATTTTGTGTTCTACTCAAAAAACAGCACACAGGTTTGGCACAACTTGAGGGTGAGTAAATAACGACCGCATTTTCATTGTTGGCTGAACTATTCCTTTAATCGCCCTCGGCACCAGAGACCTGAGAAAGCAGGAGAAAGGCAAGGAGGAGGTGAAGAGGGCTGAGAAAGCGTCTGGCCAGTATCCGCAGACATGATTCCACAGCCTTTTTTAATTACATTGTGCAGTACAACGTGAAAAGGTGTCAGATAGCCAGAGAAGCAGATCTGTCCTAATGAATGAAAACAGATGGACTGGACTGCAAGTTGCAGAGACTGCCAGAGACTGCCAAGAGATTTGGGGAGGCGTAGAGAAAGAGGGAATACCGAGACATACTGAACATATACAATATGAGAATAAGAATGAGGACAGAAATGAAATGAGCAAGAAAATAAGAGGGTGCAGAGAGAGTGAGAGGAAGCAAAGATGGAGAATATGTTCAGTCTCATGAGAATATCCCAACAGAATAAGAAAGTGATACCAGATCCGCGAGCCTCTAGGCAAGAAAGTCACCTCAAAAACATGCATGGAGGAAGACAAAGTGATGAAGATGATGGAGTGGATTAAGGACTAAGGGACAGGGGGCGTGAGTCAGAAAAGCAGAGTCTGAGAGGGAGGGAGGAGTGTGAGCGATGGCCGTCGGTGATGTGAATTAGCTGTAGTTGGATGACTGCAGGTATTAGGACACCCGGAGAAATGGAGCTGCTGTTTAGATGAGGATATAGTATTTTGACAGCATGATCCTTCATGGCCCACCTCCCTAAACACACACACACAAATGGAGGTGCTATTGATTTTCGAGGATTTGCCTGTGTAAATCTGGAGACACGCTCTGCCTGCCCAGTGGTCTTTTACATATTAGTTGTGTTTTCTTTGTGAATACTATGTTCTCTTTCACGTTTGTGCTCTGACATGTATGTTTCCATCACTGAAGTCTCTGCCTGACTTCAAAGACTGATTATTTCATAAGAAAATAGCTTTATAATGCAGACTGTGAACCAGGGTTTCTCAAAATTGAATAATTGGCTCCCTTGGAATTCATGAGTGTGAAGAAAAAAAAAAGCGAAGAAATTTAACAAAGATGCATTCTGGTAAAAGAAGGGTTCTTCCATCCCAGATCCACAGAAGCTAATTAAGTTATTAAATAATAATAGTTATTAAATATGACAAAAAACAATTTATATAGATTTCAAACATACACTAAAATTCTAAATGTCTGTAAGATTTGTTTTAATGTTTTTTGAAAGAATTCTGGTAACACTTTAGAATAGGGACCAATTCTCACTATAAACTAGTTGCTTATTACCATGCCTCTTATTAACATATTGGCTGTTTATTAGTACTTATAAAGCACATATTCTGCATAACCATATTCTACATTCCTATTCCTACCCAATATCTAAACAACTACCTTACTAACTAATAATAAGCAGAAGCAGCAAATTAGGAGTTTATTGAGGCAAAACTCATAGTTAATGGTTTGCTAACAGCATAAATTGGGCCTTAAAATAAAGTGCTACCTGAAGTTATTATTTTTATTATTTTCATGTTTACCAAGGCTGCATTTTTTTGGCTAAAATTACAGTAAAAACAATAATATAATGAAATAATATAATTTTAAATAACAGTTTTCTGTTTGAACATATTTTAAAATGCAATTTATTCCTGTGATGGCAAAGCAATTTTTTTTTCAACTGCCATTAACCCAGTCTTCAATATCACATGATCTTTAAGTTCAGAAATCATTCTAATAAAAACAGAAATCTTTTACATATTATAAATGTATTTACTATCACTTTTGAGAAATTGAATGCATTCTTGCTGAATAGAAGGATGTTAGGATGAATATTATTATAAGATATTTTTCTATGCGTTAAGCATTTAAACCTTCAAACCTATTTTCTCAAAACATTTGATCAAGCTTTTGTCAAAGCAAACATTCAAAGCTTGTCTTGACAAATTTTACTTTTTAGTTAAACGTATCTTTGAAATCAGTTATTTGTATATTTATCTATCTTAATTTTAATTATCTTCCTTACATTTAAATTTGAATTGCAATTCTGCAACCCATCTGCTACCTCAATTCCAAATTCAGGATTTAGATGTTCTCAGTTCAATACTGTATGGTACACAATCCTAATTCATTTGTTGGACTCAATGGGTCAAGTTTTTGCTAGTTAGCATGGCCTAGTTTGCCGTTGAGATGCTGTAACTACACCATATATACCAACAACAAAAAACATCTTTCTCCATTTACAGCCTTTTAAATATTACAAAATGTTTTGCATGCAACATACAGATGTTGCATATTGCACTATACTATTGTAGCTGTTTTGCCAGAGACATTTTAGGGCTCTTAAATGCATGACATTAACTTTCATTTAAATTTAAATTTAAATTAACTTTAACTTTAATTCCTTGTCTGCTGTCTTTGACGTCACAGCTCAGAATAGTCACCAGTGTTTGGGACCGTTTCAAGGCCTGTAGGTTTTTCAGTTCACTCAGATGTGGCAAAAAATATGGGACCCTGGACAAAGGGATCTATCAAGACTCACTTATCAGCAGAGTTAATTCTTCTAGCACCTATAGGAGAATTATGCATACTGGGATGCAGCCTGGGTGAAGCTGAGAGAAGGAAAGACAGGTCATTCTCACCTCCGCGCTGCAACCAATCAGTGACTGATTGAAGCGATCTGTGCCTAATGCCACCCTGAACCATCAGCGAAGACTGAACTAAACAGCCCGTTTTCTTCTGAACAGAAATCATCACAGATCTGAGCTCAAGAATACCATCAGATACTGGGACAAGGAAGAGACGAAGTCTAGAGGAGAGGCTGCAACATGCTAATAGTTAACCAATACACAGAATCAAAAGTGTTTACACTTACACAGTTAGCATGTTAGTTTCTGTGGCTCAGTGGTAGAGCATTGCGTTAGCAGCGCAAAAGGTCATGGTTCAATTCCCAAGGAACACACATACTGATAAAAAAAATATGTATAGCCTGAATGCACTGTAAGTCGCTTTGGATAAAAACGTCTGCTAAATGCATAAATGTAAATGTAAAGCATGTAACAAAGACTATTACAAAGTCACGTGTATACTGTACACTGTTGGAAAATGTGCACAGAATTGTATCTTTAGGAGGAGTATGAGCTTGTCTCTGGACCAGCACTATCAAAGGTACCTGTGTCCCTTATCTACCCATAAAGGGTGCATATTATTTCCTTAAGGGTACATTTATCATCTTAAGGTACTAATATGCTCCCTTTAGGGGTAGATAAGGCACTAAGGCCAAGTGATAAGCTAAAGGTACCTTTTTTCCTGAGTCCTGACAGCATAGAGTGCACACAATCCAAAAAAGTGCCATATAATGACACATCATGACCTTAATATTAAAAGAATCCAATAAAATATACAAGATGCATAAATAAATAAATAAACTAATATAATAAAATTACATGTAATTATTTTGCATTTATAAAAGCAATTATTCAAGTTAGAATAAATATTAAAGAAATTAATTTATTCATTTTAAACTGCCATAATAACATATCATGTCCCTGCTATTTAACATATCAATGAAAATAAAATAAAATTATAAAAACATGAAATGATAAAAATCATTGAAATGTCATTCGTTCATTCATTCTTTTATTAAATAATATTAAATAAATAAATGTATTATTTATGATCAAACTTGCCATATAACTTATGTCCCTATAATTTAAAGTATCAATTTACAAAATAAATATTACAATTTATTTAAAAATAATTTTACATTAGATTCATTCATAATCTTATTTATTAAATGAATACATTTATTATGTATTATTCCAAACTGCCATATAGTGATATATCATGAACCTACTACTTAAAGTGCATTTAAAAAGATAATCAGAGATTAAATTAGAATAAATAATTATAAAAAAAAGTTAGATAAAGATAACAACAATATAGCTTTCAAGTATTTTTCTACAGAGTTTATTTAGTCCATAATGCACCAATCTGATGTTCAAGTCACTCATACTTGTAGGTCCTGAGTACTGTGAGAGCTCACTATAGTTCATAATAAACCATAAAGTGAATTAAAATCAGCATTAACAAACTGGGATTTCACACCAACACCTTCATTTTCCTATAATGTGGTATTTCAGAAATATTAAGGCAAAGAAACAAAAAAGCTGAAAATGGCAGAAAAAGAGGGTAGCTGGCAGTAATGTGAGTGTCGGGTCTGAAGTCGGGCCTCTCGGGCGGCACTGCTGATACAGAGACTCCATAGATCCCTCTCTGTGCTTCGTTTGTTCAGCTCATTAAATATTGAGCAAGTGGCAGATTTGTGTGATTGCCAATAAAATGGCTCCCTTACACTGTGAAATGCCTGGGAGCATGCAAAACACCACACACACACAATCTCCCGTTCTTTCTGTCTTGAACACACACACACACACATCCATCCTTCCATTATAAGACTCGAGGACATAAGAGGCAGTTATTTTTATTTTATGACTGTATTTTCACATTTAACTCTATTCATTGGTCACCCGCTGTCAGTCTGGTAAGCCAGGCGTGGGATTCTCTAGAGTCTTCATTATGGCTTGATAAATCAATATTGACTAAACAAGTATACAATGTATTATATACATACGTGTTTATGAGCATGTGAAGTAAATGTGTTGTACCTGAAGCACAGAATAGCTTTGCTTCTAATGAAAAATGTTCTAGATGTTTACATGAGGAAGAAAACATAATAAATGGCTGCACTAGGCAACCTGTATTTTTATTCAAAGCAGCCAGTGAACAAAAATATGTAACAATGCAGTAGGGGAATGTATTCAGAATGGGTCAGAATGGGCAACAACACTTAATCTCCGCTGACCCTCAACACTGGTGCTCCGCAGGGCTGCGTTCTCAGCCCGCTCCTGTACTCCCTGTACACACACGACTGTACAGCTACACACAGCTCCAACGTCATCGTCAAATTTGCCGATGACACAACGGTGATAGGCCTGATCACCGACAACGATGAGACGGCCTACAGAGAGGAGGTGAGTACCCTGACTAAATGGTGCCAGGAGAACCACCTCTCACTCAACATCGACAAGACCAAGGAGCTGGTGGTGGATTTCAGGAGACAGAGCAGAGAACACACACCCATCACCATCGACAAGACACCTGTGGAGCGGGTAAACAGCTTTAAGTTCCTCGGCGTTCACATCACCGAGGATCTCACATGGTCCACTCACACAGATGCAGTGCTGAAGAAGGCACATCAGCGCCTCTTCTTCCTGAGACGGCTGAGGAAGTTTGGAATGAGCCCCAGCATCCTCAGATCCTTCTACACCTGCACTGTGGAGAGCATCCTGACCGGCTGCATCACCGCCTGGTTTGGAAACAGCACTGCTGGCAACCGCAAAGCTCTGCAAAGGGTCGTACGAACTGCCCGCCACATTGTTGGAGGTGAGCTTCCCTCCCTCCAGGACATCTACACCAGGCGGTGTATAAGGAAAGCCAGGAGGATCATCAAGGACTCCAGCCATCCATCCCACAGACTGCTCTCTCTGCTGCACTCAGGGAGACGTCTCCGCAGCATCCGATCCCGCACTAGCCGACTGAGGGACAGCTTTTTCCCTCAGGCTATCAGGCTAATGAACAGTCAGAACTAATTCACCCTACATCACACTCCCACTCACACATCATGCCATGCACTGCACTTTACCGCCGTTCTACTGGACTACACGCACACACTGCAATAATACAACCTATCTGCTATCACTGGATACCATACAATGCACATCCACGACATTGCATATGTATAATCTGTTGCACCTTTGCACAACTATCTATTGCACAACTACTCTGTTGTAAATCTATAATCTGTTGCACCTTAACATATTACTATGTATAGATGTGTACATAATGTAAAATGTGTACATAGTGTATTGGTAACTAAGACTGTCTTTATAGTATACTGTGTGTATTGAGTATGTGTATTTTGCACATTGTCTTCTGTACAGTCTGTAAATATGTACTGTCTATATGTAAATTGTTTTGTTTTTTTTGCACTGTCTGGAGCACGCTCTCAAGAATTTCACTCACCAAGGCACTCGTGCTGTGGTGATGTGACAATAAAAAGTGATTTGATTTGATATTGATATTGCATGTCCAACTAGATAAAAAAAAAAGAAAAAAAAGTCAAGACAAACTTTATGTTGTTAAAGCCTGGACAGAAAGTTTGAAGTAGACTGAAAAGCTTGAAGATTTTAAGTTTAAAGTACTTTACGTTTGGAGCATTTTAAAATCTTTAAGTGTGAAACAGTTTAAAGATGCAGTATTGTAATATTGACAGCTAGTGGCTAAAATGGGTACTGCAGTCCAAATTAACGCGGGTTGCCAGATTAATGACACACAACAGGAACGAGCGCAATTGACACTGGAAGGCGATGAGCTGATGATTGGATTTATCCATGTTTTAATATGACTCTGGTCATAGAGCTTTTTTAATGTATACATAGGCTTTTTAGATCTGGTAGAATCTGTGATCTCTGACCAATTTTGTTTGTTGGCTTCTATGGCTGCAACATGTGTTTTTTTTCTGCCAACTGGCAACCCGGGTGTCAAAATACTATTAGGTAAATTGGCAGCTGGTGGAATCACACAGACCAAAACAAAAACAGACATTCTGACACGGAACACATTTCAAAGCTGAATAACTGGCTGTAGCAGTGTTTTTCAAAAAAAAAAAAAAAGTATATGAATTTAGCATGTTTACTAATAATCTGCAAACATATTATGGTATCCTTACCATAACCTTTAGTACAGGCAAAATAATACATACAGCACAATAGCTTAGTAAAGTTGCTTTAAAATCTTTTGATTTTTGCTTTCAAACACATTTCAGGTATCTACAGAAGTGACAACCACATTTGATGACTAAACTCTGTAAATGACTTGTAACATCTGTAAATGTTCAGGACTCACAACCGCATTTTCAGCAAAGTATGAACAGAACTGATGTCACAACATGTTCACTTTGTAAAAACAGATCTGTTAGATCTCTATTTATAATTATCTTAGTTTAGCCAATTAATCATCATCATCACATTCGCATTTCATGTCATTGACACACAGCAGCAGATAAACCCAGATTTAGGTGTTAACGGATTAGTTTTGGCATCAGAGGCGAGTGAGTGTGTGTAGTTTCAGACCCTGTGACTCTTTACACACTGTGCTTTCCCCCTGAGGTGCAACAAAACACTGGTGAAGGACAGAGAAACACTCTTTTTATATGCCGGCTCTCCTGCTGCGGTCACTTTTGCTCTCTAAGGTCCTTAAAATTGGTGGGCAAAGAGAAAACCACAGGGGCACAAACCAACAACTGATGTCTTCAGAATACACAGATCTGGGATTAGATCTGGGATTATTTAGCTGCAAACGCAGAACTGGTGAACATTAATGTTGCTATATCATCCCACCTGCAGTCTGAGCTCCTTTGAGGTTTCTGAAGATATAAGGCCTACATTCTGTTCTTTAATATTACAATTACAAATTGTGGTAAATAAGTTATGTATAATTTTATTCTCTTACTAATGTTAGTTAGGTTTCTTCCACCAAAAACAGTCATAATGTAGTCTGCCATATTGTCCACCCTTTCTGACTTTCTATTTGAATATATTTTCAACAGCCATTCCCATAGGAAAGAAAAATCAAAAGTGAGATCTCTTTAACATCTCAAATATTTCTCCTAGACAGAAATGAGGTTACTTTAAGATCGAATGGAGATTTTTGCTTGAGTCTCCTGCTTCTCAAACTTGTCTCCTGAGACAAAAACTCTAACACTCTCACAACGGTCTCCTTTAAAGCTTTAGAAGAGATCTCAACAACATCACACACGGTGCTCAGATATTTCTCCTAGTCTAAAGACTCTGGTGGTCTCACATTTGTCTCTTTTAAAGCTTTAGAAGAGATCTCAACAACATCACACACTACTTAGATTTTTTTCTTTAGCTAAATAATCTGGGGGTCTTATATTTGTCTACTGTGAAGCTTTAAAAGAGATCTCAACAACTTTACAAAGTGTGCATCAAGTACTTGAAAGGCACTAAATAAAGGGGGGGGGGGGTCATAAATTCAGAGTTAAAGGATATATTGAGAGAGAAATTATGCAGAAATAAGGACAATGTTATTTTTTTATAGGACAATGTTTATGTACTTAGGCACATAATTTGTTGTTGGAAATAGTAATGTACCAGATGTCTTAATCAAAACTAATTTACAGAAAATGCAACCCTGGAGCTTTCTTTGAAAGGCACATAAATGGCTTATGACTCAGTCTTGATTATTAATAGACTAATTTGATTATTAATACATCTTATATGGTCGAAATGTTTGAGCTCATATTGAGGCATTTGACTTGGTGCACACTTTGTAAATTTCTTGAGATCACTTCTGAAATGTAAAGGAGACAAATGTGAGAGCTCTCGAGTCTTTAGTGTAGGAGAAATATCTGAGCACAGTGTGTGATGTTGAGATCTCTTCTAAACTTTTGAGGAGACAAATATGAGAGATCTAGAGTCTTTAGTGTAGGAGAAATATCTGAGCACAGCGTGTGATGTTGTTGAGATCTCTTCTAAACTTTTGAGGAGACAAATATGAGAGATCCAGAGTCTTTAGTGAAGGAGAAATATCTGAGCACAGTGTGTGATGTTGAGATCTCTTCTAAACTTTTGAGGAGACAAATATGAGAGATCCAGAGTCTCTAGCTAAGGACAAATATCTGAGCACAGCGTGTGATGTTGTTGAGATCTCTTCTAAACTTTTGAGGAGACAAATATGAGAGATCTAGAGTCTTTAGTGTAGGAGAAATATCTGAGCACAGTGTGTGATGTTGAGATCTCTTCTAAACATTAGAGAAGACAAATATGAGAGATCCAGAGTCTTTAGTGTAGGAGAAATATCTGAGCACAGTGTGTGATGTTGAGATCTCTTCTAAACATTAGAGAAGACAAATATGAGAGATCCAGAGTCTTTAGTGAAGGAGAAATATCTGAGCACAGCGTGTGATGTTGTTGAGATCTCTTCTAAACATTAGAGAAGACAAATATGAGAGATCCAGAGTCTCTAGTGAAGGAGAAATATCTGAGCACAGCGTGTGATGTTGTTGAGATCTCTTCTAAAGCTTTAAAGGAGACCATTGTGAGAGTGTTAGAGTTTTTGTCTCAGGAGACAAGTTTGAGAAGCAGGAGACTCAAGCAAAAGTTTCCATTCAATCTTAAGGTAACCTCATTTCTGTCTAGGAGAAATATTTGAAATGTTAAAGAGATCTCTTTTCTATTTATTTATTTTTTTCTCTCTGGTTAGCTTCAATGTCATTTATCCACACCATTTCAATCAAAGACAGTACATGCATTGTCATATTTAAAGTTGTTTTATGTAGACAGTGTTTTATTGCACAATGATTTAACAGAGGAAACCATAACCTATATTTACATACATGCAAAAATGGGCTGTACACTAGTGTTACATTTTTTTTTAAGGTATTGCGCTTATACAAAACATCTTGCACTTGTCCTTTCTAGCGTGTTTAGAAAATGTGGTGTATATACAATGATGGACATTGAAGATAAATTTAAACAATTAAACTAGTAACCCTTGATATTCTGAAATGTTCAATGCTATTTAAATGATAGTTTTAATATTTACAATATTAGTAAAAGTTTAACGTTTCTCCTAAAATAAAACTGAACATCTGAGACACTGTTGAGACTAAAATGCATGAATAAATACATGAGAATCACAACTAAGTCTCCTGAGGTTAGAAAGAGCAACCACGGAGCAATTTTTTTTCCTATAATGGAGTCTTGATAGAGATTACAGCAAGACAATAAAGAGATATTCTATGTTTCTTCCACCACATTCTCAGTTTGGACTCATTTTTCTCAAATATTTCTCATGTCTCATTTGTGACAACTTCTATTTCTCCTAAGGGATTTTAGAAGAAACATCTGAAATGCGTTTGATACTAAAATGAGAGCTTAGGAAAAGCAACCACTGAGCAATACATTTTTCCTACGGGATTACTCCAGTCTTCAACATCCCATGATCCTTCATAAATCTTTCATGTGCTGCTTTAGTGTTATTATTATCCTCAATGTTTTTAAGAAATTAATACTTTTATTCAGAGAATAAGCATTGAATTGATCAAAATTGACAGTAGAGACATTTAAAACGTTATATATTTCAAATAAATGCTAACATTTTAAATCTTTCTATTCACTAAAGGATCCTGAAAAAAGCGTCAATAATAATAATAATTAAACACCAATAATAATCCATTATAATGAACACAAATCAGCATATTAAAATGAAAGAAGGATCATGTGAAGCACTGAAGACTGCTGAAAATTCAGCTTTGCATCACAGGAATAAATTACATTTTAAAATATAATCAAATAGAAAATAGTTATTGCAAATTGCAATAATATTTCACAATATTGCTGTTTTGACTGTATTTTGTAAAAAAAAAAAAAAAAGAAAGAATTTGTAACATCTTAATCATTCCAAACTTTTGACGGATATTGTGTGTGTGAGTGTACATTTTAATTTCAAAAGAAATAATAATAAAAAAGCCTCTATTCTGTACTCATTTTACACAGCCGTTTCACTAAAAAGAGATAAACGACAGACTGTTCTACTGTCAAATTCAAGTCTGTGTGAAAGCTTATAGGTCACATGTTGGCTCGTTTTCCTTTTGATTTCCTGTCCTCTCTCACAGCCTTTTCTCTTTGGATTGATCAAGCTCTTTTTTCCCCAGTTCTCAAAGGTAATGACCACTTTAGGCTTTTTCCACCACTTTTCAGCTCTGCAGAAAATAGCCGCACTTACGTAGGTAGCCAGGCTCTCTCTCTCACAGCACTGTACTTAAACATCCGAGCCAAAACACCGGCCGGCCCAGAGGAATGAGGTCTATATAACACAAAATGGAGGTGTCTGGACATCAGGCCTCTCACTCGGTACAAGCACTGTCATTTCTCCACTCAGCATCCTCACATAAACACACAACTCTCTTTAGTCCTGTCAGTGCTGGATATTTTGCTGGACTATGATACATGTGCATTTACTGCCGTAGCACAATTTTGATTACAGAAGTCGTTTATTTATTTTTTTACCAGGGTAGTTTGATTTGCAAAAAAAAAAAAAAAACATAAATACACAATCATAAAATATATTTTGCTATCCAGTGCATGTCCAAATCCCTTTTGGGAATACTGTAGCTATTAAAAACAAGCAATGTGGCTCTTCTTGTTTCAACAAAACACAACTCTCTCTTCAATAGTTCAGTAGTTTTGTCAACTATGAGATTGTTTCTCTCTCTCTCGGTCTCTTGTGCAGGGATCTTATGACAGCGCTGGGAAATATCTCTCTGACCACTGTCTTGTTCCAGCTCCAATTTGTCATTCAAGAGCATTTGAGAGAGACGGCCATTGTTGCTGTGATTGATAGGATGGTCTCATGCTGGAATGTGAAAATAAAGACGAAAAGCTACAAAAACGTCAAACCACCACATGAGGATCAAAGAGCCTGTCTGGATAAAACACCACAGGAGACCGGAGTGAGTTCTGGGCTGAAATATTTTAGGTATTTTTTAGCTGTTCAAACCCTGAAAAAAACTAAATCACCTAATGATATGTTTGGGTTGAGAATACGAAACACACCGAATATTCTTAAAAGCTGCAATTAAGGGGAACATTTTCTATGAATAAAAACGTAATTTCAGTCTGCTCCTCACACAAAGCTTAAAGGATAGAAAAATGATATTCAAACTTATTATAATATCAGATCAGCAGACAATATATCTACCCTACAATCTATATAATCACCATACAATCATCTATACAATCTATATGCAAATGAATAACAAGTTAGTAAAATACTGCATTACATCAAAGTTTTGTATTACACTAAAAATGCACTAAACACTAAATATAAATGATAAATGATCACAGTATTATCATGTCATGATTCAGATATTGATCTAATACAGTATCTCACATTTTCTGCTAATTCTCATCTTTACATACATTTATTTATTTATTTAGAACATGATGGATGTGGTAACTAGGAACTTGTATCATTATCATTGTAACTAGGATCATTGTATGTAAGAAAAAAAAAACGCATGAAGATTATATATATACAGTATATATATTATATATATATATAAAATCTCCCTTTGTTTTCTTTTGTTATCAACATTTTTTATTTTTTTCACACATAACATAACATAACATAACATAACATCCAAAATATAACAAAACAAAACAACAGACATATACTCAATAGCTCAAAGTCAAGTCAAAAGGGAGGGAGAGAGGGAAGGACAATAAAAACACAAAACAAGTCACTCCTTTATATAATCACGTATATCAAAAAGAAAACACTGCCAAGCATCAATGGTCGAAGGCCTGGCCCCACTGACTCGCGCCGTTGTACATTCACATGACACTATTTGCAGGAGGCTACGGATCCAATATGTTTTTCCACACATGTGTGGTGTAAACCAGTTCTGGATTATTGTCTTCTTCACAGCTGTAAAACCAGCAAACAACATTCTCTTTTGCATTGAACTAATACAGAGACCAGAATCATCATTAAGAAGACACAAACTTGGGTTAACAGACCAATCAATCCGCAGTAATGATGACAAAACCAGGTTTACATGTGTCCATAGACTGATGACGACAGGACATTCCCAAAACATAAGCAGAAAAGTGCCTGATGATGTAGTGTTACATATATGGCAGTTCAAATTTTTGACTGTAGTTTCATTTTAAATCTTTTGTAAGGAGTTATGTATGCTCTATGAATGACTTTGAAATGAATAAGACGATGAGCCAGATTTTTAGATGTTAAACTGAGATTAGACCACACTCTCTCCCAGTCGACAGATAAATTAAGGTCAGATAATTCCCTATTCCAAATAGTTTTAATAGAAAGAGGTTTTGTAATGCAATCAATAATTTTAGTATATATTAAGGAAACAGATGGCCGACAAGCAGATGGTGCAATCCAATCCAATACCAAACCTCCTAGATGAAAAAAAACTATGGCCTCAAACTCCTCTCTTAGCTCTTTAACAGACTTGTTGGTCGCTTGTATGTCCTCACGCAGTTTGCGCAATGCTGGAATCAGCACCGAGCCCATAGCATCTCTTACTGCCGAATTCACAACCGAATTCAAAGTGCTTTGGAGTTCTTTAAATGCTAGTTCAATGCGGCTTCATTGGCGATTGCTCAATCTCTCTTTTCCGATCCCCTTTGTCTGCCTTAGCACTCATGATGGGTCCAATGCAGAGTGGTTTAAATTTTACTGACAGGATCGTAAAATATGTGGCAAAGTGAGCGGAGCGAAAGACTAAGCCTGCATCGCCATTGAGAGGTCATGTGATCCTCCAAATCTCCCTTTGTTTTCCACAGTATAATACACAGTATATTACCAGAATAAAAAAAAAAAAAAAAAAAAAAAAACACTAAAGAATTATCAAGAGGCAGTTTTCTGGGCACTGCTTTCAGGTCTGCTGTTTCGGAACACTACACGGTTGGTGTTCATCTTTTCTGTAAAGCTCCTTAAATACCAAGTGTGTCATGAGAGCGGAGGGTGGAAATGACTGAGCCATTCTGCCCTTTAATTAGTTCTACATTGATCAACTCCAGCAAGTCTCCATTCAGCAGGACTCTCTCAGACCACTGCAGAACACTGGGAAATGAGCACAGCATAAGCTTTGAGTGGTTTTTGGAGGAGTTTTCAAAAGAAAGGTATGAGCACTTCAAGTTTCTTTCAGAATTTCACACATTTTAACTTTTGTGTGGAGACTGTGGCTAGCTGCCACACTTTGTCCTTCAGTCAATATCTGTAAAGGCACATTCCTTTCAAGGAATAGTTCACCCCAGAATTTAAATTTCCTCACACTCATGCCATCCAAGATGTAGATGAGTTTGTTTCGTCATCAGAATAAATTTGGAGAAATGTATTATTACATCACATGTTCACCAATGGATCCTCTGCAGTGAATGGGTGCCGTAAGAAGCCCAAAAAACTGATAAAATCATTACAATAATCCACAAGTAATACATATGACTCCAGTCCCTCAATTAATATCTTGTGAAGTAAAAAGCTGCATGTTTGTAAGAAACAAATCCATCATTTAGCTTTTTAACTTAAACCTTCTGGCCAATGAGTCCGTATTCCATAATAACTCTTCGTACAGTGAAAAAAGTGCATGCAATTTTGTCTTCTTACATCAAAATACACAAACATATTTGTTTAGAATGGTTTTGAATTGCATTTGCTTGTAAACGGTGCTTGATTTGTGCATATTACTCTCCTGATTCAGATGAAACGACTTATGGACGAGACAACATGTGGCAACTTACTCCAAACTGAAATTTATAAAAACAATACAGGCTTTATGCAGTGGATTCTTGCCTGAATGTATCTCAGTATCCTTACTTTTTATCCAACAGATATTATATAAAAAATATGATGGCTGAATAAAGGTATCATCTTATTTTTCATTGCCCCAATGCCTTATCGTTACGAGATACACCGTTTGTGACAACTAGCCCCAGTCTTATTCTTAATCTTATTCCATTTTTATATGAAATAATGAAACGTAAACACATGTATCCCTCGGCAAAGCCACAAAACACAACGTCTCTCAGTGAAGTAACTGAGTGAAACAATGTACACAAGAGTTTCACCTCAGCAATGCCTTCAGTGTCTTGTTTGCCCAAATCCAGCTGTCTTATCTTCTTTAGAACAAACACCTTTGCACTAACTTTTCTAAGCTTACAGACACACAGCTGAAGTATAAACACTGAGAGGTGGTTTGAGGAGAGACAGTCACAAATATGATCATTCCCATGAAAAGGGCTCACAATATAAAGTCCCCAAAAAATAAATCCATCTATGAGTAAAAAATACATTTATACAGCAAGAGATAACTAAATAAATATTTTTCAAAACAAAATAATTGCTGTTTATTTACTAACATACTAAAATGTTTTTTTTTTTTAATTATGCCTTTTGTTTTGTTTTTTATAAATTTTACAACAATGGTAGATTTGAGAACTGTAAAAGGTGCATTTTAAAATTACAATGCAATTGTACAGGGCTTTTTAGAATAAAGATTCCTGTGAGTTATATAGAAAATAGTGTGACAACAATTTGATTTACATATAAATGTGATACGTTTTTCAGTATTACAATAGATTTTCTTATCCCAGTTTAACATGCAGAGACAGCTAATTTGTCGCATATAGGACTGTTTCTGTGGACTCGTGGTTTGAGGTGTTTGCTACATCCGCTCTGAATGTGACATGGACTTTGCTGGTCATCTTCCTCTGCATCTTGAAGAGTCTGGTGTGACTGACACCTCTGCTTGAAGCTGTGTATCCCTGTGGCTTCATCAGTGAAACACTCATTAGCTGCTCCTGTGGTGACGACACACCATCAGTAGGTGTTCAAGTCAAGGCAAATGTATTTTTATAGAGCCTTTCAAAGCAGCTTTACAGAAAATCAGGATGTTAATGTTTATAAAATCTTAATAGCTTCATTCTTTATAGTCACATTTACTGTAGCAAATTGGAGCTGGCAAACAGTTTCCATTTTGTGATGATACAAGCAATCTAGCTGAGATTTGCTATAAAGTATATATCACCCTATACTTAGGTACACTGTGTGCAAATAAAGTCAGACATTATATTTCCAACTTTATAGGTGATAATAGAGTTACATCTACTATAGCTACTTAACTTAACTAAAACTAAAATTAAAACCATGGGAAAAATAAAAATAAAAATCATTACAAAATATTTTCAGTACTTGAAATAAAATAAACATTAACTGTAATAAAATTATATGTATATAAAAAAAATCTCATTTAAATTTAGTTTTACTTGAAAAACTGACATAAAACCATATGAACAGAAGTTACTAAAATGAGGAACACGCAAAAAAAATTAAAAACATATCTGAAATTAAAATATAAATGGAAAATATAAAATAAAAAACTGATTCAAAATATTGATAAAAACTAGTACCTCAATGATATGAAAGACTTCAAAAAAGAAAAAAAACTTTTAAAGATTTCTTTAATTTACTGCTGGGGAAATTTGTAAAAAAAACAAAAAACAGGTCAAAATGTACTGTATAATTTGAAGGGTTTTTTTCTGTATTTTTGACAGGTGTTTTATAGTATTTTGATTTTTACACTGCATTGTGCTGTGTATTAGAGTTAATGGAAATGTCTGTAAAATTAATGGATAATGTCCCGTTTAATGAGCTGCCAGTACTTTTTCTGTTATTTTTCAGATTTTTTACAGTGCAGATTAAAATTTGATTATTAATTATAAATATCAGACATGACAGCATACATTATTTTGTATCTGATGGTGTTAACTTATTGGCAAGGGATGCCCAAAGAGAATACATAAAACATCCTTGTGTTTATCCTGAATGTGTTTACACTGAACGTGTAATCTAAGAGTTCAAGCTCAAACCTAACTGATCTCATACACACACACACACACACACATTGTCCCATCTCCCTCAAATGTTATCGTCCCTCCTGAGCCACTGATCAATCTGTAGAAATTCATAGAATTGGTTTTCTTATGAAGCTTTTAATCCAGTGTCCGCAGCAGCGCTTGAGCGTCTGAGCAGCCAGCGCTCAGTTTGAAATGAAAATGAGCTGACACTCCAGATCCCGTACAAGAGTGGAGAAACAAAGGACGGAGAAAAACTAATATTGTGTATCAGTGGGGCGTCGAGATGGGCTGAAGATACCGGAGCAGATTCAATCGTCGGATCAGACAACCTTGTAAAACAAGTGAAGTGGTGGGAAGAAGGTCTGAGCGATGGAAAAGGACACAGAGAGCATGGCCTCAGTACAAATGAGTGTCATCCACCACCGAAATAACAGCAGCATCTACACTGTAACAAGCTAAATCAAGTACATACTCAATCAGTGAGTATGTGATACAATGACTTTCTGTAGGATGTTCTGAAGGTACAACCTGTTTGTCTCATGTAACCTAAATTGTCTTTTGGCACTGATTGAACAGTAAACCAAATCTTTAGAACTTCAACATGAAATCAGAACTGATCCACTGTCTTATATTTCTTAATAGTTGTTATTGGTCATGCGCTATATGTTTTTTTTTTTTTTTTCATTTAATATGTTCAGAAATATTCATAAGAATTTCAGAAATACAGTACTGTGTAAAAGTTTGGTGTAAGAAAGATGTTTTTTTATGTTTTTGAAAGAAATCTCTTATGCTCATCAAGACTGCATTTATTTTATTAAAAATATGAAATATTATAACAATTTAAAATAACTGTTTTCTATTCAAATATGTTATAAAATGTAATTTATTTCTGTGATGGCAACACTGAATTTTTCAGTCTTCAGTGTCACATGATCCTTCAGAAATCATTCTAATATACTGATTTGCTGCTTAAGAAACATTTCTTATTATTTATCATCAATGTTGAAAACAGCTGTGGAGCTTAATGTTTTTGTGTAAATCTTGATTTTTTTTTTTTTTGAAAGTTCAAAATTCATATTTTGTGACATAAGTTAATATCTTTATGTCACTTTTGATCAATTTAAATGGATAGTTAACCAAAAATGAAAATTCTGTCATTAATTACTCACCCTCATGTCGTTCCAAACCCATCTTTGGAACACAAATTAAGATATTTTTGATGAAATCTGAGAGCTCTCTGACCCTTCATAGACAGCAACGCAACTGGAATGTTCCCAGACCCAGAAAAGTAGTAAGGACATCGGTAAAACAGTACATGTGACAACTTCAATTTTGCGAAGCTACGAGAATACTTTTTGTGCACAAAGACAACAAAAATAACAATTTATTCAACGATTCTTCTCCCCGAGTTATCGTCTAGGAAAAATATACAGTTACATTGGTCAACATATGTTGAAAAAATATTAAAAGTAAAATACCTAACGGAAATTAGTTGAAATAAATTGTAATTTGTAATGTTTCATATTAGTAATTAACAAATTGAAACATTTAGAACTCACTTGATAACTTATTTACTCCAATGAAAATGTAAATAATATACATAATGTTTTTTGACCTCTCTTGGGAACAACTATTTCCTTTTATTACCACAGAAACTATTTTGCTGTCACTGAGCAGCTTTCATCCTCAGTACAACTGACAAAAATACATCAAATATGAAGTTTTAGAAATTCATCATCAGGATGCGCTTTTGGGACGGTTCATTGACTGCAAGTCTTTGGCAGAGAATAGCTCGTCCCACATTCTCACACACAAATCAAACTAATCACTCTCTACAATATCAATAAAGCTTTCCTTTCAACATTCTCTGACATTCATTGCCTCTGTATATCTTCTAGCAGAACAAACCGGTTTCTAGTTAAACAAGTCCCTCAAGTCTTTCTGAACTAACAAAGAGATTCCAGAACGTACATGTGTCTGTCAAACGCTAGAGAAGCTCTCGAATGTGTCTTACTCACCGGCTGACTATATAACATTTCATTTGTCTGCTGTTTTCAGGCCAGAGGATTTCCTCTCACCTTTTCTGTGTCAGAGCACAAGAACAAGACCCTCTGGATCAATACTCCCGCTCAATGCCGAGAGAACTCATTACATTACATAATGCCTCACCTCAGAGGAACCCAGACCTGTTTTAGCTAGCTGCACGGTATCACAGTATCATATCACATTAGAAATGTGTGCTTTTCCTATATCTGCTTTATATGATTTACTGTAGTTCTACTGTCTTGAGCCTTCTGTTTTTAAGCATCACATAATGTGATTCTGCTTTTGCATTGATGCCATACTTATTCAGTTGTTATGAACCATCTTATCTTGTAGTTTTAGTTCATCAATTTCCCCCCAAAATTAAATAAATAAAATTATAAAAAATAAATAAAATATTTAAATCAATGGATTATCAAGAAATAAAGATTATTCTATTTTATTAAAATATTCAAAAATATTATTAACTACTTTATGTAAAATGAAAACTATAATAAGTACAGTATATACCATTATTTGATATCAAATTAATCATAATGTAATTTAAGATCATATACTGACCAGTTCTAATTAAGATGCAGTTTTAGTACCTGTGTGCAAATAAATAAAAATATATTCAAACATCTTAAGACTCATAAGACTCATTTTAAGTATTTTGCTTACCTGAAAAGTATTGGCATATTGATAACATTTACTTACAGAACAATAATACTTCAATGCAAGATCATTGCACCAGAACATGTGCGGAATATTCTATTTATAGCATAGCTGTAACTACATAAATATATAGGTGATTTTGCCACAAATTTAGCATTTTAACAAGGATCAAGGCTCTTTAAAAGATACCCAAATAAACTATAATTCAAGAATTACATGAATAAGAAGAAACTAAATTTTTACATTTTGATTTGCATTAGGGAATACCCCGGTAGTAAAAAATAAGAATAAATAAATAATAATAAACAAAGAAGACAGTGTTAAATGAATGGACTCATGTTGAAATACTACAAGTGCACCAAGTTGTATATTTATTTATTTATTTATATTAATACATTCATTAATTTTTATTATTATTGTTATTTTATTTTTTTCAAGGGGGGGGGGTACTTTGTGCACCTTTTAACACAACCCAGGTTCATTGGAAATACGTGCCTCTACAAACACCGTAATTATGTAGCTTACTGCACGTTTCGCGGCAGTTTCAATGTGAAATGTCCAGAGAGTGGCGCTAAAACACACGTTTAATACGTGACCGTGGCACGTTTTTATTACGTTGGTACAGGCATGTATTTCAGCGCTTTTATTACGCTGCTTAAGGTACGTATTGAGGCTGTTCAGAGTTCAAATATTCGGGGAGTGTCGCTAAAGGTTAATGCTCTATCGTGTTGGGAATATCCTCTACACAAAACCCAACCCTAAACCTACCCGATAGTGTTAACAAAAGCAAAAGTAATATAAAAACGTATTCACTGATGCAACCGTGCTATTTTAACTTCCTTGCATGGATTTGAGCTATGTCGAACCCTAGTTTCACAGGGTTCATACCAGCGCTCTTCATCACCTCAATGCAACGCCATATTCCGTGAGCTACCGAGCAAACCTACTGAATTAGAAAACTAGATATGAAGCTGTTAATGTGACGAAAACGTTCAAAAGTATCAGTTTTCAAATTGTGCAGGATGTTAAAATTGTTTTGAAGTCATAACATAATATTCTGCAAGTAAACTCTGTACCTGTAAATCATACTTTGTGTGAAAAAGAATAAAAGTTGTCGGAGTTGTACTGCCTCTAGTGTTCATTTCAACTGGAAACTGCAGTGAATTGTACCTATAGGTACATTTTTTTCAGTTTTGCAGAAATGTATGTAGAGGCACGTATTTCCAATGAGCCTATGTTGCAAAATACTGATATTGTAACCATTAATAAGATACAGAATGACTATGTCATACACTGAATGTATTATGAAAGGATCACCAGTCAATGCAGGAGCCATGCAATTACTGCACATAGGAAGACTGACTCTGATTTGTAGAATAAATGTGTGTGGTTTGACAGCTCAAAGTCAAAACTTGCTCGGCTCAGAATAGAGCCGTAATAATATTGGTTGGACTGTGTGTGGATGACACAGTGGTGTCTTCCTGATCTCTCCAATAACTCAGCTGTTATTGAGAGCAGGGCCTGAACGTGGCCCCGCACCGCCACAGCAGATAAAGAACAGCACATACACACGCAGACTTTCATTACAGGTGACCCATTTCTGAGCGCCAGCGATATAAGCTAAACACAAATCATAGCATGTTCCAACCATTAATCCAGTCTGATGTGAGGAGTGAACATGACGAGCAGATATCAATCAGAAAAGGAGAGTGAAAGGGTGAAATGTGACCGTGAGGGAAGAATCGATTTGTAAGCAGGAACTGAAGTTGCAACCTCATACATTTCTCTGGATGGAAACAATGAGATGAAATAAATGAATGAAAAAGGTATTTTTTTTGCCAATCAAATTACTGAATTAAATTGAACATTTATTGGAATTTTTTTTTCTTGAATATTTTTTTTCTTGTCCTCCAGGGATATAATAATAATATATAACATTTTTTTTATTTTTTTTATTTCAGCTTTATTTTAATTAATGAAATTGTTTTAAAGGGGTTATCGGATGTCCATTTTCCACAAGCTGATATGATTCTTTAGGGTCTTAATGAAAAGTCTATAACATACTTTGGTTAAAATACCTTTTTTTACCCTGTCAAAATCAGCTCTGTTTTCAGCAAGCTGTTTTTTAGTCAATGTCGCTTTAAATGCTAATTAGCTCTGCTGACCCCGCCCCTCTCTTCCGTGGGTTGACAAGCAGACTGTAAACTTCAAACCGGCGAAACTGGCTAACTAGCACATCATTAGAAAAGGCGATTTGCAAAGATTCATAAAAAACTCTTATACTCACTTCTTCTGTAGGTGAATCTGGATCACGAATGATTCGCGCGAACATAGACGCATTTAGGCAGATTTTTCCTTGAAAAATGAAAGTAACGTTAATCCACTGCGTCTTCAGCGGCTCAGATGTCGGGAGTAAATGACGACTGCTATATTCATTATTACATCCAACAACAAAACACCTCAATTGCTTAATCGGAGATGTTCTTGTCTTCCCCTGCACCGGAGGCGACTCAATGGCGGACAGCTCTCAGCTCACTCAGGGCGGGTCATCAATCAACTATTGTGGGAGCGGTCTGTACAGAACTACGTCATTCTGACAGGAATCTCAGAACAGCCTGATTTGAGAAAGAGGATTTTACAATAGGGATTTAAAAAAACCACTGGGTGGATTTTTATCATTATAGGATGGATGTGTACACACACTTCCAACACACATTTATGTTCAAACAACTTGTAAAGTGAATATTGCATCCGATGACCCCCTTTAACATTTTATTTTTGTTAATTGAAATAAAGCTAAAATAAAATATAAAAACTGCATTATAATCTTAGAAAAAAAGAAAAGAAAAACTAGAAATACAACTAACTGAAACAAGTTTATGTTGAAGCACTAAAATGGGGGGGGGGGTAAAATGACAAAAGCGCATAAAAATATTTCTAAAAATGTAACTAAAATTTAAATTTAAAAAACTAAATTAATTAAAAAGATATTCAAAACAACTATAATAGTGTATAAATAATACTAAAATAACAACATATAAATAATATTTAATTTAATTTATTTATTTTTTCTTTGTATACAGTAAAGAACTATTATTCTTGCAGTACTTTTGCATCCTTATAATTCACATTGGCTTTCAAAACAATCAAGTGTTTGAAGTCCTGCACCTGTGACTTTGGAGGATCCAAGGTTGTTGTTTTTCTGCTTTGCTCACATCATCCCTAAAGTGAGTGAGTGAGAGAGAGAGAGAGAGAGAGAGAGAGAGAGAGACATGCACTTTCACGCCAGCCATAATTCACCATGGCCTAAAGCAGCTCTACAGAGACGGTTCCTTGGCCGCAGTAGATATTTTCACCCTGTCACCACGCCTCAGCATATGTGTCAACTTAACGTCTGAAACAATACACGTGTTCTTGTCATTGTGTTTAGTAGATTAGAGCATAACCGAGCCAAACAAACATAACACTAGAGGTCACACCCTCATACAGCTCGCTAAACACGACACTTACATGTGCAGAAAGCGATACGCAGACCTGCTTGAGGAATCACAAACATCGTGCCAAGAACAGATGATAGAATAATACACCTTCATCTAACACTCAATACAATAATTCATCCATAAGGTGGAGAAATGCTCTGTTTCAAACAGATAGCCAGCTGCATATACAGGCAGAATTTTAAGGCATTGGGATGCAAAGGTCTGTTTGTATAATTATTTTATTGAAATTATGCTGAATTTTCAAAGCTTTTGATGCCAAAGACCCGCTTTTCAAATATAAATGCAACTATTAATAGTATATGTATAGTCTAGTACTGTATATATATATATATATATATTATTATTATATATATTTTTTTAAATCACAGAGAGCTAGTGGTCTTTTGACAGGTTTGGGTTTATAGAAATAGACTGTAGGTTGGAAGATGGGCGTTGATGGATGCCGTGTGACAGATGGAGGAGAGGATGGTTAGATGAAACTCTTATAAAACAAGAGCGCTTTCGTTGTATGTATGACCTGACATCACATATGCGCTGATGGAAGTATGGCACAATACATCAAAACACAATAACTTAAGTGCATGAAGTCATTCAAACGCTCTCTTCTTAATGACCAGAAGAAGTTTGTGTCTTTTGAGCCCAAAGGTGAATTGCTGTCATGCAAATGCAACACAACTGGCAAATATTTGCACATATTCTGTGAAAGTGAACTGAATAACAATTTGCTTTACAGAAATCTAGATATATGTGCAGGTGAGTAAATGGATACACTACAGGTTTGCAGGTACAAAATCAGCATGCTCAATTCAAGGTAAGACTGACCCCAGATCAGTTAGTGGCTCTGTTCCAAAACCTAGTGAGCTGCCTTGCTTTCTGCTGCCTACATAAGTATTTGCCTTCTAAGGCAGCATCCTAACCTCAAATGTGACCTCACAACTAATCGATTTGAGTACACGCAATGCACATGGGAGACTTGACAGCTGATTCCAACTTGGCTTTACCATGTTGCTTTGCTTATAATGCAATACTTACTACTTACTTACTACTGTTTAAAAAAATTAATAAATATAAATGAATAAATAAAAAAAACACAGATACACAAATATTGGGCAAGACCAATATTTTATATTTTTTTTATTTTGGTTTCCATCAAAAAAGATATATGTGCCTTCGACCATTGATGCTTGGCAGTGTTTTCTTTTTGATATACGTGATTATATAAAGTGATTTTTTGTGTTTTTATTTGTTACTTGAATTTGTATTGAGTATATGTATGTTGTTTTGTTTTGTTATATTTTGGATGTTATGTTGTTATGTGTGAAAAAAAAAAAAAAAATGTTGATAACAAAAAAATAAATAAATAAATAAAAATAAAAAAGATATATGTGACTTTTTATCTCAGTATTTTTTAAGAATTGTGAGGAAAAAGTCAGAATTGTGAGATATATATTAGTGGTGTAACGGTACAGAAACATGATGGCTCAGTACGTACCTTGGTTTTGATGTCATTGTTCGGTTTCGGTACAGCAGGGGGAAAAAATTAAACATAAGCATGATATGAATCGGGGGCGGTTCTAGACAAGCGTGTGTCAACAAGCGTGGCCCCCCCTTGGCCCCCCTAAATTTGGAATCATATCACACCAAATAATTTAGGGTGAAATGCGCAGTTTGTCCTGTAAACTATAAAAAATAAAAACATCACCAGCTACTAAATTAAAATCTGTGATCGTTGGCTGGCACAGAGCTAGAGACATGCACGATTTTACAGCTCTGCACATTATAACAATCACACACGATTCTGTTGAGCTTATTATGAATGCAATGGCCAATCAGTGGCGTTCAGATGAGTCATCGCTGAAACGCTGCTGTTTTGTTCACCGCTCGCGCTGGCTGACTGAATTCTCTGGCGAGAATGGGAGTTTTTGAGAGAGCTTGAGCTCGCTGGACTGAAGTGAAAATGTTATTTGATAATGTAAATGTTCTTTGCTCTCTTTCTGTACAATGAAAGTGTTATAGGCTTATTAGTAACTTACAATGTTTTTATTAAATTCACATTATATACAAAGTCAGTCGTATTAAAAATATTTTATGGGATGACACCCATATCTGATACTTGAGTAAAAAGACAGATTTTTATGCATAGTTAATAGATTACACTATTACGCTACTTTGCCCATCGCCCACTATAGATCAACTAGCATAATCTAAATCTGCAAAATGCATTTACTTAAACATATTTGAGAAGCGAGATATTTCATGATGTAGTTTGGGAATATTTTGAATTAAAATAAAAAATAAAATAAAAAAAACATTAGCCTATATCAGTTATACAGTGGTATTGTGGCTGCTGTGTGTCACATGACAAGCGAGCCCAATGAGTGCATGACACCCCTGACACTACAATACAAAATTATGTCAAATAAATGAAACATTCATTTGAGTTGAAATTGTTAATAGATTACCTTTAGAGATTGCAGTGATACATGACATGGTGAAATATGTAAGGGATAATCAATGGGTAGCCGTGCATTAAAGGATTTTAAATGCACGACGTGGAGGCAACGAACCGCCCGACGCGAAGCGTCCCAAAACATAGACAGCATTTTAATGCATCATAAGCACACACCTGACATGTCTGTCTTCTCCCAAAAGTAGATAGAGCAAATATGCTGCCTCATACACTCTTGAAAATAATGTGCCAATGGCATTAAAAGAACCATTTTAGGTTTACCAAAGAGCTTTTCAGTGATCAGTACTTAACATAACCCATTTTTTCTTAGTGTGAAAAACATTTTAATAATCTGAAGAATCTTTTTTATTGGAAAGGACCTTTTGTGCAATAGCAAAGTTCCATGGTTGTAAAAGGTTCTTCATTTTTCATTCAATACTAATCAATGCTTATTTTTAATTTAATACTGATAAAGAAAAAAATGTTCAATATTAATAAGTCCAAGTTTTTACTACAAAATTAGTTTATGCTGCATTTTTATTTAAAAGTATCTCACAATGCAGTTATTATAGTTAATGGTTATTATATTTAGTTATTATAGTTAACTACAACTAAAACTAAACCATAAAAAAAACTAAAACTTTTGAACCACTGCCACCAATATGATCATCTTATGATCATGTTAGCTCACAATGGTTTTACCACAACGGTGTGTCTTAAAAAGGTGAAAAGGGGATTAAAAGTAGTGCATTACTTCAAAAATGATGATTAGTTACAGGTTAAAAAGTATACAGATCTATACACATATATATACATTTTTGTAACCTAAAAAAAATTGGTCCCACATTATATTAAGTGGCTTTAACTACTATGTGCTTACATCAAAAAATAAGTACATTGTACTTATTGTGTTCATATTGTATTGCAAAACACTGCTGCTATTGAGGTGGGATACAGTATTAGGGACAGGTTTGGTGGTATGGGTAGGTTTAAGGGTGGGTTAACGTGTAAGAGATGGGTCAACAGTGTAATTATAAATGCAGTTACAGAAATTAATAACAGATGTCATTACATGTACACAATAAGTGCATTGTACCACATTAATAATTTAAATGTAAGTACATAGTAGTTAAGGCCACTTAATATAAAGTGGGACCAAAACGGTATGCTGAAAAAAGTCCATGTTCATCCCCTTTTGTTAACAACCCATAAACAGATTCAAGTCTGTCTGATGTGTGTGTGTGTGTGTGTACCTGGTATTCCCTACGTTATGATGACCATATGTCCCCACAAGGATAGTAATCCCCTTCAGGTTTAGTCAGTTATCTGATTTTTAGTACCCTGTGGGTGTCTATGTCCTTGTTTGTGTATATATGTGGCATGCAGCATATGTGGGAATGCATTAGCAAAACATATTTACAGAAATGCTTTTATCGTTGCCTGATGCCTAAGGAAATCCCATGGTCACTGCAATTCAAAAGCACTGAAAATGTGCCTAGACACTGAACAGATGAGGAGAATTTACAATCAAGACAAGTGAATAAAGGAGTCGGCGTAGCTGACCCACACACACATTCCCACCCACTGAAGACAAGCTGAACACAGACACCCTGCCAATGTAATTAATTTGACACAATAAGAGATTATTATCTCAATGTCACATCAGTAGGTTGTGGAACATGTTGCCTGGCAGCCTCACACATGTCCATTACAACACTGTTCTCTGCTGTTTAAATCAACCAGCTTTATTAACAATGGAACACGTTTTCTTGCCAATATTTTGTCAAGCTTTTGTTTCTCCAGCAGTCCTCAAGCCAAAAATGATCAGGTCAAATGTGCTATGATCACCATACAATATACCATGACTCCTTTTTGTGGCCGTTTTAATTGTGACATTAGAAAACATGAATGTTTTGTTTAAATATTAAAGAATGCTTAAATTAGGTAACATTTATGCAACTCTGCAAGTTTAAGCTCTGGAGAATTGCAAACAGTTGATTGGTTAGCAAAACTACTTATGAATGAATATCACACAAAAATAGGCTCATCCGAACTTTGTTGTGAACAGTGAATGGAATCTCTGTGTCAAGCTATTCAGGCTAAATTAATTGCAGAAGTTTAATACTTTACAATAGATGTTTCGGACAGTATCAACAACATCACTTCTGCCTTGCAAGCACACAAGTATTAATGTAAATATTAAAATCAACAAATATTAGGGTGAATCGTATGGAAACTGTCATGAAATGGTCATATTTCAGCCCAAAATCAAAGTTAAAAATAAATATAGTTCATATAGTTTTGTGAACCATCTAATGTTCATCTAAAAGATGTTTGCTATAAATATAAAACATATGAATATAAATATATGAATAACTAAAAAAGCATTTTGAATCTTGTGGAAACTTTCAAGAAATAGCCATTTTCAGTGCCAAATCAACAGTAAAATGTAATGAGATATTATTATTAAAAACATAAATAGACTTTAACAAAACAAAAACATTAAAAAAATCTTAATTACTCCAAATTTTAGAACGGCAGTGTGTATAGAACGATAAAACGATGTTTTTTGAGTGTTTTTGGTAACACTTTAGAATAGGGACCAATTCTCACTATTAACTAGTTGCTTATTAGCATGCCTATTATTAACATATTGGCTGTTTATTAGTACTTATAAAGCACATATTCTGCATGACCATATTCTACATTCCTAATCCTACCCAATACCTTAACTACTTTACTAACTATTAACTGCAAATTAGGAGTTTATTGAGGCAAAAGCTGCAGTTAATGGTTTGTTAAAAGCGAGAATTGGACCTTAAAATAAAGTGTGACAACGTGTTCTAAAAAAAAAACATTAGTATCTTTTTTTTTTTTTTTTTTTTTTTAACAATAATGTATACAGTTATATACAATACTGCTAATTATATATGAATTATATAGTTTGCAAGGTTAACAAACTGATCCAACAAACCTTTACAATGCTCATACAGCTAATAACTCATACAAAACACAGGTTTTAGGCATAATGGTTTTTATACAAACTGTATTTTCAGTCTCCTTACCCTAACCCTGCTGCTAACCCTACCCCTCACACAAAACTTTCTGCATTTTTAGGCTTTAAAAAACTTCATTCTGTATGATTTATAATACCAGATACACACATACACACTTTTTTTTTTCTTTTTGATGCATCTTCAAAAAGATTCAATCTGAGGCACAGAGAGGGAACTCGGCCACCGGCGACTTGTGCAGAGGACAGAGAGAGATCGAGCTGACACGAGTGTAGTGCACAGATTTGTCCCAGCTTACTCGGCAAAGACAGGAGAGCGTGTATGACACATACATGAAGGTACGACACTATGATCAATGTTAAATACCAAAGACTCAAGAAGACAGAGGCCCACTCTTTCTCCATCAGTGATGAAAGCCCTGCCTGAACCGTAAGGAGTCAGTGGAAAAGCTTACATGATCGATACGCCGTCGGTTTCCACATACATTTTCATGTCAGCCATCAAGAGCATATTAAAAGCAGCACTGCACCTTAAAAGACACAAAATATACTTCATTTTGAGATCAAAGTATGCTCAATTAATTTTTAGACATTTTCCAGATAAATTACATCAGCTAAAGTTCAAATGTATCAAAGAGAGTGTGCCGGGTCCAGAACCAAACTGCATGACATCATTTACTTTCTCAAACACTTCAAAGGCCAAAACTATGCATGAGACATTCCCTTTTATTATATTTCAAGAAATGTAAAGGTCCAACGGAGAGCTTCCTTTGCTTAAACGTAATAGCCTGACCGCATGAACAAGCAGAGCACCTTAAAGTGCTTTACAAGACTGCAGAGCCACGATGAGAAGCGATGTCAGAAACAATGCTTATATAATGTGAATAATCTCCGGCCTTCTGTAGGTGAGCGTGTTCCCGTTTCTTGACGCAAACGGAGACAGCAGCAGCAGGGGTCGTGCGGCATCGACGCGGCTCACGCTCCCGGGGAAGCGCTTCCTGCTCGCGCTGCCAACAGCTCTCAAACCTCCCCTTAGCTTATTAATAAAGACACTTGGCAACCAGCATTCGAGCCGAAGCATCTGCCCGTTCTGAACGCGGGGACCCGACGTCAGAATATATCACTCTTATACGCTAAATGACCTTGGGCTGCCCACATACATACAGCCATATCTAATGCACACTCTCCGAGGCATCTTGAAGAGGGAAAACAAACTGCAAATCAATTCTGAATTTCGCCACAAGGTTTCCTGGTGGCCATTATAAAGCAATGTCACCTTCAGAGGGAATACAGATGGCTATTGCTGCTCTGTCGATATTTTGAGAGCCTTTGCTCACCTGCTTGGCTTGCAGGTTACGGAATTGTTTTCCTGATGGGACCAAAGCTATAACCAGACGCACAAATACAAGGGCTATATTGCCTATTGAGAAGCACGGGACAGTAATGGGCGTCAGTTTGTGGCCATTGATCCCTTTTCACCATCCAGCATCGACCCTCCTCCACAGCATCCTGCGAGGATATCAGGTCTCTTTCTTCCCTCCGCAGAGCCAAGGTTACAGTGACTAGATTCTCATTCCAGGAGGAACCTAAGCCCATTTATCCGTTTGTTTGTTTTGGTGGAAATCTCTTGTCTGTTCATGAGGGTAAAGGGCTCCTCTTCTCTAAAACATTCCCAGACCCCAGCTTTACAGCTCTCTTGGACGAGTTTCTGCGGGAGATTGGGAGAAAGCTTTGTTTGGATATCTGCGAGTGTAAGAATATAAAGCTCCAGCAATATAGGAGGATTTGCAGCCTGTTTTTCTTGTAGGGCCTTTCTATACGGCACCACACAACCAGCACTGAGGAAACCTGAGTGACTCAAAGTACGCTTTCCAATTCAAAAAAACACCAAGAACTTGCTGCCTCACAATAAATGTGAGAAGTTGTACAGAAACACAATAAATGTGAAAAGTTGTACGAAAACACAATAAACGTGAAAAGTTGTGAAAAGTATTGTGTTACTTCAAGTTGTGGGACTTACAGTATACACAGTATACAGTATATTAAAAAATCATATAAAATTATGTAAAAAAATAATTGCAGCACAAGAGAGGAAGCTTTAAAATGCTCTTTATATATATATATATATATATATCTGCAGTTTTCTCATTTATTACTTCATTTGTTATATGGAAAGGAAAGGAAAGGAAAGGAAAGGAAAGGAAAAATAACTTTAAATAAAAATAAAAAAAGTTTAAAAAAAAAGAAAAGAAAAGAAAAGAAAAAGAAAATGCAGCCAATTAAGTTGAATATTTTTTTAAAATAAATAAATACATACATAAACATATGGGTTCCATACAGTCCTAAAAATGTAAAGTAAAAGTAAAAACAGGTTTTTTTTCTCTCTTTATAGATCTGCCATTTATAGGCAGAAATTCAGCATATAAAATATAAAGTCTGACTTTTTGATTATGCCACTCTCTTATAAGTCACTTTAAGTTAATAATATCCACATTTTTAGCAGTTCGTCATGCTGTTATTCTGCATGCAGACCGCATTGTGGAGTTTCTTCCCACTGCAGCTTTTGCAAATAAAAACAGAGGCGATGGCGAATGTTATGAAGCTAATTTAAAATCTGCCTTGAACAGCAGCTCTTCAATTACAGTGTCTGTGTGATTGACAGGGTGATCGTCCTCCCCGTTCTGAGTGAGGAGACCCCTCTGGGAGCGAGGACTTATATGAAGACGAGACGAGGATGTAAAGCTAGACAGAGAGAAGTGTCTCATTTAAATGAGTATGCTGTGCGTAGTTGAGGAGAACACAACTGAGACCAGCTCAGCTATGTCCTTCACAGGGAATGAATTAGATTCATAATGTTCTTATATAAACATGAAATCAATTGATATACACCATTCAAAAGTTTGTGGTCAATACTTTTTTTTTAAAGAAATGGAAACTTAAAAAAATAAAAAATAAAACATTAAGGACACATTATACTGTTACAAAAGATTGCTATTTCATACTGTTATTTTGAAAATTTATTTTCATCAACGAATCCTGAACAATCAGTTTTCACACAAATATCAAGCAGCACAACTGTTTTCAGCATTGATTAAAATAAGAAATGTTCATAAGAATGTCTGATTTCTGAAAGATCCGGTGACACTGAAGACTGGAGTAATGATGCTGAAAGTTTCAGCTTTAACATCACAGAAATAAATGACATCTAAGAATATATCATAATAGAAAACTGTTTTTTTTTAATTGAAAAAACATTTTCACAATATTCCTGTTTTTGTGTTTTACATTAAATAAATGCAGCATTGGTGAGCATAAGAGACTGCTTTCAATGACATAAAACTCTTCCAGAGCCCAAACTGTAAACTGTAGTGTAAACATTAGATTCTAATTAAAGATGATTTTAAAAGCATGCGATTTACCATATAAACAGTGATAAGGAGGTAAAGATAAAAAATGATTAAAATTGAGCAGCAGTGATTTGAATAAAATTCAAGGCCACTACTAATCACTCATCTGTTTCAGTTGGGCAAATGTTGATAACATAAATCACCAACGACAGCAAAGTTAATGCTGTTTAGTGTCTGAGAGGAAGAAAAGCCAAAAAGATGGATATACAAACTTAAGCTAGCTTGTGATTTAACCACAAAGAGATGAAGACGGATGATTCTTTGCTGGGAAAAAAATCCTGCTTAAAGCAACCTAAGCTGGTTTGTCTTAAGTCTTTTAAACTTATCTCACAGGCTGGCCAAGCAGGTGTTTAGCTGGTATAGCTGGCAGCCAACTGGTCCCAGCTGAAAAGTGTCCTTTAGCCTTCTAAAACCAGACCAGGAAATCAGCTTAGGCAGGTTTAACCCCCCCCTTCAGGTGGAATATCTTAGCTGGTATAAAGAAAATTAAAATATTTACAAGGAATAATTTAATATTTACAGAGTCTTTTTTTTTTACAAAGCTGCTGGAGCAACAATAATTCCAAATGTAATACAAAGTCAATCCATCAAGAAGCGTTCCAGTGACTGATTGCAACTGAAGAAGGAAGAATCCGCAATCATCTCATTTTCTCTTAAAGGGAAATCATTTTTAATCAATACTAACCTTCATGTTGTTCTAAACCAGTATTACTTTCTTTCTTCCATGATAAACAAAAGGAGCTGTTAGGCAGAATGTCTTATCTTCTGCTTTCCAAGGTCAGGTGACTTATGTTGCCAAACTTCCAAAAAGAAAAGCCAAAACCCATAACAGTACATTTCAATATTTTTTTATATCATACGCATGCATATTACTAGCATATTGGCTGATTATTAGTACTTATAAAACGCCTTATTCTGCATGGTCATACAGTATTTTATATCCATTATCCCTACCCCACACCTAAACTTAACAACTTACAAACTATTATTAAACAGCAAATTAGGAGTTTTTTGAGGTAAAATTTGTAGTTAATAATGAGAATTGGTCCCCAAACTAAAGTATGACAAAGCACATCACTCAGGCAAGTCTTTATTCTGCTGTCAAAACTATAATAGTAAAAGTAGAGCTATACGTCTTACCAGAAAGATGTATGAAAGAACAAACATTAAAAGTTCCTCCTGTTCCCCAGAGTGCAGCAGCAATATGTTTTAAATGAGGTGTTTGTGTTAAAGGGGCCCATGCCGTGTTATTTTAATGGTCTGGAAACCACACTCCAATATAGAGAAGCATTATTATAGTCTTAAATCAGTAGCCAGGAGCTGAGCTGCATGGGAATTCCATTAATCATGTTCTGGAGGTTCCTGTGAACCCACACTCACATACATTTACATACGGATATATACACTCACACACTGACGCAGGAGGAGGAGATATTATTCTATAAGATCTGTGCTCTAATGGATTTTCTACACATAAAGAATCAAAACTTTATTAATGCAGGAACAACATTTTATTAGTACTTGTACTATAGCTTCTTTTACTTACCAAAAAAGACCACCAAAAAACAAAATTGTATTTATAAATAACCAAGGGCTGCTAAAAAAAAAAAAAAAAATCACTTTATCAAGGGTAGTGGTAGCAAACCTAAAAAAAAAACTAAAAAAATGCACATATACATATACATACATGTGTGTATGTATATATTGTATATACATACATACATACATACATACCTGTACATGTGTGTGTATATTATTATGAAGGCCTGTGATCTGTTCTCATTCCTACAATCATCGAGTCATTAATGTTGGGATTAATGATCTCTCAGGTCAGCGGCTCATTGTAATTGCTCACTTCACTTCAGAAGCACATATATGAGGAGGGATTATACTGTTGTTATGAGGTCTATAGTGTGTGTGTTTGAACACAGAACATGCTATACTCTCAGAAGCTTCATCTGAGCTGAATGCAGTAACAGGATAGTCTTATCTGTGAACCACTGAAATATTGCCACCATAGTGCAGAGTATGGATTGCAACAACAGTCATATAAGACACAGAACAGGAGAATAAACTAACAATCATGATCATTTAATTAAAAAGCAATGTAAAGTACTATAGAAATGGCCCAAAATTCTTCAGTAATTCAGTAATTTGCGCATATTTAAAACTGAAACCATGCAAAATGAGTTGATAAAGTGATATTGTGGGGCACACAGATTAAAGTCAATAGATGTTTCTTTACGAGAGTAAGGTGGCAGTAAAATGACTGGATTATGTTTTACATACTTCATTTGTCATCATATATGCAACAGTGTTTGGTGAATAAATCAGCCTACTGATGTATTTACTAAGCTGTGTTGTATCATTACTATCATTTTCATGTGATTCTAAATTTCTGTTTACTAACCTGGTGCTTGATTTCAACTGTACATCATATCATTCTCTGTTAGATTATAGTTTAACAGAAGCCTTGAGCACATTATTCTTTAGAACAACATAAATTATTCAGATAAATGTTTTTGGCTATTTAATGGAATAATAAAAACAGCAATATGATAAAAGACACATGATAAATTATGAAACTGAAAAATAAAAACAATTTGCCAAGTAAAATATTTAATTAGCCTAATGCATTTAATACTATCCATTTTAAAATTATTATAATCAAATACTATGCCATGTCCTTTATGAAAAAAGAAGAGGAAAATAAAGAATAAGTGTTCAGCAACCAAGATTATTGTTCGGCCTGTACATTTATTTATTTATGATATAATGCCATATTCAGCCTGTAAATGAATGGAATATTTGCTTCTCATTTAGAAAATAATAATATAAATAAATAAATAAATAAAACACAGAGACAAAAGGTGTCTCTCTTCTCTAATGGCTGATATTTTCAAAACAATGCAAAACTTACATTTTCACAATTTGAGGCTGATTGTTACATAGACCACTGGAAATGCAGTTATGGTCTTTCATTTAACATCTCAAGGAATTGTTTATCAATTAGATCCATTTTGTCTCTTGAATAAAAGCTTTAATTGCATCTGGCGGCACACAGAGCATTATGCCAGTCTAACGTGGCTTTCACTACAAATGTTCCACAACACATCCTCTGATATATGACAATTAGTTCTGTTTAATGGTGCATTGTGAGCCCAGCCTATTAACTCGTTACTAGTTTTCAATTTACAAAACATGCAAAAGGACTCTACAAATTCTGCTCTGATTTTATATTTAGTATCATATATGACAAATGAAATGTCATTTCAAGACATGATTTCTATTCTAATCAAATGAAGTCTGAGTGTTATTTTGCTAAATGTCACAGTGCACTCAGAACAAGTTCAAACACAAACAACAACACTGTGAATTGCACTCAGACTCCATCATCTTCAAACCCTCCTGCAAACAAAACTAGACAAATAAATGAACAGCAGTCATGTATTTCATTTGCAAATCTTTTTTTCTGCTCCTCTTGCAAACCTCATTATCAAAACAATTGTATTTGTATGCTAATTACTGTCTCCCCTGGCACTCTGTATATTTAAATTTGATTAGAGTGATATTCATTAAGACAGGTTAGAAAGATGTCAGGGTGGCATCTCTCCCTCCACTGCACCTCCATTACTTTTCTTCTCATTCTACTCCTTCCGTCCTCTCATATTCCTTTTTGATTAATGCTACACTGTCCAGAAATGAACAAGGGCTCAGAGAAAAATGCAGCAGAAAGTGTCGAAACACATTTAAATACATTTAAAATGACCTGATCATTTGATATATTTGATAATCTATAAGGCCTCTGATGGGTTTAGAAGTTGTCAGATTTGTTTTGTATTCTCAGTCTGAGTGAACGTGATTCAAACACACTCAACTACAAAACATGAAATATTACAACAATATCTGGTGTAATGGTACACATTTAAGAGCTGCATAATGTTACAGAGTGATATTTATAAATGATATTAAATGTGTTTGAAGCAGAGTGAATATGATCAGCGTTGAGGAGTAACTAAAAGTAGAAATTGATTCAATTACATTTTTAATGTGTTACAAAAGATCTACTAATTGTTTTCTTTTACGTCTTTTTGTAAATGCAGTTTTTACATTGCAACCAAATAAAGGAACCATCAAAGCAATAGTCATATTAAAAAAATATATATATACACTTATAAATAAATCTTTAAAGATTCACATAAATCCAAAACATCTTCTAAAATATCCACTTTCTCATATGAACTACTAAACAATCAGATTAATTGTTAGTGATTTAGTGTATTTAGACAATTTAAATCAAGCAATTAGAAAAAAAACAAATAATAATAATAATTCAATACCAAACAGAGTGCATCAAAGAATAAAAGACTAATTCATCATGGGTTCTCTTAAGATTTTATAGAGTTTTTATAATCAGGTTTTTCAAGTAAAACAACCGGACCGTGGTAAACATAAATTGACAATACTTGAATGTTTTGATCTACAATGTGAATTATACACACTCATTCTGAAAACGCACATTGTTATGCAGTTATTTTTTATTTAAAAAATAAGTACATATGTAATAAGTAACTACAGAAGATCGTTTGATGTGTGAGTAGGTGAAGTTTACGTTGTAAAACAAAACATCCAAGTATCGTCAAGTTATGTTTACGACTCATATATTATAGAAAATGATCTCAAGGGAGCCCATGATGAATTACTCTTCCAGGTCTGATGTTATTCTATAATATTATAAAATAAAAAATAAAAAGAAACCTTATAAGAGATTTCAACAAAGTTAGAGTGATGCTTAAAAACATGATACTTTAAGCATAAAGGATGAAAATACATAATTTAAAAAAAGACTGGACTATTACTGAAACAACTAAATCAATCAATTTGAACTAAATCACTTATATTCATCATTTCTCTCAATACATTTTTGTATTGCCTTCTGTGCAAAAGTTCTCTTAAGGCAGCATTATCATATTGCCTACCTTTTGGTACAGCCTTCACGACTATGATGCTTTAAAATGCTGCCTACGTAGGTTTGGGAACAAAGCCACAGAGAAAGTGGGAGGGAGATTTTAATATATAATTATATCTGATTGCATGTTCAATGCTCCAGTGCTCTTAAGTTAAGCTGGTTTGTTTCACACTTCTATTCGCTGTCATCACAGTTATCTTTAGTACTGTTATTAAGTTGAAACGCTGTCAAAATCACTGTAACTATTTCTCCCTCTGTGGTAGCTGTCACGGCTCTTATACATCATGGTTATTCTGATACCGCACCACGGTGTGCTGCATAAAGACACAGAATCAGACAATCACTGTCACTCTGCTGCTATAGAAAACATCATGATGATTACGGGTACTGCAGTTACAGTTAGCACTACTGACACACGGGGGCTGTGGCGACCCCCTACACATGTTAAAGGGGTCATATGAGGTTGCTAAAAAGAACATTATTTTGTGTATTTGGTGTAATGCAATGTGTTTACACGATTTAAGGTTCAAAAACACATTATTTTCCACATACCGTACATTATTGTTGCCTCTTTGCCCCGCCTTTCTGAAACGCGTCGAGTTTTACAAAGCTCATCGTTCTGAGAAGCGCTGTGTGCTCTGATTGGCCAGCTATCCAGTGCATTGTGATTGGCCGAATACCTCAAGCGTGTGACGAAAATGTTACGACCCTTGCCATATTTGGAAACACACAATATTTAATAATGTAATTAAATATTTATTTAAATATTTATACACACTGTACAAATGTCTGGGGTCAGTAATATTTCTATTTTGGGCGGTGTTATGTAAATCTTCCCAAACAGTGACGTAGATTTGTGGGGCCGTGTTTAAATGAGGTGTTTTAGGAAGGTGTGGATGAGTCTTAACTTTTAGAAAAAAAAAGATATCTCTTTGAGTTTGAGACTTTAATCTTTGTGACTTTACTGATCTCGTATATGCATGAACTGCATGTAATACTCCAAAGACAAAGGAAAACATGAAATCGTGTCCCATGACCCCTTTCAGATCCAAATATTTTATTTAAAACACTTTTAACATGCATATTCCTCATGAAGCAGCAATGAGAAAGCAGTTTTTCCATATAAAACAAATTGTCACTGGCAAAACATCTATTACACTGTGAAACTAATTTTTATAAAAGTTTCATTTCATTTTTATGTTTTATGTGTCTTTATGAAGCTTGACATGCTGAATATGAAAATCACTTTATCGCTATCACTTAATCATTACTTTTTGTGCTCGTGAAAATAAATGCTTAAAACATACAAGCTAATCTGTTATCCTACTCATGCATAAAAAATACATGGTACATAATGCATAATACTGGTGCATAATAGTGAGCTAACAGTTTTACATAAACGGTTACCAAAAGTGAGCCGTGCAAAACTTCAGAAGTGTATATGTTGGATGATTTTTGTCTTTTATGACTAGTCCCACCATGTTCTGGAATGTTCCAGTAAGCACTAGTATATGCCAGAAACTTCTAGAATGTTCCCATCCTTGCAAAAGCAAATTATAAAAAATAAATAAATTACTAAACCAATGTTTCATAATTAATGATTAAAGTTCTAAAGTTTACCTGACATAAATATTTACTAAAATCCTGATGCTATGTAAAACTAAATAGCAATAATTAAAGTGAAACAAATGTTTACTAAATTGTGCTATAATTGTCACGGTGCACACACGAGGGAGGATACAGGAACACGCAGACGAGGACTTAAACTCAAATAATAATATTTAATGGAGACATCAAGGCAGGACAAGGCTGAAGACTGTTGACAGACGAAATCAAACTCAAAAGACAGGAACTAAATACACAGGGTAATTAACATAACGAGACAAACACAGCTGGAACATACTTAACTCATAATGACATGAAACAAGGACAGGAAACAAACCAAATATGGACACAAGAGGCGGGAACACATGACAGAGGACTGACAATAATGTAATTAAATATTTATTTAAATATTTATACACGCTGTACAAATGTCTGGGGTCAGTAATATTTCTATTCATTTATTTTTTAATTAATATTTTTATTCAGCAAGGATGCATTTAATTGATTGAAAGTAACGGTTATAAAATAAATTTGTTACAAAAGATTTACATTTTAAATAAATGTTGTTCTTTAGAACTTTATATTCACCAAAGAATCCTAAAAATAATGTACTCATGCTTTCCACAAAAAATAACAGGTAGCACAACTTCTTCAAACACTGATAATAATAAGAAATGTTTCTTGAGCAGCAAATCAGCATATTATAATAATTTCTGAAGGATCATGTGACACTGAAGACTGTTGCAGAAAATTCAGCTTTTAAAATATTCCAATAGAAAAGAGATTTTTCCCCAGAAATTGTAATACTATTTCACAACATTACTGCATTTGTGATCAAATAAATGCAGCCTTGGTGAGCATGTATTTCAAGAACATAAAAAAACTAACTTCTGATTGTAGTGTTGCTTGCAAAACATATTATTTAGTCAGAAAAAAACAACTACTTTCAAGAAGCCAACAACAGAAAAGATGATTTTGGCACCCAGAATTGTGTAGTAATTGCATATACCAGCAGGGGCTAACTAGAACATGTTAACCAGCCAAACCTTGACCCCTTGAGAGCAACCTGGTATTACAAGTCTAACTCAAAGGTACTCTTGAGTTCATAGATTCTTCCAAACTGCAAATGAATCCGTGACCTCTACAATGACAGGTCTTACCCAGCAGACTACTCTACCATTTCAGGCTTGGCTCTGTTTCCCCGAACAGGAAATGACCACCTGGTTTCAGCAGTTTTCTGTTTGGCCACCGTGTGACTTACATTTACATTTATGCATTTAGCAGACGCTTTTATCCAAAGCGACTTACAGTGCATTCAGGCTATACATTTTTTGTCAGTATGTGTGTTCCCTGGGAATTGAACCCACAACCTTTTGCGCTGCTAACGCTGCTAACGCAATGCTCTACCACTGAGCCACAGGAACACTTCTGACTTCTGTCCTGACTTTCTGCGGTGGAAGTGCAGGTGTCTCCACAGAAGACGTCCCTGGATAATCAGCAGTCTACTAAAACCTAGACAGCCTTCTTACTATCTGCTATCTATACAGGAAGCTGTTTTCAAAGGCAGCATCCTAACTGAAATGGAAATCAAAAGTGATTTGAAACACTCTTACGTATCGTCAGCAATGCATTCAACTAGCAAAGTACAATAGAGACTCGCTACAATTTGACATTGCTATGATAATCTAACACAGGGGTGTCAAACTCAGTTCCTGGAGGGCCACAGCCCTAATTAAACACACCTGATCCAACTTATCAAGTCCTTCAGGCTTATTTGAAAACTACATGGTGTGTGTGTTGGAGCAGGGTTGGAACAAAACTCTGCAGGGCTGTAGAGTTTGACACCCCTGAAACAGTTTGATCCTTTCATAAGCATTAAAACACATGGCCTAACAAATGTATCTTAAAAGTCATTATCATGACTATCAGAACAAACTCTTTCAGGGAGCAAAAATGCTGCCTATTTAGGCAGGTCACTAGGTCTTGGAACAGAGGTCAAAAGGCACAGACACCACTAATGACAGAGAAATATGTATAATTATTGCACATTTTCACTCTCTCTCTTTTCTTCCAGTTCTGCTCATATAAACTAATTTAAAATGTCTAAAACTTTATTTCTGCATTGATAAGTGGTCATACATATTCAAGCTTTTGAATAGAAATTTCACAAGAGTAATAAAAAGCCTATTTTTATTAAAATTAGTAATTCATCTAAAATATGTTGTACATGATCTTACAGGGTTAAGAATGAACAGAGAAGTTCCATGACTGAATAATTGCTAATGAAATACAGACATGCTTTGTTACAGCAATAACAAAGAGAAATGCCATTGTCCATATATAATGTAGTCCTGATTGTTTGAGAGTTAGAATATTACGAATTCGATGCACATTCTATGAACAACATCCACGGCTCAACTCATATTTAGATTGTAAAATCATTGTAATACACTTGCAGTGGGTGTCTATGGGCAATTGTAAAGAACTTTACCTCACAGACAGGGGCGCATTAATGCACGGGCTTCAAGGGGCTGAAGCCCAGGGGCCTACAAGGGAAAGGGGGCCCACTGGCTGAAGGGAAATTATATTTTTATAATAATTATTTATTTGGGAATTTGCAGCAGTGACAACAGCATTCTGTAAACAAACTCACACACTAATTTTCAGCGACGCCCTGGTTGTAATTGCCTATACAGTGAATGGTTCAGTTTAGGTTCCCCCCACACAGTTTGTATAGTTGGTATGTTCCACCGATATACTAGGTGTGTTCGACTTCATGTAGCGCCAAAAAGACCTATCGCCGAGAGTAGCCGCTTGCAGTCGGGGGCGGAATTGAAAGCGTAGACGTGAAGTCGGACTCTTTCTGCTCCCGGTAGTGATGCTCTCGCGGTGTTTGCATACTCTATCACAGATGAAGTGAATAGGTGTGTTCGACTTGAAGAGGCGCTGCGCAGAATGATCAGTGTATGACATCTATATATATTTCATCCCAAGTACACAATACATGTATGGCCACATGAACTTTAAGAATCATACACTTTTTTGTTTGTTTGTTTAGATAAAAGGGGTTTGGCCAAACGATTAAAAACTAGGTTTTTTTTTATTTAATTTTTTTTATAAATCATCCAAGCACCCGATTCCTAGCCATTTCTAATATACATTTGATATGACTAAATATTATTAAATTTAAAGAAATTCCAGGATCTGTTCCCTCTTCACGTAGGCCTAGTATTTTCATCGGGTCAGTCGTAGAACAATCTGATTGGCTGATAACTTTTGACGTTTAATCCAGGTTTGAAAATAATTAATATCTAGCGCAAGAGCACGGAGAGATGTGCGAGTGCACAGGACAAAGTTTGAGCGCGCACACGCACGTCCGGTTTTGTGGGAGAGCAAAGGAAATCTGCGTGCGAGTGGGGAGATTCGCGCTCGCGCATTATATTAATCTACTTTCGTGCTACAAAAATGCGCTCTCGACATTTGGCAGTAAAATAAGGCCATACATATTCACTTATATTCACATTTTACGCAGAACAGTGTTGTGATTGTTAACTGGCATATTAACAAGAAAAAAAAATCTAAATTTGACATAAATAAGGAAGCTTAAAAAAAAAAAAAAAAAAAAAGGTAGCTTTCTGAGGTAGGGGGACCTGCCGTAATGCTGTAGCCCAGGGGCCTCTGGTTATCTTAAGGCGCCCCTGCTCACAGACATCCAATGTCAAAGGATTTCTGTGAACATGTTTATTGCTTTACAAACTGAGAGATGAGTTGAAGTTATTAATGTCTGTGTAATCGACAGTCTGGCATAGATGCTTTCAATAGTCCTTAACATGCACTGAACCCTCTACATGAAGGTCCGCCATAGACAAATGGTTTCTTGCACTCCAAATAATGCAAAACAAAACAAAAAAGCATGTTTTACGCAACCCAGGCTCATTGAAAATACATGCTTGTGGCAACGTTTCTGTAACACCAATATTACATGCCTTACTGCATATTTTGCATCAGTTTTAGAGTCAACTGTCCAGTGAGGATAGAGAGTCGGACTTATAACCCAAAGGTTGCAGGTTCGAGTCTCAGGTCCGGCAGGGATTGTATGTGTGGGGGGGAGTGAATGTACAGCGCTCTCTCCACCCTCAATACCACGACTGAGGTGAGACCCTTGAGCAAGGCGCCGAACCCCCAACTGCTCCCCGGACAGCACAACATTGGCTGCCCACTGCTCCAGGTGTGTGTTCACGGTGTGTGTTTGTTCACTACTCACTGCTGTGTGTGTGCACTTGGATGGGTTAAATGCAGAGCACAAATTCTGAGTATGGGTCACCATACTTGGCCACATGTCACGTCCTTTCCTTTCCTTTCCTTTCCGTAAAACGTGCTTTCAGTATTTGACCGTGCCCACACTTTTAATTACGTTGGTACAGGCGTTTTTTTTTTTTTTTTTTTTTTTTTATGTTGCTTTATGTTGCTATGGTACAGAATTCAAATGTCCAGTGAGGGGCACTAAAAGGTTAATGCTCTATCATGTTGGAAATACATCAAATCTACCCAATAGTGTTAACGAATGCAAAAGTGATATAAAAACACATTCCCTGAAGCAACTGTGCTATTTTAACTCCCTTATACACAGGTTTGAGCTGTTTTGTCGAACATAGTGTCACAGGATTTGTAACGAAGCGCTTTATCTCACAAGTGCAACACCATATCACACAAGCTACAGAGAAAACCTGCTGTGTTAGAAAACCCATAATATGAGGTTGTATATGTGACACTAATGTTCAAAAGTATCAGTTTTCAAATCTCACAGCATGTTAAAATGGTTTTGAAGTCATAACATAATATTGCACAAGGAATTGTGTGAAAATTAGGCTTTCTTAATCAAAACTCTGGCCATGTAAATCATACTTTGAGTGAAATGAAAAAAAAAAGTAGTCTGAGTTGCCTCTAGTGTTCATTTCAACTGGAAACTGCAGTGATTCGTATGTAAAGGTATATTTTTTGAGTTTTGCAGAAATATAGGTACATTATATAGGTGACATTTACACACTTAGCGGCCACCGTTGTCACTAACAACAAGGGTTTCTTAATTTGACATAAAGTCCCTGTAAATGTATTAAACCAAAATAGTGCAGTAACACACACATTCATGCTGCGTTGAGCCAGCAAACATCCATCATCCTTCTCTCTCTAGCTCCACTGCAACCGGTTATCCTGCTCACCTGATGTAACCACTCATATTGAGGGGGATTTGAAGGGTGTATGACATGATGGAATGTACCACACACACACACACACACACACACACACAGGCCACCTTTCCGGCTTCCTGTATTAATCATAAATGGTTTGCTCTTGGTTTACTCCCGCAGGAAGGATTACCCTCCTCCGTACAGGTGCACTTGGCTTCATTTCCCCTGCAGACACATCAAAGACTGTTCAATCAGGGATTATGATCTCCAGAAATACATAATACAGCAACATAACCTCATACCCGATTGCTCCATATAAATCTGTGATTATCTGTAGCACAATAGGATTACGCCTGTCCTCAAATGGCTTATAATCATCCACGAGGTGGGCTACGTATTTCTCTAACGGACGTGTTTTATCGTTTTCTTGCTCTTCGTTTCAAGTGTTTGAGGTCAGGATAATGTAAGTGGTGCTTTGCACTGTCATCTTGATAGGAGGCAGCATTATTAAAGTGGACTGCAAAGGAAGTATTGCATTTGAACTTCAATATGCACATCACACATCCATAAATACATGTACACACACACACACACACACACACAAAGTGATGACGCTTAAATGAAAGAGCTAAAATGACAAGGACTATGCATACTGCAGTTTACACTACATATGCAATAGTTCAAAATCTGTAATATGTCAAATGAATGCCAAACAACTTCCTCAAGACTATGTACCGTATTTGATGAAAAACATATTAGCATACAACGTCCGCAATGTTGCCATTGTCATCTGACCTACAACCTCAATTGTGTCGCTTTTCCCTGCCATTTACAAATATGATGGCTTGTGGTTGTAAAGTGTTAGCACAGTACACTTACTGAAGACATAGGACAAGTAGTGTATATGATAGTTCCATTCTGAAGAGCTTTAATCAGAATAGAATTCTTGCACACTGCATACTCAGTGCACAGTACATAAATGTGCCTAATATATATGCCTATATATATATATATATATATATATATATATATATATATATATATATATATATATATATATAAGCTGTACAGATAATGCAGATATGAATGAAATAAAAGGCTACATAAAGAGGGCACACTTTCATGACTTTTTCTTAACACATTAAGTACAGTACATTTTATGTGCACTTTGTAATAATGTAAAATGAAATGTTTTACTTTAAAGTACATTTTAAATCATTGTTTTAATAATCTTTTGGCACGTTTTACAGAATCATGTTTATTATTAATTAAGAGGTACATATTAGTCCCTAATGGTATATATTGGCACTATACTACTATGCAACATACAGCACATGTAAAGTACTTGATTGTAATTATACAATTATTTGATATAATATATATATATATATATTTAAATGTACTAAATTGCAGCTTTATCATTATAAATGCGTCATTACAAATATATTTAAATGCTTGCCATACATGTATAACTACATTATAGCATATTTTAGTTTACCACTTGGCAATACACTTTAACCATATTTCAAAGACAGAATTATTCTTATTATTTTTGATAATTACAGATTTTTGTTGACCAACTTATAATTTCAAATTAAGTTGGTCAAAACACACTCTTAAGTTTAACTAAATGCATTTAATATAAATGTTAGTCTAATTGTAAAATCACATGCAATTAAGTGTCCAAAAACATTACATTCAGTTTGAATTTAAGTATATTCTATAAATACCTTATTTCTGTACAATCTTTCTTGTATGCTAAAGAGTACACAAGGGGTTCAAACAACAGTTTGCCAAATTTTTGTCCCATAACATTCAATTTCAGTGAGTGTCCAATCAGAAATAAAAATACTACTTTGCAATTTTAATCCAATTTTGCACATATATAATTAAAAACTCCTGTCAGTCTAATCAAATTAGAAAAAAAAACGCAGTTGATAATTCTTCCAGTTCATTCGTCAGACAGGGAATGTAAGCTGAAGTCTAGTGCACTGCATTGATAAAATGTGCTTTGTTGTATAGTGCACATTTTGTAAATGTAATAGTGTATTTCATGGATAAAGGAAATTCACATAGTTTTGAATATGCATACTACATTCTCATAAAAAAAGGTACAAAAGCTGTCACTGGGGTGGTACCCTTTCAAAAGCTACACCTCTGTGCCTTATTTACCCCTAAAGGTGCATATTAGTATCTAAATGGTACATACTGGCACCCTTTGAAAAGGCACTGGAGTGCGCTATTTCAAAAATCACCATGCTGTTTTTTCAGATTAATTTAGAAAGTTGTACTTAAAAAGGTGCAGTGAATGTCAAATTGTTCTAAATGATAAAAGGACACAGAGAAAGAGAGAAAAAAGCGAGCAAATGTCTGTGAAGTCGTGAAGCATCAAGGAGACTGGCAGTTACAGGAAGTACGAGAGAGAGAGTGTGAATGCCCACCTTCCAATCACAGTTCACTGCTCCGCTGTCATTATCCACATGAGCTCTCACATTCAGCAGACTGATTGGTAATTGTTGGGTGTTCAGTTTGTGTCACCCACGAGCATCCGCGCATAATTATAGACCGTCAAAGCAGAAGCTGGTTTAAACATTTAAGAGCCAAGCTGTCCAACAGCGCCTGAATTCAAATAACATTTATACAAACACACAAGTGTTTGCCTTCTTTTATTTATCTGCTGTATTTTGCAAAATTATTTATTTTTTTATTTTTTGGGGGAACTTTGGCAGACAAATCTTACCTTCTAGTTCTGCTTTTCTGGCACAAACAACACAAACCAAAATATACAGTAAATATTTTGAAAACTTTAGAGGAAAAAAAGCTTTAGAATTTTGCTAAACAGGCATTTAGTAGCATTAACTGTATTTTGCATTATTCCTCTAAAAAGATCATTAAATCAGACACAAGGGTGTTTATCAGCAGTAAACACTGTTTTTTTAATCATTTGATCATATGATTAATTTGAATAATTTCATTATAATACTCAAACAACAATTAAATAATTTGTTTTGAATGTAGGGCTGTAATAATGGCAATGTTCATTTTGACAAACATTGACCAAAAAGTAACAAATAAGAAATGTAGGTGTATATTTAATGTATTTAATATATAAAAAAAATTGTATATTAATATATAAAACATTTTTGGGTAACACTTTACAATAAGGTGTCATTTGTTAACATTAGTTAATGTATTAACTATCATGAACACTACATTTATTACACTATTTATTCATCTTTGTTAACGTTAGTTAATAAAAATACAGTCGTTCATTGTTTATTCATGTTAGTTCATAGTGCATTAACTAATGTTAACAAACACAACTTTAGATTTTAATAATGCATTAGTAAATGCTGAAATTAACATGAACTAAGATTAATAAATGCTGTAGAAGTATTGTTCATTCTTAGTTCATGTTAACTAATGTTGTTAACTAATGTTAACTAATGAACCTTATTGTAAAGTGTTACCCATTTTTGTTATATGAAATAAACACAGAAAAATATATAAATGTTAAAATAACACATAACAAATAATATTAATAAATAAACACATTTTATTTAAACAATTCATTACATGTGTACCTGCTTTAAATGCACACTTTTGTTATGGACACATTTATTTATTTATATGGAATAAATATAGAAATATAATATAACAAAAATATAATACTACACACACACACACACACACACACATATATATATATATATTAGATTAAAAAAATCACATTGTTAAATTATATTAAAAATACACATTATTAAATTATTTATTTTTACATATGTATGTAATGGATTTATTTATTTTTTATTATTATTCCTCACTGCTATTCCTGATTTGCTCTGGCTGAACATTTAGTTGTTTGTATGGAATCTGTATTAAAACACACGCACATACACACACACACATACACACACACACACACACACGCACATACACACACACACACATACTGTAAACAACTGTTTTTTTGTTTGTTTTTTTGATTTCACATGATAAGCACTGTGGATTTCACACCAAGAGCCCATTTTCATAATCTCGCCTACAACTCCCCATCCCTGTCTGTGAGCTGCATGCAAACAGAACCGCAGGATATGATGCAAAAGACACCCATCTCAGCCTCCTGCCCCACAGTGAAGGCAGATGAAGGTGAGGGAGTGTGTCAGATTTGAGAGTCATCGGAGGATTAGATCTGTTTCCGAGATCCTTCCTAAATGCTTAGCCCACCCGCAACAAAGGGCTGCCCTTGGCTAAAACGATTTCTCTCTATAAGAGTTATTTTATCATGACTCAGTCAGTATTAAAGCAGGATTAAACCTGTTTGAAGATAAAGTGTTTGACAGCTACCAGGAGAGTCAGTCAGCAGAGAGTCTGTGATTGAGTAAAATACTCTCCCAGTAATGAAGTGCAGGTCACACAGACGTGAGGAAGAGAAGATACTACCACATATGAGTGAAGGCTTCGATTCAGTGTAAACTGAGATTACAGACACTAAATCTTCACCAGAGGTGTGTTGAGAGGTATAGCTGCACTCTATATAAATGTATACAAACATACAGAGCATCTTTATTTTCCTTTCACACATAAAGGCTGGGTGTCAACCCAAGAGCAGGTACACTTGCGTACTTGTGCACAATTCTAAGTATAAATAGAGTGAGTAGTGTGTTCACACTGATATATTCAAAAGGGTCATTCTGTGTCAAACCAACCAAATTTCCCAGCTAAAATTTAGGATTTGTTAGTTTTTTTTTTTTTTTTTTTTTTTAATCTAAAGAAAGGCAAACATAAATGGCGATGAAGGCCAAAATCTTAAATACTAAGTGCAGTGGATGAATATTTACCAAGTAATTCACTATTTGTAGAGGGAGTCATACTGACAATTTTCACTTGAGATTTGTAGCCAAATTACAGGAGAGGGAAATGACTTAAAGATGGACACATTATTATATTAAGTTTACACAGAGATTAGTAGGTCTGCTGGTAAAATGGTGACTTTAGCATTACTTGCTGCAATATATGCCAATGGTGACAGTTTTAAAAAATGGGAAAAAGCACTTTTGGTGTTGTTTTTCCCCAAAGTGTGCATGCCTGTAACACAAGATGTCTAAAATCATTTTAGATGTTGGTTCCTAATAAAGGTTTTATTTTGGTATCTTAATTTTTAAAGCCCAATATGGTTCAATTCCAGAGATAAGGGGACCTCAATGTGGTTCCATGAGTAAATTGTTATTGAATTTCAGTGGTCAAAAACAAAATGTGGGTCATAGATTTTTTTTCTAATAAAGAGGAACGTCTAAAGAAGAAAAAAAAAAGTTGAATTTAGACGTATCTCAGTGCCAAAAACATTCTCTTTCCAAAGTTTGAATGCCTGTAAGAATCTAAAAGGATATTAGATATCTTTAAAACTTAAGTCACAGGCATGCAAAAAGTTTTTTTTTTTTTTTATTTCTCAGTAAGTATCCATCTACCACATTGTTGGACACTCCATGCACTCAACTGGTTGCAGATGGTCGCTACAGTCCTTGACTACATGACGCTACACAGTGCATAAGTGCATATACGTCATTCGGAACACAATTTAGGTGCTTATTTGTTCAGAGTAGCATTTAGGATAGCCTGGCTGTGCATATCAAGCCATGATTGCCACTACGAGCTGAGCCAAATAATACAATGTGAAAAGTGACCTGCAGGGAGAAATCATGCTCGGATCTGGAGCAAACAATAAAAACAGCCTCACTGTATGTGCATGTAATTATGAAGCACACACACTCAAGTCTGTGCACGTTACTGAAAGCTCAGTAAGCAATAAGCCAAGTGTGTGACATCAGTAATGAGAGGGGATGGAGAGAGGGAAAGATTATTTATCTGTTATTGTGCTTAATCAAACTCTTATGCAACTTTAACAAGCAGATAATTAACCCCAAGCAGCTGAAAATAACTCAGAGGTGCATTATTAATGCAAGACATATTACATTCATTAGCCCAAGACCATCGCCGCGTGAAAGTTGAGACACTGTGTTACACGGCAGTGGGCGAGTAACTCACAACAAGGCCATGATGAAGAGAGACCTCCAAACGAGAGACAGTTTTGAGCTTAAACAACACAGATAGATTGGAAATAAATGCTGTTCGTATAAAGCTTATAATACTTAAAAAAAAAAAAAAAAAAAAAAAAGTGTGGCTGCTGATACACTACCGTTAACAGTAGGGTTGATAAGATTTTTTTTTTAATGTTTTTGAAAGAAGTCTCTCTTGCTCACCAGGGCTGTATTTATTTGATCAAAAAAATATAAAAAAAATAAAAATAAATTAGAGTAACTGTTTTTGCATCATTACTCCAGGCTTCAGTGTCACATGATCCTTCAGAAATCATTCTAATATGCTGATTTGATTCTCAAAAAATCCTTATAAAAGTACAAAACATTGTAATTGCCCTTATTGTATTGACTAAGTGTAATTAGATTAGACTACACAAGACTAAACTAGCTTAGAATAGAATAGAATTTTGATTCTGTGATGTTCACATATCTTACCTATTAATATATGTTGCATAAAAACACACAAAAAATACAAAACATTTTTATTAATTTACTCTATATAGAATTTTATTTTTTTAAATACATTTAATAGATTTTTAACAACGTTGGAAAATGTGTTTAGAATAGATTTTGTTCTTTTGCAGATTGTCAACTCATTTTGTACATCATCAACTAAAAAAAAATATTACTGACTAAAATGACATGCCATTAAGTCAAGTGTAAAATTGAAATATTAATAGTAACATGACAGCATACATCAAAAATAAATAAATAAATGGGTGTTACGGTTTGTGTCTTTGGTATTTGCTGTGTTGTGTCGTGTGTTTTTGCTCCTCTCTCTTGTTCTTTCTGGTCTCTGATAGGTTGTCCAATGATGGGGTGTATGTTCATCATTGGTGGTTCAGACGAGGCGGGACCTTTATAAGGACGCTGCCAGCATTCAACGAGGAGCTCATTGCTGGTTCAGACGTGTTTGGGTTGAGAGCTCCTGGATCCCTCCTCCGGCCGATGATCAAACTTGTTGAACTTAAGTGAATTGTGAAGACTGTTGATTACGACCATCTGTTTTAAAACATTTTGTTTTAAGAACATGGAGCGTAGGGGTGTCCTGCCTATTTATTATGACTGGCTCGTTTGGGTTTTGTTTTTCGTTAGGTAGCTAGGGAAGTAAAATGTATTTTTATTTTAAACTCAATTAGGTTATTTAATGCTTCCTCCTTTTTCTTTCTAGATTGGTTTTGTTTGTTATTTTGGCCTTTGGCCATCCCGAAGAGATGCTCTCTCTTTTCACTTGATGTTGTTTATTTTTAAACAAACCTAATCACCTTATTTGACTAACAGCGTGTAGTCGTTTGATTATCGACCGGAGTGGTTTGAACATTTGGGATTCCATCACCACAACCCTGTTTAATGTTTATACCTATTATTCCTGGGTGTGGGGTGTAACAATAGGCTAAATAAATAAATAACATTAAAATTAAGCAATGGTCAACTGACAAAACTAAGTCTTGTCCAGCATTTTTTCTCTTGAATAACACTTTAATTTATAGGGACCAATTTTCACTATTAACTATTTGCTTATTATTAACTATTGGCTGTTTATTAGTTCTTATTATACAGATATTAATGCCTTATTCTGCATGCCCATATTTTAAATCCCTTAAACTTACCCCATACCTAAACTTAACAACTACCTTATTAACTATTAAGTAAATAAAGTAAACTTAAGTAACGAAAGTAATTTAGGAGTTTATTGCGGTAAAAGTTATAGTTAATATTTAGTTAATAGTGAGAATTGGACCTTAACATAAAGTGTTACCATTCAGTTTATATAAGGAACACAAGCACCTAGTCACTCGACCGCACTAGCCTAGGCAACATTAAATGCACCAAAATATGATTGCATGAAATGACCTACAACAACTATGAAATACGACTGAAGATATCTGCTCTGTATTATAGATATCCTCAGACAAATCTAAGCTTGGCAACCGCTTATACAAGGACACAAGTGTGACTGACAGAAGGATGGTTATGGTAATGTTAGATGGCCTAATGAGTGTGTGAAATCATGAGTGTGAGTGTACCCGTGTGTGTTTGATCTGATATGTAGATGAGCAACAGATCAGCAGATGTTAGTCAAGGGGTTGAGAGCGAAGGAAGGAGAAAGAGCCTGAGAAAGCGTCAAACCAGTGTGATAACTGGTGAAAAAGACGTCACGCTCACATCACCATCACAGATTGTAGAAGATTTACGCTCAGGGTTCATGTGATTGACAGACGCGGGGAGCAAACATCTGCTCATCAGTGTACAGCAGTGGATTGTGTAGAACAAGAGTGATGAATATTTACCATCTTACAAACATTTGACGACACAGAAAGTGCAAATGTGCACCGCAGTAAAAATAACTTCAATTCACTTGTGGCGTTTCAACCATCTCTCACTTTACACTCACACAAATTAACCAACTAAAATGATTAAATATGCAAGAGTGGCTCATATGAAGACATACTGTACAGCAAGGGTCCAAAATATAAACAAAACATTTACAAATGTGAGTAAAAATGTACAGTAACTGTACTGGAGACGGCAACATTGCATTGTTTAAAATGAAATGTAATACTTTGAACATGTATTAAAGGATGTGATTAAAGTTATCAGTGTTGATATTGTTAACTAAAACTAAAGCTATTAAAAATAATTTCAGTCAAATAAAGCAGAAATAAACAAAATACAAATATTAGCTGAAAAAAAAAATACGTTTTTTAAGAAAATGAGAAGGGGTTCCAAAATAGTTGAAGTACTAAAACTAAAACTGAAATAAAGTAAAATATATACAAAATTCCTAAAATTTTAAAACTAAAAATATAACTCATATTGCATCTTGTTTTTTTGTTCAAATTCTCCAATAAGCAATAATTTAATACGGAACTGTTTTGAATTACTTTTCAAATGTAATTTTTTTTTTCTCTTGATGTCATTTATACATTTGGTGAATGTTTTATTCACAATTTTGAAGATATTTGCATACAGTTCATGAATCCCCTGAGAATCAAACCCATGACTTTGGCAATGCTAGTGCCATGCTCTGCAGGTTACAGACATCACACATTTGTAACGTGTGGTGCATAAATAAATATATAATGCATTTGTTTACTGATGTAGGCATACATTTCCTTTCTTGAAATAAAGTTTAAAGCATAGCAAGCAAACTAAACAACATCTCTCCCCCAGTGGGAGTAAAGTTTGCATGTTTTGTCTGAGCCAACCCATATGATATCTTATGATTTTTTTTAAGGTTAACTCAAATTATAATGACTAGACAAACACTACAGACGTTTACGCCAAAAGTAATAAGCTGTACTGTCAGTCACGTGGGGATAGATCTGTGTGTTTGTGTTTACTCCCTCTCGCTCTTTGTATTTCTATGTATCACTGTCTTACATTGTTCTTGCATCATCTGTGTATTTTCATCTTCGAGCATCCCCATTCCTGAGTGTTTATTCCTCCTCTTACATCTGCTTACAGTGTCACTGTACATTTTCTGAAAACATTCCACACATACAGCTAGTTTCAAGCCTGTTTTGGTTGGTTAGACCCTCCATTGATCAGCAGAAAGTTTTTTTACTGGCTACTAGACTGTGTGTTGTGTTACTCCACTTATACTAGTTGTGTCTCGCATTATGTACAAATGAAAAACAAAATCAATGGCTTTGAATGAAATTAACCAACAGGATTTACACTCAACTATAAAAATCACAATAACAAAAATGGAATTGATTGCAATGCATTTATAAGAAAAACACACTCTTAAAAGTGGAAAAGCAGGCCTAGTTTATTTGCATTTATAACCGGAGTGCACCATTTGGCCTGCTATCCAGGGAAACCCACATAATAAGTATCTGCTCGGAACACTTTGGCTCCAATACACAGACATAAAAGGTTTTAGTTCACCCCGTGTGCAAGATCCAGCCTGGACACAACCGCCCTGGATGTTATTAATGTAAGAATTGTCCCCTCGCCTGCAATACCCCAGAAAATGAAAGAATTTTTATCATCCACCATCAGGGCAGTTGATGACAACCGAGGGAGGTAATACACTGGACCCGTGTCGATGCATTTATGGTCTCCGGGACTTTATTGTTTTAAACGAATTGTTGTGGGTACTGTGTTAGGTCTAAGAATGAGAGAAGACTTTGCTATCGCTTTGTTATTACATTTAAGCTGAGGACACTTGTGTTTGAGCAAAGAAAACGATTGGCTGTCTTCTGTGACAGCAAAAACATGAGGAAAGTTTTAGGATCGGGTTAATAAAGGAGGCTCAGCATCCTCAAAAATGCATTCAAATGAATGCAGTAACTAAAGTGATAAAATTAGTATTTTAATCAATTTACCTACGGACGGACGGACCTAGACAGACAGACAGACAGATAGATTTTACACCTTGAATGCAATGCAAGTCACTTTGGATAAAAGCACCTGCCAAATGCACAAATCTAAATGTAATGTTTACATGAAGACATGTTTTATAGATATAGCCTGACAACCGGCTGTCAAATCGGCTCTGAAAATTGCCACATAAATCGCTGTGGATCATTTTGAATAAATTGTCCTCTCACTGGGCCTTGATTTGACACAATGTGTCATAAAGACCGAATGGCTGGCAGGGTCATTTAGTGAAGTATGAAGTCTCACACTTTCCCCTCTGCCAGTCAAGCAAACCTCATGGGCACATCTACCTCCCTGATGGATGCGTGTGATTGGCTAAGCCACCTGTCAATCAACTAAATATAAGGGGGCATTTACGATGACAGTCTCCCTGGCACGCTCTGTGAGGCGATTCACTCACTTAGTCCAGCGTAAAGGGCCATTCATTAATGAAAGATGACATTAATAATTCATCACAGATTGGATTGGAACAGTTAAATACATTAGCATGGGATCAGGAGAGTGAGATTTTTGCACACAGGCAAAGAAACAGAGGGTGAGAAATTTATGAGATGAGATGCAAACAGGCTGAATAGCTCATAGCGGATGATGTGATATGCTAATTGATCCTTTACAGAGTATTAATATTGAGCGGCTAATTTATAGATGACCTGGTGAATATTTATAGGGCGTTTGTAATGGGAAATGGCTTCTGACCGAATTGGTTATACTGGATTCATGAGATTCATGCCCAGTGGTGTTGTCATTCTCACTGACTGTTAGTGAATTGTTCAGCTGTGGATCTGTCAGACAGAATGTGCAAGTAAAAGCACCTCGGGTCGATCTGTGAGAAACACTTCTCTCCTGCTTCTCATCTGAGAACGTCTCTAGATTCTATTGTAATGTTTTTAAAATGTTGTTATGGAATTCTGTATGACTTTGATATATAGGCCACTTTCTTATGCTATTCTTTCTTTGTGATATTGATTTATTGAATGCAAAGTACCCACATTCCTCGATTTGAAATTGAAAATTATCCATTAAAAATTATCCATTAAAAATTATCCACTGCAAATATTTATTTTAAAATTGTAAATAAAGATTGCTGGAGTACATATTAAATGAAAATACTATTTCAGTGTTTACATTTCAAAATGTCAAGTTTAATTCAATGGCAATGCTTGCTGTTTCTTTGTAATTACTTGTAAAATGTACTCACAAATAATTCTGGATCATCATAAAAGCTGTAAATAATTACAATATACCGGGGATTGAATACTTTTAATTTTCAAGTGCGTGTGTGTATAGCATATACATTTTTTATTTTTTATTAACTTGCTGTTAATTTTGAGTCTACACAAAAATAAAAATTGGTGTAGAATTTACTTTGAAACAATTTTTATTCAGAAATATAAATATTATAATAATATTGACTTAATATAATAATATAATTACATGCTTTATACTTATATACTGATATACATAGTGGAGAATGACTGCTGAGACATTGTACATTACTACAATTAGTATTAGTATAGTGTATCATATAAATTAAAATATAATTTATACTAATATATATATATATATATATATATATATATATATATATATATATATATATATATATATACACACACACACACACACAAACAAACACACACCCACACACACATCATATTAAAAACAATGCAACATTTTTGTACAAACAAAAATTGCCAAACTGAATAATTATTAGTGTCAAAAAAGAGTGAAAATGCTTGTCAAAACTTTATTATAACTGTTTTGAAGAAAACATCTTACATACTTATTGTAAGTGGAGCTCAGGGAAATGTTTGATAATAAATAAATGTATGATGTAACCCTTTTAAGGCTCAGTTGTGTACTCACAGTTCCCTAGACATCTCTCGACCTTTCTGGAGTAAAACTGTCAACAGGCGTCAGCTAAACCCTGCAGCCAACCAGGGTGTTTAAGACCGGTGCATATGTGTACGGCAGTATAGCACACACACAAGCAAATACTGTCTATCTGTCTTTTCCTCTCACACACACAAACAAGTGTCGAAAGCCAGGCTGCCTGGGGCTTCCTGATTGGCGAAAGGTCAGTTTTGAGTGCCGAGGTGCGCGTGAATAGGAAAATATAAATTAGGAGTTGGAAGCTGTGAATGCGGTGGAAGGGTTTTAGCAGCAGGACTGCGACTCGCTCACCTTTAGCTCCTAAATATGGAGCCCTCTGCCCACCGGTCGAGCCAGACAGCCACAGCACAGCTGTCATACAATTCCGCTTCCACTTCCATCTGTTTGACTCCATTCACCTGGAGAGCCATAGAGAACGACCAGCAGGATGTGGATTTCTGTGGAGAGTGGCCAAATAGCTCAGAGGGGTTTATGAATTTCTTTTTTTAAAATCTTATCCTCTCTTCTTTTCCACAGTACATTACTTTCCAAGTGGACATGTTTAAACAGACCAGTGTTCAAATATAATTTGAATCTATTGTAAAGGAACAGTTCACCCAAAATGAAAATTTTGTGATCATTTATTCACCTTTATGTCACTAATCTGTATTATTTTCTTTCTTCCATGAAATTAGATGTTAGGCAGAAATATAACTCCTCTTTTCTATACAAGGATAGTGATTTTTATTCTCAAGCTCCAAAAAGAACCAAAAAGCACAACCCAGGCTCACAGTAAAAACGTGGCTGCAAAATTATATTAGATTATGTTATATTAGATTAATTCTACTGAGTGGTGCTAAAATTGCTATCAGTTTTATGCGGAACGTCGAAACGTTAATCTGACAATATTTTACTACATTGAATGTTGTACATACACCGTGTGCATAATTATTAGGCACATTGATATTCTGATATTTTTTTCCAAGCACATTTTACCTATTCCAAACTACATCAATGTCAATAACTACTATTGATTTTGTATTTAATCATTTATAAGTGATATATAATTGTCCATGAAGGCTGGAAGTGAAAAACTCATTATATTCAGGTGTGCAGAATTATTAGGCATGTTTTCTTTTACTGATAAAATGAGCAAAAAAAGAGGTTTAACTCAGACTGAGATGTCAAAAATTATTAAATCCCCATGAGAAATATTCAAAACTAATTGCAAAGTTAAGACATGACCATTGGACAGCAAAATGCTCATTGGGTCATCGGGGTCAGAAAAAACAGGCGGAGAAGAAAAGACATGTTAACTGCAAAAGTATTAAGAATTAATGTGAAGAATTAGGTGTAAAACCATCAGGAACCATTTAGTCTCCAGCGCCACCATTTTCCAGAACTGCAACCTTCCTGGAGTCTCCAGAATTACAAGGTGTCAGGTTCTCAGAGACTTTGCTTGGGTAAAAAATCCTACATCTGAGTAAGAATAACATAAGTGCATGAAGTATTGTGAAATACATTAAGACTGATCTTTTTAATAGGCTTTATGGACAGATAAGTTGATAGTGACTCTTGTGCTAATGTCTAGTGGTGCTGGTCCTTCAAGAGTCGCTCTCAACTTATCGGTCCATAAAGCCTAAAAAAAAAAAAAATCAGTCTTCATGTATTTCACAACACCTCAGAATGTTATTTTTATTAAGTGAGGGTCATTTTTTAGGATTTTTAACCCAAGCAAAGTCTCAGAACCTGACACCTTGTAATTCTGGAGACTCCAGGAAGGTTGCAGTTCTGGAAAATGGTGGCGCTGGAGACTAAATGGTTGCTGATGGTTTCACACCTAATTCTTAAAATTCACCATAAGGCCTGTCTTATCCGTCTGCATCTTTCTTGTGATTTTAGCACCAGTTTGTTCTCCTGCCCATTATCTACTGCAGTAGTTACCAGGGAGCGAATATTATTTTTTTTACTCAGTAATTGAGGTGTTTTAAATTGTAGCGAAGTACAATACTTCTAAAAATATATACTTAAAAGTAAAATTACAGATTTAGTTAACTTAACTAACTTAACATTGTAAGTTAGGATACTTATCATCACACTTTCATTGTACAGAAAGAGAGCAAATAACATTTACATTATCAAAGAACATTTTCACTGACAGTCAAGAGTTCAAGCACTCTCAAAACCTCCCATTAAAATCACTGAAGCTGTTTACACTATGAAATGAATATCTTACTTACAGATTCATACACACATCTGCACTTTGTTGTTTCTAACGAAAGAATTAGCCAGAAAGAGGTATTCAGTCAGCGAGCAAGTGAAGAAAACACCGACATTTTAGCGATGACTCATCTGAACACCTCTGATTGGTCATTGCATTCATAAGCTCAACAGCATCGTGTATGATTGGTTATAATGCGCAGTGCTGTAAAAACGCTTCTGTCTCTGGCTCAGTGCCAGCCAGGGAACGCAGATTTGAATTTAGCAGATGATGATAGGACGCACTGAATGATCTAATCACGCCGGTGTGATTGTATCAAATATAGAAAATATTATTTGGCTATTTTTGTCTTTTGGAAGCTGCATTCAAAGTCCACTTGGCTCAAAAATCTGAGGTAGCCTACATGCCCCCTCACTTTGAAAGGGCATGACACCTCTGACCTTACCTCTACATGCTTGCGAAGGGTTGATGTCGAGATTTTATAAGCTGCTAGTTTGGTCTCCCTAGGCAAACACAGCTTACACTGCATAATAGAGCATAAATATGGCCAGGGATTCACTTCATTTCCTTTGAGTTCAACTTCAGCAGAATACGACAGGGTTTCATTTTCAGCTGGGTCTGCACCATAAGGCCTGTCTTATCCGTCTGCATCTTTCTTGTGATTTTAGCACCAGTTTGTTCTCCTGCCCATTATCTACTGCAGTAGTTACCAGGGAGCGAATATTATTTTTTTTACTCAGTAATTGAGGTGTTTTAAATTGTAGCGAAGTACAATACTTCTAAAAATATATACTTAAAGGTAAAATTACAGATTTTAAAAATTACTTTAAAAAGTAGAAGTACACAAAAAAGCTACTCAATTACAGTAACGTGAGTAAATGTAATTCGTTACTTTCCACCTCTGCAAATCATGCATCTTAAATGTGAAAAGGAATAACCATTTTAGGTGTTTTACTGCCACAAGTGTTCATTTTAGCAGGAAACTGCTGTCAATCGAATGTACAGGTATGTTTTTGGAGTTTTGCAAAAATGTATGTAGAAAAAGATGCATGTTGAAAAAAGCACCATAAAATAGCCCCAACAACATTATTAACAAATGACATGTGAAAACCAATGACGTCTGGCATCAATGACATCAAGCTTGATGTAAGGCTACATTTAAATGAACACAAGTCTAAATGAAATTTGAGAGAATTAGTAAATGAGATTACTTTGAAAGCTATCATGCTATAGAAGACTTGGAATATAGTGCACGAGTGGTATACACTGATTTTATGACACATTTATGGTGCTTTTTGTCATTTTGCACCTTGGCAGTATAACTGGCTTTTCTTGCATGAAAAAAAATACCAAATATGCCAATATACCATAGCATATTTAATCTCTTTAGCTCTCATAAACCTGCAGCTATAAATTCATTCCTGCAGCTGCTATTTGCATGCACTTCCTGTTCTCGCTTATTTCAACTGCAGCATTACCCGCACCTTCACGGGAGACTGCAGTGAGTTCTGGACAGAATGACGGTGAAGAGGACTTGTTCAGAGAGCCCGGCTGACGCGCTGGCAGCGAGCTGCTTCAGAGGCAATCGCAGTCAGCCTGTGAAGAGATGCTCAAAAAAAAAAAAAAAAAGCCATCCAGACAGGTTGAGCTGACATAGTACATGCTGACATAAGCATAAATTGCCATGTTAGCACATGAACACGGTTTAAAAATGTATAAGTAAACAGAGGAACCATTGTCACATCTGACAAATCATTGTGCTTCACCCCATGCTTTCCTGACCACTGTTGTTTTGTATACGTATGTTTAGAATAGAATGCAAGCATACTGCTTTGCTGCATACTGCCAACTATCAAAGTAGTAAATAAATATTTCATTAAAAACAAAATTTGCTGAAAATATACTCACCCTCAGGCCATCCAAGATGTAGATGAGTTTGTTTCTTCATCACATATTTGAAAAAATGTACCATTTCATCACTTGCTCACCAAAGGATCCTCTTCAGTGAATGGGTGCCATCAGAATGAGAGTCCAAACAGTTTATAAAAATAATCCACGAGTAATCCACATGACTCCAGCCCATCAATTAATGTCTTGTGAAGTGAAAAGCTGCATGTTTGTAAGAAACAAATCTATCACTAAGGTGTTTTAAACTTTAAAATGTAAATTCTGGCCAAAATTCAAGTTCATAATCAATAATACAACTTCCTCTAATTCTGACGGCACCCATTCCCTGCAGAGAATCCACTAGTAAGCAAGTGATGTGATGCTACATTTCTCCAAATGTGTTTCAATAAAGAAACAATCTCATTTATTTCTTTGGAGGCCTGAGGGTGACTACATTTTCAACAATTTGTCCATTTTGGGTGAACTATTCCTGTAAGTGAAAAAGATTGCACTATGCAAGAAATAACATTGTAAACAGGAGTGCCATCCAAGTGCAACATTAGGGAAATGTCAATAAGTGCATCTTACAATATACTGCATCAGGAAACTGGAAATGGAGGGTCAATTTATACACAAACCTATACATACATAGATTACAAAACTTTCTATTTATCAAAGAATCCATAAATAAATAAATAAATCACAGTTTCCACAAAAATATTAAGCAGCACAACTGTTTTCAACACTGAAAATAAGAAATGTTTCTTTAGCACCAAATCATCATATTGGAGTGATTTCTGTAATTGCAATTATGCAAATAGGAACATATATTGTGTGGAACCCATAAAACGTTTATCTCCTGTCTTTCTGAATTATAAATGTACTGCCATCTGCCACATGACTCTTCTTAATGTTTAAAAGAAAAGGCAGGAATATCCAGACTTTTGTTCATCTCTAAATAACTGTATGCATTAACATTCTGCTCTCAAACCTCATTAATGAGAAAACAGCACCATAAACATGCCAATTATAACATGATGTGATGAAGATCATGTTTGTGATTGAATCCCTGCTGCGTCTGGCTTCTGCTCATGTAGAGTTATAGAAGTCTTCGGTCTTTAGTATAATTCCCTAAAGAAGTCATTCCGGACACCTCCCTCATGATAAAAGGTTAAACTGTATGTCCATTTGAAACGGTCCAATCAGAATAGTTTATGAGGGCACCTTGGCCCTTAATTAAATGCTAAGAGGGATTGAGGACATCTCCTGCCAGTGTGGAAATTAGCCAAAGCTTTCATTAAGAAACAACCACCGTATTTTGCTCCCTTCAGCCTAACACTGTCATTTTATGTCATGTCATTAATTATGATTTAAAAAATCCATTTCTAAGCTAGCATTAACAGTGATTACAGCAAGCATTTCTTCAGATGCAACAGAAAATGTTCTGTACTCATGCAAAGTGACTTATAAGAGGATTCTAACAAACATCAGGGGAATCAAAATGAATCTGAATTCTCCCCACAACAGCTGGAGAAAGTTAAGTAAAGAATAATGTACAGTCAGACAGTAATTATGGCAAAATAGAGCTCTACATGATAACCAGGACTGACGCAAGTCAAAAGCGGTCGATTTTGCAATGAATGACCAAAATAACTCACTAACCAACAAACCCAACCATGTATTTTCATTCATACATACATACATACACACACACACACACACACACACACACACACACACACACACACACACACACACACACACACACACACACACACACACACACACACACATATATATATATACATACATATGATTTGCATTGACAGTGAGTCAAAAATACATGGTCATTTGGTCCAGTGGAAATGATTGTTTAATATTTTCATTATTTTAAACAATCATCAGGGGAAAAAAATCTATAATTTCTGTGAGGTATGAATATTTTATACATGTTATTCCAAAACATAAACGCTTACAGCATGCTTAACTGAATGAAACTACGCCACAGAGGTGTATACTGCAAGAAAACGTGTTAGACTGGAGTGCTAAGATCCATGTTACATTAACTGCATGAGTGCTTCATTAATTTGTCTGCACCTCTAGGGTTCCTCAGAAAGGGAGCATAAGGCAAGGAAAAGATAGAGAGAGGAGAAGAAAGTACTCAGCAAAGTGGAAAAGCTAGAGATACAACAGAGTTCATAGCATGTTTAGCACAGTAACACCTCTAAAGGGCAGACTCAGGTCTCCGGTCACGACACACTCTCGTACAAACAAACACACTTCCTCTCTCTCTCTCTCTCTCTCTCTCTCTCTCTCTCACACACACGTGCACACGCACATGCGCACGCGCACACGCGCACGCACACGCACACACACGTCCCAGACAAGATTCCACTCTGCAGCGCAGCCATTTGTTCAACTATTCATTTTTAATGCAGCTGAGATGCAGTTCAGGTCAGCTTCTAAAAACGTAATAATACCAGTAATATTAGCTCTATTCCAAAACCTAGAGACCTTCTAATGCAGCATATACACAATTAATTTTATGAATCAAATTTTGGCAATATTGTCAAGAGGGTCTCCAGATGATACAAGGCAAATATCATGTGAATTGGAGTGTGAAAAAGTAGATTTTATAAAAATTGCAGAATATAATATTATATATACACATCATCTTGGACACCATCATGGTGATATATAAAATATGATTATATCTCACACCATTTGAATAAGTTCATAAAAAATAACTAACATTTTTTTTTTGAAAAAAGGAAAAAGTAGACTATGCAAAGAGACTCTTCTCATATAATATATGAGCATGAGGGCTGGGTTGGTAGGTTAACTTAGTTCACAAGCTCTGTTCTGATAGGTTGCCATGTCAATTACAGCAGTTCCCTTGATACGGCTGACTCTAAGGTCATCTTGCCTTGATGGAGACATTAAACAGACTCTGCTCTCTAACGAAGAGGGGGTGACAGCTCGCCTCTGCGCGGCTATCGCCATTCCCGTCTTCTCCACCTTTGATTTTCTTTCCATTACTCTCCGTTCATTCCACATTAATTATCCCGCGTGATAACAAGAGCATCTGCAGCAATGGCTTCTGCCTCTCCATCTTAATGAGCAATCAAAACATCGTCTGCCACACTGCGATGTTTAATTGTTGCGGGTTAGCGCAAGCTTTTGAAGTGCCTCTCAGGATGGAAGCAGCTCAGAGAATGAAGAACCAATATGGACGGACCCATATGCTGTATACAGTCTTCCTGTACATCTGTGTCACACATTCAGAGAAAAATGTTCTGAAAAAGACTTTGTTCTAAACAATATAAATTGCACATAAATATCTAAAATGAACTGACAAAGTTGCATTTAAAATTGATTTTTACAAACAAAACGCAGCTGAACTGTCTATAAAACATTATGCGCTCTTGTTGAAAAGACACCGCATATGTTTACAGTGATGCATAAGAGAGCTTTGGCAACCCAACTAAAGCCAAATGAAACTGACAAAAACAGGTAATACAGTAATGACTAGTGGTGTCAACATTTGCTATGATAACGATTCAGTGACTGATGACACAAATATAATCTAGGGACTATTTACTTTATTACAGAACACGCTACATGCTTCCACATGTTGTGCAGTGGCACTTATAGCACGTGAAGGTGACCTGAGATTGCATTCGGCTTGGGTCATTTCCCAATCCCATCCCTAACTTTTCCTTCCATTTCCTGTCACTTGTCCATTTTCAAATAAAAATTAAATAAAAATAATTGTTTTGTAAGGATTGTAATTGTAATTATTACACAAATAATAACTGTGCAAACTTCCCCTATAGAAAAAAAATTAAATACACAAAATGGGGAAAAAAAAAAAAATAAGGTGCCTTTAAGCGTAAAAATGATATCAGTTAAATAAAGCTTTAAATTTAGCTTTTTTTCTCCATACATTAGAATGTGTCCTGTTTCTTTTATTCTTTGTTTTTTTCTGAGCAAAAAATAACTATACCATACCATACACATTTATACCATGATTTACAGAAGACACCCACTAAAATGTCATTCAATGTAAAACAATTAAAAATAAATCATACCAAAAAATCTTGTCAGGCATATTTAGAACAAAAATCATTGGATGACATTAAAATGATCACATTGCTGCCCCCAAAACTAATTAACTGTCATTTTAAATCTTTATAAATCTTTGCCACTATTCTTGAAACCACTAGGTTTTAGCCATTTGTCAGAAAGATGTTTTTGATCATTTAAAATATAATGAAATTTAGTATGCTCACTTATTCTGTTATATATTTTAATAAGGTCAAAATAGGTGTTGTTTTTTTTTTACATAAATATATCTGTAATGCTGAATGACGGTGAAACAATATTTGACATCTTATTTTCATAAAAGTTATCTGAAACTATAAAGTAGACACTTTACTAGCATTTAATACGCTTTCTGCATATATAAAATAATTTTACATTTATTTTGATGCAGACACCAAAATGGGACGTCTTGTATCTGAAAACCTTTGAATAAATAACAACAACAACGAACTCACTAATAAATGACAGATGTTGCTTGCCCAGAGATGTTTTACTCTGAAGAACATTGTTACGCCCCATGGCTCGAAAAGGACGTAACAAAAACAGGGACACACGAGGCCAAAAAAAATAACGCAGAACCCGATCATAGGTTTTCTTAACCCCAGGGTGACCAGATTTTTCATGAGCAACTTCCAAAACAATAGAACGAAACGTTATGGGAACAACCACTTGAACAATAGGATCACCAACAAAATCGTCGCCATGCGGACTCCACTTCCTCAGCAAGAGTCCATCCTGAACAAAGTATGCTCTGGCAACATCGGGTATGTCACTGTCAGAAAACACAAGAGTAAATAATTCAGCCAATGAAGAATCTGAATGTTGTTCCTTTCTCCATTCATTTGAGAAGGAAAAGTCAGATCAGACAAATCAGGTATAGAAAGAGAAACTGCCTTCGATACTCTTTTAGCTTCATCTGTCAGCACACATTCAGTATTTTTAGTCATAGACCGAGTTACAACAGCCACAGGGACTTCCTTTGTAACTGCCTGAATAACAGCCCCCTCGGACAGAACCATAGGAGATGAAGGTACATTAGGCCAAACACGGTCTCCTGCCAATTTGTTACCTAAAATAAGGTGAACACCTTCAATTGGTAAAGCAGGACGCAGTCCTATCACTACCTCACCAAATCGGAATGAAGCTTCACTTTATGTAAAGGAACTGATAGTGTATTCAAAACCATTCCCCGAACTAACATACTCTCTCCAGTTTCAGATTGCGAGGAAAATGGCAAAATGGACTCTAAAATAAAAGAATCCACAGCTCCAGTGTCACGCAGAATTTTAATGGGAACTTCCACAGATCCATCCAATAACGACACTCGACCTTCTGTAATGAAAGGAGCATAAGTAGACAAATAATCATTAGGAGGTTTAATCTCAATCTCAGTATCACCCAAGTGAACAGAATTGGCCATTGCAGCAGGCTTAAATTTATTGGTCTCAGTTTATTTTTACTTTTAAGTATCAAACAGTCCGCTTTCCAGTGTCCTTTTCCACGACAGTAGTTACACGTTTTCGACTAATCAAATTTGTTTGAAAAACTGCGACCGGACTGGGAAGTGCTATTTGTAAAACGAGCTACACTCGCTTCCTCACGTGTCTGCCAAACAGCAGCAGTCCTGTGAGTAAGCACAAAGTTATCAGCCAACGAAGCAGCCTGCTCAGGAGACTGAACTTTGTGTTCATTGACATACGTCGCAATTTGTTCAGAAACAGAGGTTTTAAACTGTTCAACTATAATCAACTCAAGCAAATCAACAAATGTTTCCACATCAAGAGATGCGCACCAACGTGTAACATGTCGCCTTAAATCCCACACAACTCCAAATGGGTCTGGCCTGGAATCATCTTGCACGACCTAAATCGTTGTCGATAGGTTTCAGGCACACACTCATACACTTTCAACACTGCCGACTTAACAGTATCATAATCTTTGCACTCACCAGTAGTTAAAGCAGAAAAAGCTAACTGCGCCTTACCAACTAACACGCACTGTAACAACAACACACAGTTTGTTTTGGACCAACCCTGTATTTCAGCGACACGTTCAAAAAGAGAAAAAAAGACATCCGGATCATGTTCATTGAATTTAGGAACAAGTTTTAAATTTTGATGAAGTGGAAAACTTCCACAAGCAGTAGACTCCACTGAACTATCGGTATTCATCTTACTTTCCTGTAACAGTTTGAGTTTTATATACTCCAGCTCCATTCTTGCCTTCTCTAACTCAAGTTTACCTTGTTCAGATTTTTGCTTCATTCTCTCATGATCCATTTGCAATAACAACAACTCTTTTTGTTGGTCAAAAGTTAAAACAGTCTGTGAATCAGATAAGCTTTGTGCCTGCACGTCTTCAGTTTGTTCCATTTCAGTTGGTAAAATTCCTTTTTCCATCAACTTATTTTTCAACTCAATTTTAATAGTACTTTCTTTGAATCTCTTATCACTAATTTTAATTTCATAAAACTCCGCGATTTTTAAAAGTTGCTCTTTTGTGCATTTATTCAACGATACATGTGAAGGCGATTTAGCAAACTTTTCAACATCAGCCATAAACAGTTCACAGACCGCAAGCAACTAACTGTGCAATCAAAAACTTGGAATTTTCCCCCCCATCTACCTTTTCCAGATAAACAACCTATCTAACTTACTAAACCCTAATCTTCATGCAGTTACCGGCGGGGGGAAATTAAGGACATGAGCCGAATGGGTGAAATTGCAACCGGTTAAACCAGCGACAATTCACAACAACATTGAAGTGCTCCCGAGACAACCGCTACTACCCGCTTTCACCACAACACTACCAAAACAACAAAAACGACATGTCTCAAAGGAAACAAGTCGCTAAACCTAATCGGGAAAAACTCCAAGTTATACAAACAAACTTGCACAAGAGTCACTTACCCGTCTGTGATTTCGAACGGTGATCAACTGCACAAATCACTTTCAGGTGTCTCCCTAACATGACTAAATTGCAACGTGACGCCAAACAATTTAAATAAGATTTCCCTCAAAATGTCACAAGCAAACAAACGTTTCAAACTGTGTTCAAACGAATGAATGAAATCCAAAACAAAACACGACGAAACAAACGCATTTATCAAATATTTCAATCATTCTCACATTACCAAACTAATTCCACGAAGAGGACGAGCCCCCATTTGTTACGCCCCATGGCTCGAAAAGGACGTAACAAAAACGGGGACACACGAGAAAGTGCGAATAATATACAAAATGTATTAACAAAACAGAACTATACAGAAAAAACAATGTAACATGAAGCAGTCAGGAATCAGTGGTGTAAAGTTAAGTGAATGCATGAAAATGTAATGGACTGTAGTAATGTTGGATGTATGAAGTAAACCAAAGTTGAACCAAAAGCCAAACGAATCCAGGTCCAAAGTGCAGATGCCCGGGCCAGTTGTCATACAGCTTTTTAAAAGGTGAGACAGGAACCCAACAACAGGTGTCCTCGATGAACCCATAAGAGAACAATCAGCTGAGAGGCGGAGCAATCACACAATTCAACCCAGGGATGACGCACGTAACACATGGGTCGTCACATACATCACATTATAGAAGTAGACATCTATGATGTCTTTCTTTTGGCACAATCATTGACTAACAATATCAGTCAAACTCTGGAAACAAAAAATATGTATCACAATGTAAAATATGAGCCGTTTGAATCTGTATACTACAATTACTACCACTTTATTTGTGATATGAATGCAGTAACACAGATGCACGCAGGCTCCTCCAGAGGCCTGGCGCTGTGCTTATCAGTCCTCTCTTTCCCTCTCATTTTCTCACCATGACGACCGCTGGAATCAGACTCCCCGTCTGGCCAATAGGATATACAGTACTGATGAGATCAGTAGTGGCCAATTTGGTCAGGGTCAACACTCATTGCAGCCCATTTAATTTTAATTGGTCTAAAATGTAATCCATTTCGTAATGTCAAATCCAATGTTTGTCATCTCTCTCTCTCTTACTGGAAAAAGGCAAATGGCTTTCATGGCCGACGTGCTGCCCAACTGATTTATTGCATTATATTCAGAAGTGTGTTTGCTGTTTGAGATATTGTTAATTGGTGGCGTCTGATAAACACAGTGAAGAGGTTGGGTAGCAAGCGCTTTCAGAGTTATGGTAATTCAGGCCCCTGGCCTCTTAATAATGTAAGAGAGATTGCTTAGAGCATGAGTGGAAAGAGATGATTATTGGTTAGGTAAGTGATTCTTTTCTTGTTATTAATTATTTCCTTTGTGTTGCGCTAAATAGCAATCATACAAAAGGGCACAAAATGGTGCTACGGCGAATATCAATATTATCATTGCTCATGCATAGAGTTTGGGGATCAGAGTCGTGTTAATGCTTTTCTAAGTGATCAGATTTACGATAAAACAGGTGATTTTATATATATATATATATATATATATATATATATATATATATATATATATATATATATATATATATATATATACACACTTACACTAAAAGGGACAGTTCACAAAATTTAAAATGTAAATTTACTCACCTTTAGGTCTTCCAAGACGCAGGTGACTTTTTTTTCTTGCTTGTGTAGAACAATAAAGAAGATTATTTTTGCTGAAACGGTGGTCCTTGGTGATTCATTAAATGCAAGTCAGCAGCTGCCTGTTTTTGAGCATAAAAAAGCATATAAAAGAGCAACATTAATACCCGTGGCTACTGACAACAAATTGAGGTTTTATGACAAAACAAGCAAAACAATCGGTCTGTGTAAGAAACTGAACATTATTTACAACATTATACCTGTAATCCATAGCCTCAGTCAAGCAATATCTGGTTCGCAAATTAATCATTTTTGAACCGATTCACCAAATCAGACTGAACCGTCTGATTAGCTCAAGTTAATGTTACAAATAGACTCTTATTGTAAAGTGTTTATTTCATTTAAATCCAAAGAGTCATACTGAAATTAGATACAAAGCCTATATATATATATCTGTCCTGTACTCTCGCTCCTGTTTTAAAACACTTGACGATTATCTAATCAAAATAACAAAATATGTATTACAGTGACAATAAACAGAACTGAAATCGGATGTGTTTCTGATTTGTTTACATTTCTGCTGCATGAACATATCGGTTTGCTTTCTCGGGTCACTATGCTTTAAATATGCAACTTTGCTGGATAACGAATGCATAAAAGTGACCTGAACATAAAAATTGTGACATTAAACATTTGTTGTGTGTATATTTGTCACAATGTTTTAACCTCTTGAGGTATTGCTAATGTTAGCATCCTCTCATATAGCAAACATACTGCTGTTCTTTCTCTACAAATGAAGCATCTAGTCAACAAATTACTTACTTTACAGCGATATAAACAGTCACTACAGCGCACTATACACACCGTTTCGTTGTCTGTTTTAGCAAATTGTTTGCTATGTGCAGCACGCAGTCTCACGTGTCAAAACAAACAGCACGTGGTGTCAGTGATTCCCGCCTCTAGAGGCCGCTATCGGACTGTATAACAACAGCAGACCCTTCTCAGCCGTTCCAGGCAATGGAAGAACTATCGGTACACTGCAAAAAAACAAGCAAAATAATCTGCCAATGGGATAAGAAAAATAATCTTATGTCAAACAGAAAACATGATTATTTTCTTACCTCATTGGCAGATTATTTTGCTTGTTTCAAGCAAAAACTCACTTAATTTTGACTAGTTTTTTCTGAAAACAAGACAATTATTTTTACTTGTCTAGAAAATCCTTCTTGATTTAGGAATTTTTAGATATTTTGGCTGGAAACAAGACAAAAAATCTAAGAAAAGCATTTTTTGCAGTGTATGGATTTTTGTCAATAACAGATTATCCCAGCAATCCGCTATCGGTGCCGATTAATCTTCAAAACCCATCAATCAATAAACCTCTACTAGAAACCACACAGAAGACTTTAGAAACCATAAAGTAGCCCACTCAAAACCAAACAGAACTTCTCAGCAACCACACAGCAACAACCACCCACAACATCATGCAAGAGTAAACACCACTTATTAAAACATATAAATCTGAATGGAATCAGTTTGATAGATGTAATAGACACAATATGACATTCTACATGACGTGAAAACGCAATGTAATTCAGCTGTAACAAAAGTTCATCTTTCCCCAGGAGAAGGTCAAACCTGTTGTCGTGTAGGCTGAAGTGATACTGAACCTTTTGTCATGGTGCATCGGCTCCTGAACTCATTTAATTCACAGAGAGCATAACAGAAAGTTTCATGAAGCCAAGAGTCCTTGTTTTATTTCTGCAGTGTATCAAAGCAATCATAAGAACTGTTCTTCTCCAAGCACAAATGATTTCACTATTTATTATGTACATGCGTTCTTCCTGCCTGGCAGTGTCGTAAACACAACTTTTAGGTAAAAGCGATGCATGATGCATTTATTTCCTTATGCATTGAAGCTGTGACACAAGTCTAAAGGGCTTGTAACTGTACGCTGCTCTGAATGAGTTTCCTGATGTGCTGTCCAGGCTGAAGTGGCCATTATGCCTTGACTCAGGCTCTAACCCTTTAAAAGTGGCAATTCTGAAAGGACTCAGGTAATAGAAATTGCAACGGTATAAGGCACAATGGTTTCACAGTACTGCTAGTTTATCATGAACAGTCTGAACTCACACAGCAATTCATCTGTTCTCAGTTCAGTTTGTTCTGATGGGAGAACAGATCTCTTTTAGTACCCGGGTCACTGAAATCACATCAAAACTCAAGGATAAAAAATATAATTGTTTCCTACTTCAGATTTTTCTCATATAAACATTTTGCTCATTAGTATTCATAAGTATCTGTAAGTTAAGTCTATATGTCTGTCTGTATGTTGTTATTTTACAATTATATCAAATACGCTATCCAAGCTCATGGAAATACATGCCTCTACCTACTTTTGTGCAAAACTAAAAAAAAAAAAAAAAAAGAATCGGTTTCCAGTTAAAATGAACACTAGAGGCAGTAAAAAGTATCTATGCAAATAATCAAAATTTATGTATCCATTTTACATAATAAAGCCTATGAGATCACTCTGGAATGTAATACATTGTTTTGGATTTAAAAAAAGTGATAATAAAATAAAAATAAATAAAAAATAAAAACCTAATAAAATGAAGCAGCATTCAGAGAACACTCTCAAACTCGCCACACAGATGCAATAATAACAACATTGTAATAATTATGTAACAATGAGAAGATGCCATGAAAACTATGAAAAGACTCACTTCAGTTTTACAAAGAGACACATAATGGACTTTTTCTCAATTTGTATCTTTATTCTTTCTTTCTCAAGTGTTTTGTGCAGTCGCTCTTTTTGTATTGAAAAGCATGTAAGTGCTTCAGTCCTTGATAAAAGATTGCAAAGGTATTTTATAAAATTTTTAGTTTGTTTATGGCTTTATTTTAAAAAAAAAAAATATATATATATATATATATATATATATAGAGAGAGAGAGAGAGAGAGAGAGAGAGAGAGAGAGAGAGAGAAAACAGACCACTTCATAAGTTTTGATACATGTGCAATGTTCATTATGTAGTATTAAATCATTAAGATGAGGTTTAAAAAATAAATTAATCCCTCTGTCATTTAAACTGCTCCAATTTAGATACTCGTTTCCTTCTTCAAAAGAAAAAAAGGGGGAAAGAGATTAATTGCATCTTGTATCTCTCTATATGTCTCACTAACTTTCTGTCTAGTCTCTGTCACCTCTGTGCAATCAGATGAGGCCTGTTTCTATTTAGCCGCCATTTTTAATTTGTTCTCCTTATTGACTCTGTCCCACTTTGCAATTAGAGCCTCTTGCGGCCTCTGGTTTCCTGTCGGTCTGAAGCACTTCCTCCTGTCCTTAACTAGAGCTGACAGTAAGAAGGACTGCAGGAGGTTCTGTATGATAAAATGAGATCAGCAGGTGCATGGATGACTAGGGGAAGGCAATGAAATTATGAGTATCTTGTTTGTCTGGTTATAAATGTTATGGTCATGAATTAGATGCACATGATAGACTGTAGCTTTGTTACAAAACCTAGCGAGTTCCCTATATAGAAATGATTTTTAGGCATCACAGGTGACGTCAAGGCAAAACCTTGTTGTTTAATCAAATTCCCACAATACAGTTCAACTAGCTCAGTGAAAGATGGATGAAACAAGATAAATATTGTGGGAATAAATAAATTAATCACATAATGAATCAAATACTCAATAATTGTGTATTTTTTTAGACTTCGAATGTCTGCATATTCTCTGATATGTAGAGAGAGATTAGATCTATATATTAGTATTCAGTTCTTCATATAATCTCTTGTTATTGTTAACTGAAACTTACATTTCTATTTATTTATTTAAATAAAGCTGAAATAAAATTAATATTTAATGAAAGCAAACTTACAAAAACAAAATCAGAATGTTTTAAGTACTAAAATTACTCAAACTGAAATTAAAGCTAATCGTACAAATTCTTATATATATATATATATATATATATATATATAGGTGCTGGTCATATAATTAGAATATCATCAAAAAGTTGATTTATTTCACTAATTCCATTCAAAAAGTGAAACTTGTATAATGTATACATTCATTCCACACAGACTGATATATTTCAAGTGTTTATTTCTTTTAATTTTGATGATTATACGTGACAACTAATGAAAACCCCAAATTCAGTATCTCAGAAAATTAGAATATTGTGAAAAGGTTCAATATTGAAGACACCTGGTGCCACACTCTAATCAGCTAATTAACTCAAAACACCTGCAAAGGCCTTTAAATGGTCTCTCAGTCTAGTTCTGTAGGCTACACAATCATGGGGAAGACTGCTGACTTGACAGTTGTCCAAAAGACGACCATTGACACCTTGCACAAGGAGGCCAAGACACAAAAGGTCATTGCAAAAGAGGCTGGCTGTTCACAGAGCTCTGTGTCCAAGCACATTAATAGAGAGGCGAAGGGAAGGAAAAGATGTGGTAGAAAAAAGTGTACAAGCAATAGGTATAACCGCACCCTGGAGAGGATTGTGAAGCAAAACCCATTCAAAAATGTGGGGGAGATTCACAAAGAGTGGACTGCAGCTGGAGTCAGTGCTTCAAGAACCACTACGCACAGACGTATGCAAGACATGGATTTCAGCTGTCGCATTCCTTGTGTCAAGCCACTCTTGAACAATAGACAGCGTCAGAAGCGTCTCGCCTGGGCTAAAGACAAAAAGGACTGGACTGCTGCTGAGTGGTCCAAAGTTATGTTCTCTGATGAAAGTAAATTTTGCATTTCCTTTGGAAATCAGGGTCCCAGAGTCTGGAGGAAGAGAGGAGAGGCACAGAATCCACGTTGCTTGAGGTCCAGTGTAAAGTTTCCACAGTCAGTGATGGTTTGGGGTGCCATGTCATCTGCTGGTGTTGGTCCACTGTTTTTTCTGAGGTCCAAGGTCAACACAGCCGTATACCAGGAAGTTTTAGAGCACTTCATGCTTCCTGCTGCTGACCAACTTTATGGAGATGCAGATTTCATTTTCCAACAGGACTTGGCACCTGCACACAGTGCCAAAGCTACCAGTACCTGGTTTAAGGACCATGGTATCCCTGTTCTTAATTGGCCAGCAAACTCGCCTGACCTTAACCCCATAGAAAATCTATGGGGTATTGTGAAGAGGAAGATGCGATATGCCAGACCCAACAATGCAGAAGAGCTGAAGGCCACTATCAGAGCAACCTGGGCTCTCATAACACCTGAGCAGTGCCACAGACTGATCAACTCCATGCCACGCCGCATTGCTGCAGTAATTCAGGCAAAAGGAGCCCCAACTAAGTATTGAGTGCTGTACATGCTCATACTTTTCATGTTCATACTTTTCAGTTGGCCAAGATTTCTAAAAATCCTTTCTTTGTATTGGTCTTAAGTAATATTCTAATTTTCTGAGATACTGAATTTGGGGTTTTCATTAGTTGTCAGTTATAATCTTCAAAGTTAAAAGAAATAAACACTTGAAATATATCAGTCTGTGTGGAATGAATGTATACATTATACAAGTTTCACTTTTTGAATGGAATTAGTGAAATCAATCAACTTTTTGATGATATTCTAATTATATGACCGGCACCTGTATGTATATATATATATATATATATATATATATATATATATATATATATATATTTATATTATAATTTTTTTTTTTCTACAGTGTGATGTAAAAATATATAAATATCTAAAATACTAAACACTGAAATAAAATAGATTAGGCTTTTATTTCCATTAAAGGTGGGGTAAGTTATTTCTGGTAGCCAATGTTGATATTTCAAATCAAAACAAACACGCCCCTACCCCAAAAGGGTCTCGCTCCTATTTTGATAGCTCCGCCCCACACATATATAAGCAACCCAGGCAACGATTAGTTCTGTGAAACAAAGCAAAACCAATGTTACTCACCTATCGAGAAGAAACAAAGCAACCTCAGCGTCCGATCGCAGGCCTTCCCGCTCCTTGAGTTCTCTCCAGCGCTGGAAAGCTGATCTGATATTAACACGGGTTCTCCTTCTTGCCTTATCGTAACAACGTGTCTACACCGGACGCGAGAGGCGCGGCGCGACATCTCCTTCTTGCCTTATCGTAACAATGTGTCTACACAGGACGTGAGCGGCGCGGCGCGACAAAATACTATAGAACTCATTATAATCAGTGATGCTGTCTACACTGGATGCGGCGCGACACGACAAATCCTCGACAGTAAACTGCTGCCGCGTTCTATTTATGACGTATTGACACAAATTTCAAATGATTTTCAACGGTCGCTTTGTCGCGTTCAGTGTAGACAGACTTTAGCTGTTGCGGCGCAACGCAACGCAGCGTGACGCGACACGACAACTGTCGCGTCCGGTGTAAACACGCTGTAAGACTTCTTTTCTTCCACAGACGTTTTCCTCTTTTGTTTTTTATCCGCCATCTCTATCTTTCTGTCGTCACTCGGCTCGGCTAATGTACGTCCTGTGCACTGAGCACTCTCTCCTCCGCATCATGAGTAGACACGCCCCTTACTGCTGATTAGCTACAAGTTTGTTTTGGTACTCGGCCCGTTTTCTAAAGTGTTTTTGAAAAAATACATACCCCACTTTTAATTTTTCTTAATAGAGCATACAAATTTTCATCTAAACACCATGGAAATATGAACTTGCTGACTGGCCCAAAATCAGCCAAGGCCCGGTGAAAGATAACTCTCCATTTTTACAGACTGTCAGGACTGACAGAGACACATAGGCTGGGGTCTGACCAATCTACACTTTATGCCACTAATACCAGCAAACCCTGGCCACCAGAGAGATCAGACACTAAATATATCTCCCTGCTCCTCCTGTTGCATGCTGGGCCATTGTCACACCTGTCTGTGGCTGCTGGTAAGCCGTGTTCCCCATCCAGCCGGTTCTCCAAGGTTATTTGTTATCCAAATCACCAGAGTGTGTCACGGTCTGCTTTACGGGACCCTCGGGTGAGGAGGTGGCGGAGTGGAGAGGGATGCTGGGATTGAAGTGGGAATTAGAGAGATGGGGGTGGTGAAAGAGAGAGAGAGGGTGGAGAAGGGAAAAGGTGCAGAAGGAAATGAACTAAAGGAAGTATAATGACATACCGGTGAAGTGCTTTAGTGATAAAAGATAACCGAGAGGATGGAGACGAGAGGGAGGATGCTGTCAGAGGAAAAGAATGCTGGGAGAAAAACATCTGCCCAGTCAAGCAGAGCCCAGGCTGTGAATCCTGAATATACTACAGGCCACTGCAGCCTCCATTTTTACACTGGAAGTGACCAATGGGACGTCACAACTTATAATTAAGGTGAGGATTGTACCTGACGCTGTTCTGAACAGTCTGGACTCAAATGTCAGAACAACTGCTGTTTTATTCAGAAAGTTAGCAAAAAATGTCACAATGAAGGTGCACCATGCAGTGCAACGAGAAATGTATAATAATCTTGACAGGATTAGATTTCTTAGAAAACTGGCCACTTCAGAGAAAACTAGACTTTAATCAGGCTTAATACACACTAATTCAGTTCAGTTCAGGCCATTGGTTTAATTTAAATTAAATTAAACCAATGGTATAACATTTTAAAAAATTAAAATAAAATTAATATAAAGTTCAAATTAAACCAATGGCATAAAATAAAATAAAATAAAGTTCTTAACCAAAAATTAAACCTGTAGTATGCAAATTGTCCTAGTTTGTTTTAAAATAGAAAAATAATAATGTTAGTAGTGCCAAATGCATATACAATAAACAGATAACAATTTATATTTGGTCAGGAATCTGAACACCATAATCTTTCTGATTAGATCAGTGAAGAAATAATGATGAAAGTAGCAAGATAAATCCATTCCATGTCTAAAAGTACCAATAAAATATGGTTCAATAAAATTTAAATGCATTGGTTTACCCAACACTGTGTAAGTCTTACACTAGTTAGATATATCTTACATATATATATATATATATATATATATATATATAAATATATAGTGTTGTATAGGCTGCAAGGCAGCAAGTCCCTGCGTTACCTTCCTCTGCCCACTACAGCAGAGCCCAGGCTGTAAATCCTGAATATAGGCCACCGCAGCCTCATGAATCCCTCTGTCTCCTAACGGATGCTTTACTGTCCTGAGTCTCTGTCTAGAGCACAAAGCTCAGGTCTCTCTCTCTCACACACACACACACACACACACACACACACACACACACACACACACACACACACACACACACACACACACACACACACACACACACACACACACACACACACACACACACACAACATCATAATACACACAATGATGCCTTTGCACCATTGCAGTTTATCAGCATGCATGGACAAATAACTGCACTGTAACAGGCTTTTTCAATCAGTATCCGACTCAGTTTACAGAGCGTATAAAAGTCACTCTTTAAACAGAAAAGGATGTATGTGGAAACGTTTTCTGAAAGGAAAGGAGTGCCATGGTTTTGGCATAGTCTTGGACTGTAAAAATGTACTGTAAATAGCAACACCTTCACTGCTTATAAGAGAAGAGCTGATCAGCACAGACTTTAAACTCCATTATCTGCCACAGAATACACAAAGAACTGATATACAACCCAAACAATTCTGTCTAGCTTGATTTCTATAGTTGTTTTAGGACTAAATCACAATCTAAGCAGCAATGTCAACGCAAAGCCTTCTAGCTACATAAGCCTGATCTTACATTTTACAAGATATGTTCAAAGCAATTCATAATTCAAATTTGAATCATAACCTATATGTAAAGACATTAATTAGGCAACAATCCAAGCAAATAGAGTGATAAGAATATTCTGATTTGTGAAGAAATGAGCCAGTTCTTTTTCATCGGTCAAAACTGATCAATGAATGTATGCTTCAAACTTTAGAGTTAATTATTTTTAATTTGTCTAATCAATATAAAATAGATTAATTGGCTTGTAGAGTCAAATCAGAAACCAGAATCATTTTGCTTTCGAGGTCAACTACTGTCATGCAGTGTTGCCAATTTAGCGATTTTGTAGCTTTGGCAACTTCCCCACCCCTTTTGAGACTTTTTTCAAAAGTTTAGGGACAAATATAGCAACTTCTTTGACAAACCTTATCTAAGTTCTCATCTTGCCCACTGATCTATAGTCATCTTTATATAGATCAGTGAATTTGCCATTATGATGCCATCTAGTGACATTTAGCTACCGGTTTTAGCTACTTTCAATTGAGAGCAGTTGGCAACACTGGTCACATGTTGGAAGAGAATCTATGAGCAAGTCAATTAAAGTTAGTTAAACTGCATGTTGACATGTCATATAAGTAACTGACTATATAACATCCACTTTAAAAAGACAACTCTATCGCCCCCTTTAGTACTCAGTTTATAAATGTGTTGAGTAATAAATAAATAAACAAGTTAAGTACAGTACTGTATATATATTTTTAAATGTTTTTAAACATCAAGGTCTTTTTTTTTAATCACCAATATTTATTTAATCAATATGATTACAATTTAAAGTAATGGTTTTCTATTTAAATTTATTTTAAAATGTAATTTATTCCCGTGATGCAAAGCTGTATTTTCAGCATCATTACTCCAGTCTTCAGTGTCACATGATCCTTCAGAAATCATTCCGATTTGCTGCTCAAGAAACATTTCTTATTATTATCAATGATCAAAACAGTTAAGCAGCTTCATATTATTGTGAAAAAAATGATACATTTATTTCATTTTTTATTGTATTTATTTTTTTCTTTAAAAGAACAACATTTACTTTATCTTTTGTAATAGTACAAATGTGTTTATTGGCACTTTTGATAAATTTAATGAAACCTTACTAAACAAGACTGATTTCTTAATAATAAAAAAAATAAATAATACTAACCCCAAACTTTTGGACAGTAATGCATTTCTACTCATTTCTTTTCTAAATCTTTACAGAGAGTTTCTCCTGCACTGTCCTATTATCATGCTCCTCTACTTCAGATTAAAGCGCTCTTAAACAACAAGCACAAACAAAAACTTGGTCACTTTTCACGTCAAACAAACAGTCTCATCTACGTGGTCGATTCATGGTCAGAATAAGTTGCAGACAGTGAGAAGCCTAGTTACACAATAAGAACAAGGGAAAACAAAGGCAGAAAGAAACAGAATGAGAGACAGCAATAGAAAAACCAATGTGTGTGTGTGTGTGTGTGTGTGTGTGAGAGAGAGAACAGTGAACTTTCTTCAGACAGTGTGTGTGTGTGTGTGTGTGTGTGTGTGTGTGTGTGTGTGTGTGTGTGTGTGTGTGTGTGTGTGTGTGTGTGTTTGCATGTCTCTGTGCCGTTCAGGGACATTAGACTTACTGACAGAGTCCTTTTCCTCTCAACTCTACTCATACACCACTCTACCCTCAAATCCTCATAGATGATTCACTGTCATCTTTAATTCATTTCTCTTTTTCCCCCCACTCTCTAATCTGCTTCTCATATAACCTCTCCTTCTTTCTTTCTTTCCGTCCTGATCCACAAGGAAATCTCTCTCTCTTTCTCTCTCTGTGTGAAGCATTGTCTCTGGGTGTCTGTGAAGATTCGTCTGGCCTTTCAGAGTGATTCACACAGTGATTCGCAGCACTTTGTGACACTTCAGCTTTGACAGGTGAAAGATCCCCGGCCTTCAATAGATCAGCACTAAGGTTAACGGAGTTAAACGGCATCTGATCCTGAAGTCTCTCTCAAGGACAGAGTATCCATATAAAGACCTTTTTGTAATGAAGATACAATTAATTCCTGTCAGCAAGTACAGCTTGTATCCTAAATAAAACTTTTCAATGAGAACAAAAGGGTAATAATAAACCCAGTGTTTAGGACATCATCTGTTAGGCCACGACTCTCACTAATTATAAGGTTTAAATATAGGCATCTTGTGAAAAGCATCAGCATAATGGAAATAATTGGTCACTGGTATCAAGGATCGGTGTTACCTCTACTTTATGCTCTTGCTGAGCATAACAAAAAGTTGTTTTTTTTAGGGCAGAGCCTTGTACCAGCAAAAAAAAATAATTTACCAGACATGTGTTGTATTCAATGTTTCGATGTTTACAATGAAATTATATTAAAAGAATGTCATTTATAAAATGGAAGAAGCTGAACTTTTATCTCCATCAACTCTCTGGTGGATGATGCATCAGTAGGTAAAATGTCTCTTCTGTAACAACGGGGAAGTCGTGGCCTAATGGTTAGACAGTCGGACTCGTAACCCAAAGGTTGTGAGTTCGAGTCTCAGGTCCGGAAGGAATTGTAGGTGGGGGGAGTGAATGTACAGCGCTCTCTCCACCTTCAATACAACGAATGAGGTGCCCTTGAGCAAGGCACCGAACCCCCAACTGCTCCCCGGGCGCCGCGGCATTGCCTGCCCACTGCTCCGGGTGTGTGTTCACTTAGGATGGGTTAAATGCAGAGCACGAATTCCGAGTATGGGTCACCATACTTGGCCGTATGTCACGTCACGTTCACTTTCACAACATAAAAAAAATAACTAGCTGGCAAAGAAATGGGTTCACACACTTGTCTGGAGACTGATTGAGAAACATATTAATACTTTAGAGTATGGACACATTATATCAATCAAAAGTGACAGTTAAAACATTAATACTGTTACAAACAAACGTTTTAAATAAATGCTGTTCCTTTGAACTTTATATCCAACAAAGATTCCTAAATATATACTGTATATACATATGAGGGTTTTCACAAAAATACTAACATGCATAATATTGACACAAATATTAAGCAGCACACCTGCTTTTAGCACTCAATAATAATAATAATAATAATAGTTATTATTGAAGGATCATGTGACACTGATTACTGGAGTAATGATGCTGAAAATTCAGCTTTGCATCATAGGAATAAATTACATTTTAAAACTTATTTAAACAGAAACCAGTTCAATTAAATAGTAATAATATTTCACAAAATTATTGTTTTGTATTTTGTGATCAAATAAATGCAGCTTTGTTTTTTTTAAAAAAATCTTACATACCTCATATTTTTGTTAAAATCTAAAATCCTTGTAACTTTTTTTAGTGGAAGCAATTATCTGTTAAAGAGTGTGTCAACTTACTTGTAACACTTTAACAGCTTACGCTATCCTTAGCTGATTAGCTGTATTTAAAGGGACTAAATGTTCCGGCTTATTAATCATTCATGGAAACCTAATTCCGCTTACATAACACTGACTTGTTAACGATGAATAAAACATTTATTTGTGTACTCCGTACACCACCCTACATGCTAATTGAAACGAGGTGACAGCTAATGCAAGGTGAATCTCAATGAGGTGTTGAATTGAGTTTCAGTTTCGATGACTGCAGATTCTGAGTGAGAGTCCACTGAAGTACATACTCAACTTTGAGTGATCAGTTTATCTAAAAATAAAAATATCTGTCATTATTTGCTCACCCTTACCAATTGTATGAAGTTACATTTTTCTATGAGGCACAAAATGAGAGCTTTTTTCAATTTCTGCATAGATCCTGTATATAAGTCAAAAGTCAAAGTCAAGTCAAAGTCAGCTTTATTGTCAATTCTGCCACATGTACCGAGTACATACATACAGAGAATTGAAATTGCGTTACTCTCTTACTCCCTGGTGCATACAGGAATAAATTACACTAAACACTATTTAAACAGTAGAACCAGTTCAGAAATACAGATAAGTATTTCAAATCAATATATTGTTTTGTATATATACATACATACATAAAAAATCACATACACACACATATTTTTGTTAAAATCATAAAATCCTTGTAACTTTTTTTAGTGGAAGCATATATATCTGTTAAAGAGTGTGTCAACTTACTTGTAACATTTAACAGCTACGCTATCCTTAGCTATATGTATATAAAGGGACTAAATATATATACATACATACATGCACACACACATATACACAAAAATGCAACTATTACAAATATACAAATAAGGACATTTATTTGTGTACTCCGGAAAAAAATAACCACCCTACATGCTAAATTGAAAGAGGTGAAATAAAAATAATAATATATTAAAAAAAATTAAAAAAAATGGATAAAGTGGCATTGAAGGTTTCAGTTTCATGACTGCAGATTCTGAGTGCAAATCAGTGAAATAAACAAACAAACAAACAGTGCAGAATATAAATGGTGTAGTGCAAAGAGCTTATCAAGACTATTTATAACTCCAAAAATGACAAACACACTTCTGAAGCATTAGCCTATGATACTGTAGATCTGAGTGTCGAACAGACTGGAGCACTGAGTCAGTGAGTTGAACTTGAGAATCAGATCAGTGAATGAATGAATCATTCTTTTGAGTCAATTCTTTCCAAAGAACCAGCTGATCCAGTAAACAAATCAGACTGAACCATTCGTTCACAAATTATCTTGGCCATCCAAGATGTAGAGGAGTTTGTTTCTTCATCGGAACAGATTTGTAGAAATGTAGTATCCCATCACTTGCTCACCAATGGATCCACTGCAGTGAATGGGTGCCGTCACAATGAGAGTCCAAACAGCTGATAAAATCATCACAATAATCCACATGACTCCTGTCCATCAGTTAACATCTTTTGAAGTGAAAAAGCAAAGAAACACATCCATCTTTAATGATTTGCTGATGAATCAGACATTGCTACTTTTCTAATGAACTAACCAAGGAGAACTAGAGCTAATATTAAGATTTTTAACAATTAACAACTTAATCTCTTTGTCACAAAAATTAATCATTTGACTTCAAAATAGTTTGATTATGGTGTGCGAGTAGTATAGGCTACTTGTATGGTACTTTTTGGAGGCATTTTGGAGCTTGACAGCCTCAGTCCTCATTCGTGTTCATTATTATTATTTTATAAAAAATGGCCAGGATATTCTTCAAAAATTCACCTTTTGTTTTCACAGGAAATAAAATGTGATACAGGTTTGAAACGACATGAGTGTGAGTAAATGATGACAGATTTTTTTTTCTTCAGAATTTTTAATATTTTGTTCTCACTCGTGCGCTCGATTATTCTCTGTTCGTGACCTTTATTCCCCTGCAGCTAAAGAACAGCAAAGCCATGACCTTAGATCCATCTCTCCATATTCTCTCTGTATCTCTCTGGGGTTTGTGAGGAGAGGATGATCCTGCTTTGATTGTTATGTGGCTCCAGGCAGTCCTGCGGCGAATGGAGAAATTCAGCTGGAATCTGAAGTAAATAATCCCGTTTGGGAAAAGACGAGAGAGTTCCAGAGAGAGAAAGAAAGAGGAAAACCAATAGGAGCACTGCATGAAGAAAGGATGGAGAAGAAGGACGGTAAAAGAAAGTGAGATTGCGAGAGACCCCCCAACAGATCCAGTGCTGAAGTGCACAACGCCGAATCAGAGTACAGATAGAAATTCATTCGAGTGAAGGAGGTATGTGGGAAAATTAAGTTCACCTACACGCATTAGATTGACTCTATCATGGAACTGAAGACTATCAGTCATCACAAGACTACGAAGGACAAACAAAGGACAATGTTATACTTTTTATACATTCAGACCTTGTTAGCTGTTGTTTGTGCTACCCCTGCTGGAAAAAACATCTTAAACCAGCATAAACTAGTTTGCTGGTCTTAGCTGGTCTTTCAGCTAGGTCTGTTTGCTGGTTTTACAGTAGGTTTGGTCAACTGGCCAACTATGTTCAAAAGTTTAGGGTCAGTTAAGTGTTATTTTTTATTATTAATTAATACTTTATGTATAATGCTAAAAGATTTATATTACAAATGAATGCTGTTCTTATGAATTTTCTGTTCTCAAACTTTTTAAGTCTCAAAGTTTTAACTGTTTTCAAAATAAAAATACAGCTTTCCATCAAATGAATAAATTACATTTTAAAATATATTAAAATAAAAAAAACACTTAACATCAACATTTACATCAAATAAATGTATAAAACTTTCAAATGTTACTGTAATCACTAGCTTGACAAGGATGTGAGATCTGTTTAAACCAGTTAAGACCAGCGAACCAGCTCAAACCAGTTAAGACCAGCAAAAGAGCTCTGGCTCGTTTAAGTGTTTTGTTTTGTTTTGTTTGTTTGTTTTCAGCAGAGATGGATATAAACTATGCTTACAATCAATGGTATTGGTGAGAAAAGAGGTGATATCACTTTTAAAAGTGATTTTATAAAGATTTGCGACTTATCAGCCACCTAGCAACCATCTAGAACACCCTAGCAACCACATATATCCCTCCAAGAACCACTCAAAAAACCTTAGCATCATGGTGAGTTTTACACAGGCAAGCACAGCTCATATTTTCTTCAGAAAATGTAAAAATCTAGTTACACAGTATTTCCAGCATCTCCTATTCAATGTTCCCTTCCGTCCTCATCCTCCACTCTGTCTTTCCCTTCTTAATCTGATCCTAAATAAGTGCTGACATCTATAAAATATGCATGTGCTTTTTCCACATTCAGCACTCAACACTGATCGTGCTCCGAACAGCATGTCAGCCCTCACTTCCTCTCCTCGGAGTGATCCCGGGGCTGTCACCACGGTTACAAGCTCTGATGTCACAATGAGTCCTGCCGAAACTGACTGCAGGTCAAAGAACTAACTTTTCATCAGAAGCAACAGGAGATATATAGAAACCAAGACTTTAGATTACTAATTGACCATGTGCCAAATGCTGCAGCATAATAATAATAATAATTTCAATTAGTTGTGTTTTTCCAATTGTTCTGCCTGTTTTTTTAAATGAAAATATACTGAAAACTCAATGTTCAATAAACAATCACTTATTTTTCTTATTTAGTCTTATTTTAAGATATATATATAAGATATATAGTATGGTGGCCGAGAGAGCTCAGTGCGCTGCAAATAGAAAAAAAAAAACACCTGCAAATTAAGAATACAACTTCATCAATTTTACAACACACATGCTGCAAATGCTCACAACACAACCAAACAAAGAAACACGCTGCAAATAAAATTATATATTTGGTTGTGTTGTGAGCATTTGCAGTGCGTTTCTTTATTTGTTTGCATTGTGAGCATTTGCAGCAAGTGGACAGGACCCAAAAATTGCTCAATTAAAGTCAATAATACATGTATCTACCAGAGCTTCTCACTGAAGCATGACATACATGGGTCTCTATGTAACATGTGCCCACATTTATGTACATATTCATTTGGATACAAAGCAGATTACACCACTTCAACTAATGTGATAATATATGTTAACTATTTAAAATGCACCAAGAGTGATACATAATATATAGGGTGATATTTGTAAACAGATATTTGTTATAAATTACATTTAAAATCGCATCTTCCCTTATCTTACACCAATCACCGTTCACTCTCATAAGCTCTGCTGATTCATACTAAAAACACAGGCCTGCACATGTGATTGTCAGTGCTAAATGACACCTTTCCCCCAGCAGAGATGACAGCTCTGAGCCAACTTTATCATATTACAGATGCTACCACCTGCTAATTCTATTAACAGACATGTAAGGAAAAAGAAAAGGAGAGAAAGAGGGGGAATGAGATGACCAGATGACAAATGACATCATTTTCAATTTTTTTGTGCAGCCTTTGTAAGATGGCAAGGATACAACAAGTCTTTAAAAGTATCTAATGGCTATATGCATCAAATTTCACTTCCAGTTGCGCTCAAAATCACATCTTCGGGATTTATTCATCAATTTTATCTTTTTGCACCAGTGCACAGTAACCTTGTTGATTGCATTATTTATTTATTTATTTATTGCCAAAACACCCTAGTTGTTTGGAATTTGCTTGGTGAGCTCATCAACAATGATAACATACATTAAATACATACATAAATCCAACTATACATATATGTCCTATCAATTATAAGGAGTGAAATGCAGATGCATAGATACCAGAGGAATTAAGAGCATGAACAATTACCAGATTAAAACAAAACAAAAAGTCTCGGAAAAGTGACGGATTAATGTGCACAAAAGAATATTATCCTTCCAGGTTAACCACGATTTTACTAATAATCCACAGAGGTCTAGTTAAAATTTATTTTGAAGTGACGTCATTTTACTTTTGTACCATGATGTTTTTCCAGATATTCAGCAGAGTAAAAGTACTGTAGGGCTTGATTGGATTTTGAAAAGTGGGTGTTAAAATAGGGTACATTTTGATTTCACATTGAATTTAACTTCTAAACTGTCCAAACTGCAGCACTGCCATAAGAAGCAGCAGCATGATCTGACTGAAATTCAGCCCTTCTGAGCCTCCATCACCGAGCAAAAGCTACAAAAATCCACCTCACATATTCTAGACCTGTCTCATCCTGATAAGCACAATGATATCTGCTTATGACGGCCACCCACAGGATGAGAGCTGATGTTATTGGGACGTGAACGGGTGCGGCGTGTTAAATTGGATCTTCGCAAAGCGTCAGCGGGCCTGCGCCGGGGCGACACTCTAATGGCCGTCAGAAATGGATCTGCCTCTTAGGCGTGCGGTAGCAGGCGACCATCCATAAAGACCCTGTCAGCCGAGCACAGAGCTCATTTACACCTTTGCGTATTCCCATTATCTACAGGCCAACGAGCCGAGCGTCACACGCACGCTGATCACATCAGCCCCACCAGGACGCAGGTGTTTACCAGCATGTCACTTCACCTGAGGGCTAAGAGGCCCGGAGACGTCACGCGTGCTCCCGTTATCATCGTAACAGGCAAAGAAAAACAGCAGAGCCGTGAGATCGGTATCTGCTCCAGTCACATTTCTGAGATAAATCTGAATCAATTCAGAAGGAATATCACTGCTTTCTAAAAGGAATATTATTCCCTACTGAGAAATATGGAGGAGAAAAAAATAGATAATCTCTGTAAATCCATCACCTTTTACTTCCTTACACCATTCCGCTTTTATTGTAATTGGAATGAAAAAGTTATTCCTGTGGCCAGACTTTTCTTTTCAGGGAAATCAATGTCTTATTTGGCTCTAGCTAAGAGCCCTTATCTTATTAAGCTCTCTTTTTGGACGTTTACTTGCATTTTGAAGTTCTCAGGCCAATTCTAAAGAGTGAACATTTGTAATTGTTGGACTGTGTTTGAATCAGAGAGAGAAAGAGAGTCAATGCTTAAATTACTTTGCATATTGTCTATTTTCCTCACTTTATGTGCATTTATTATTGCAGATGCTTTGGCAATGCAAATATGCAATCATTGGCATGATGAATTAAGCACGTTATAAATGAAAACTCAGAAACAAAACAAAAAAGATTAATAATGATGAAGATAAAATAATGCTTTTTTGATTGTTTCTAAGAAAGAACGAGAAAGAATATGGACATTTTGATGAAAAAAATCTAAAATTTGAATGCAGTGACTAGACTACTCACTAATATGCCCAGGTTAAAAAACAAGTGCACTTCCATAATGTACTTAGTGCTCTATTTTCGCGCACTAATTTTGTACTTAATATACTAAAATGATTCTTTAGTACAGTACTTCTAAAATCCACTTTTAACATTCTATCTCTGTATTTAAAAAATGCATTTATTCACCACTTGTAGTACACTTGAGTGTACTAGTGTATGAAAGATGGGTTCAAGTGGGTTTAAATTTAAATACAGGAGACAGGATGTTAAAAGGACATTTTAAAATAGCACAGTTGAGTAAACTTAGTTGATCTTAAGAAGTACTAAAGAATCATTTTTAGTATATTAAGTACAAAATTAGTGCGCAAGAATAGAGCACTTTAAGTACATTATGCAGTGTACTTTTTTTAACCTGGGTAACTAGTGTGAACTTTATATATGAAAATGTGCATGGAGTGAAATTCATTGCCGCATTTTATAAATCATGAAAGGCATATTTGCTATATAGAAATGATAAATGGACTAGCGATTAATCCAAAAATGTTCATTATTTATGCATGTGCATTGTTCTGAGGCACATCTGATTTAGGGATAGTTTGTCCAAAAATTTAAATAATGTCATTATTTACTCACCCTTAAGTTGTTCCAAACCTGTATGAGTTTCTTTCTTCTGCTGAATACAAAAGGAGATATTTTGAGGAATGTGACCAAACTGGAATTACGTAGTATTCCATACTATGAAGTCAATGGGGACCAGCAACTGTTTGGTTACACACATTCCTGAAAATATCTTCTTTTATGGTCAACAGAAGAAAGAAATTATTAGCTTTGGAAAAACTTGAAGGTGAGTAAATAGTTTTTCAGTAAACAGAATTTTCATTTTTGGGGGAAGTCTTGGCCTAATCCTGCTCTATCCAAATATCGATATAGATCATTTTGCAATAATTTACAACAGACACGAATGCAGAACAGGATCGTGACTGTGATGCCCTAAAATGTTATGACTATATGTGACCCTGGACCACAAATCCAGTCATAAGTAGCACGGGTATATTTGTAGCAATAGCCAACCATTATATGGGTCAAAGTTATTGATTTTTCTTTTATGCCAAAAATCATTACAATATTAAGTAAAGATCATGTTCCATGAAGATATTTTGTAAATTTCCTACCATAAAAACTTAATTTTTGATTAGTAATATGCATTGCTAAGAACTTTAGGACAACTTTAAAGGCAATTTTCTCAATATTTTGACCATCAGATTCCAAATTTTCAAATAGTTGTATCTCGGCCAAATATTGTCTTATCATAACAAACCATACATCAATGGAAAGCTTATTTATTCAGATTTCAGATGATGTATAAATCTCAATTACAAAAAATTGACACTTATGACTGCTTTTGTGGTCCAGGGTCACATATGCAGCATGGTTGAAATTAGTTTGTAGTAAACAACATACCACATATGCTGTCCATAGACATTCACCTGAAAACACATTGAAACATTTTTTTTTAAGAATGTACAGGTGCATCTCAAATTAGAATGTCGTGGAAAAGTTATTAAATAAATTCAATGCACACAGACTGAAGTAGTTTAAGTCTTTGGTTCTTTTTTAACAAAAACCCACCAATTCACTATCTCAACAAATTAGAATATGGTGACATGCCAATCAGCTAATCAACTCAAAACACCTGCAAAGGTTTCCTGAGCCTTCAAAATGGTCTCTCAGTTTGGTTCACTAGGCTACACAATCATGGGGAAGACTGCTGATCTGACAGTTGTCCAGAAGACAATCATTGACACCCTTCACAAGGAGGGTAAGCCACAAACATTCATTGCCAAAGAAGCTGGCTGTTCACAGAGTGCTGTATCCAAGCATGTTAACAGAAAGTTGAGTGGAAGGAAAAAGTGTGGAAGAAAAAGATGCACAACCAACCGAGAGAACTGCAGCCTTATGAGGATTGTCAAGCAAAATCGATTCAAGAATTTGGGTGAACTTCACAAGGAATGGACTGAGGCTGGGGTCAAGGCATCAAGAGCCACCACAAGAGTCAAGGGATTTGGCAAATATTCCTCTTTTTAAGTCCTGAACTTTTCAAGATGAGTTGCCCAGCCAAGTTTTTTCAGATATTTAATTTGGAAACCAAGGTCCTAGAGTCTGGAGGAAGGGTGGAGAAGCTCATAGCTCATGTTGCATGAAGTCCAGTGTTAAGTTTCCACAGTCTGTGATGATTTGGGGTGCAATGTCATCTGCTGGTGTTGGTCCATTGTGTTTTTTGAAAACCAACGTCACTGTACCCGCTTACCAAGAAATTTTGGAGCACTTCATGCTTCCTTCTGCTGACCAGCTTTTTAAAGATGCTGATTTCATTTTCCAGCAGGATTTGGCACCTGCCCACACTGCCAAAAGCACCAAAAGTTGGTTAAATGACCATGGTGTTGGTGTGCTTGACTGGCCAGCAAACTCACCAGACCTGAACCCCATAGAGAATCTATGGGGTATTGTCAAGAGGAAGATGAGAAACAAGAGACCAAAAAATGCAGATGAGCTGAAGGCCACTGTCAAAGAAACCTGGGCTTCCATACCACCTCAGCAGTGCCACAAACTGATCACCTCCATGCCACGCCGCATTGAGGCAGTAATTAAAGCAAAAGGAGCCCCTACCAAGTATTGAGTACATATACAGTAAATGAACATACTTTCCAGAAGGCCAACAATTCACTAAAAATGTTTTTTTTTATTGGTCTTATGAAGTATTCTAATTTGTTGAGATAGTGAATTGGTGGGTTTTTGTTAAATGTGAGCCTAAATCATCACAATTAAAAGAACCAAAGACTTAAACTACTTCAGCCTGTGTGCATTGAATTTATTTAATACACGAGTTTCACAATTTGAGTTGAATTACTGAAATAAATGAACTTTTCCATGACATTCTAATTTGAGATGCACCTGTATTTGTGTGTGCTCAGTTTCCTTGCACGTGTTTGCATTCCCTGAGTGTGCGTGTTTACATTCAGTCGTTGTTGTATTATACAGAAACTCTGAGATCCTTGTGAAATAAATCAATAAGATCAAACACTGGCAGACCCTTTTGTCTCTGTCTGAGTGAATCTTCCATCCTGCAGCCAGACTCAGTTCTGTCACAATCACAGCTCGGCCTGCTAATGAGGAAACGAAACAAAACACACTCCTTTCCTTCAATAGCCTGACCGCTGACCAGAAGAGCACTGACTGAGATTAAAAACACCAGCATTCCACAGACTGATTGACATGTACTCAGAATTTTTTTTTGTTCAATCTTTCTTGGGAATAGGTCTGTCTTTTCAGATGAGCTGAAAACCAAGTTGAGCCAAAGAGAAACTATCCACAGGAGAAATATTCCATATTACACATATTTTGCACACTGGTCTGCTATAGGGTAATGGGAAAATAAATAATAATCTTCCTGAGTTGTATGCTGGCGGTCCGAATTGAATGCGTGGGGAAAGAATGCCCATGTACCGCAATTGGTAAGAAAAAACTTTATATCTTCTAAGTCTTTCTAATGCGTTGTCCTCTCACAAAAGCAAACATAAACAACATGACACTTCAAGTAACTCTTATGATCCGGTATATCACCCGTTCTTTTCGGTGAATCAAAAACATGCACTGAACCAAGTCTAGTCAAATGACTCATATGAACCAGTTCTTTTTAATGAATCAAAAACATGTCGCGCAACCACAGTAGCCTTAGCATGGTTCATGAGCAGCTGATTCTTACGAGACATCTTTTAGTGAATCAAAACCACACAGAGCAAGCAGCATAGTCCAATTCATAAAGAAATGACTCTTATGAGCCAGCTCTTTTTAGTGAATCAAAAACATTCAGTGGAATGAGATTAGTCTGATCTACGAACTACTGACTCTTCTTACAATTCTTTTTTTTTTTATTAATCAAAAACATACAGAGCAACCAGCATAATCCAATTCACAAACAAATGACTTGGGATTATGAGTGGGATCCCTAAATGAATCAAAACACAAAAACTAAATGGAGTCATTTTTATATGTATAATATAACAACTAATTTACATTACAAATCCACAATTTCAAAAGCTTACAGCCAAAAACAAAAATCTATCAAAACTATACAAGATAACAATGACATATCACACATAACTCATTTGATTGTGCCTTTTCTAAAAGAACCACACGAAGAACCTCCATTGTTTTACTCCCCAAAAACTCATTAACAAATGCTGTAATACAATACTAGGCTACATAATTGCACAATGTCAGCATAATTTGATCATATATTTATCATAGACTGCACATGCTTAAGATTTTGGATGCCTTGAGCTGAAAATCAAGCTGCTGAATCAAACACTCACCTACACTCATGTGTCATGTGACAGTCCTGCTGTATCCATGAGCTCAGAGATTGGCCAGTTAGCATTACCCATTTAACCTCTGCTGGTAAATAGTACACCATTATTTGGATAACAGGCATGTTTTTGTGTTGACGGCCATCAATAGTAGTATATTATGACTTTATTTCATTATGTTTCACCAGTGATTTGTTGGAAGGCTTTTAACAATGTGAAATAGATGTTTGTTTTTTATATACAGTAATCAGTCACATGGCATTTATGACCTAGACAAATCCTTAAGATGCACAAACACAGTGTGAAAATATAGTAAATGTGAGTTCTACATTTTAATATTCGATGTTAGTGATATTAGAGCAAGATTGTGTTTGATTAAAGGGGTTGTTTACATGATGCTGATTTCAGCTAAAAATTAATAACTTCATTTTTTCGTTTTTCATTTCATTAATTTACACAACAACAGTGTTTTGGGGGCCTGAAAATGCAACATTTTGAAAACAGGTTTTAAAGTGCAAGTTTTTGAAAACAATGCCATTATCATCTCTGTGTAAACTACAAAAACGTGAATCTGTGAAAACGGTGATGTCAAGCACATGCATATAACATGTTCAGTCTATAGGAATGTGTATGTGCAGAGACATGTAGTGTTTCTTTACAAAGTGACAGCGCCAACTACTGGCCTGGCATTCATAATACAGCACTTTTAGTTGTTTTGCACAGATCTGTGTGAAGGGTGACCTGTGTGAACATTACCATCTGTACATAAAAACTTTTCTGTTTTTAGTACATTATTGTCCTATAAACCTATACCCTTAGTTTGCACTTGATGATTTTTGACTTTGAGAAAAGAAAAAAAAAAGATTTTTCAAATATGTAAATAAAACTGATTATTGGGTCATTTTTATTTTTTATTTCTACTAAAAAAAAATCATGTTAATTCCAATGTGTTATTTGTTTCCTTGTAATTCTTTGAGAAATATTTCTGAATTAAATGTTTCAAAGTAAATCCTACACCTTTTTTTAGTGACAGTATGTGCATTTATCAACTCCTGATTACCTTAATGATGATGATATCAACATGTATTAATATCAAAAAACTTAATAAAAACTGAGTGGTGATGTTTTCTGCCAGACACCTGCTGACAATTTCGAATTCATTTGCTAGGCATCAGGTGCAGGTCTAGTAGTGAGAGCAGCGAAACTTTTTTGCAGAAGTTTTTTTGCAGATTGAGTCATTTATGTTAATTATTCTAATCCTCTTCATTTCTGTCATCTCAGTTTGTTTTACAAAAGCCCCTCAGGTCATGCAGTCTTAATAATGGAGCATGTATTAGCTTCATTAGCCTTCTGATAAACTGATATATACTTGCTCTCTCAGCACTCAATTTTCGAGGAAACACTTGACTGCTTCTTTATTTTGCTCACAGAGAGTCAGGCAGCAGCTCATTTCTGCCGAAGCCTTCTGATGAATCCTCAGCGCGCTGGTCTGCGCTCCACCGTAACCACCCTTGACTTTATCGCCCACATCCTCTCAGCTGTGCACTGATAAGAGTGATATGTACTTGGAATTGTGCGAGTGGCATTGTTGTCTCGGTGGTAAAGTATCACTCAAAAAAATATGGACTCACTCTTAGAAGCTCCGAGTTGACAAATTGAACAAGACTCTACTTGTCATTTCTCTATATCTGTACTCCTGGGCTTTGAAAGTTTCTTTTTCAGTGTCTTTCTGTTTCTCCTTCATTCCCGAGGTCAGTCGATAGAACTAGCAGCCGTCGCTGTGAGGAAACGAGCGCCCGCTGCAATATTAAAGCAGAGCAATTAGGCACCTGAAGCCCCATGCTAATGCAAGCATGACACAATTACACAAATGAGGCGTTTGCACATTAGAAACCAGGAAGTCACTCTTCCTTCTCCATTTATTCATCTGCTCAATGAATGAGAGTGCCGGGAAACAATAAAAAGGTGGAAAGGGAAGACGGAACACAAGTGTGGAGGACTGTACACCGCTACTCTTTCATTTTAATTGGCACTAGAAAAAAATGTCCTGCTACTCAAGCGAGGAAGTCTCATACAGCGAGCTGTATCGCCAGCGCTGAATACAGAAGAGTTTGAGGCTGGGTCAAGCTAACTAGTGCAGAACTTCTCCTGGACACTAGTCTCTTAAAGAAACGGTTCATCCAAATATGAAAAATGTTCCAAACCTGTATGAGTTTCTTTCTTCTGTTCAGCATAAAAGAAGATAGTCTGAAGAATGCTGGTAACCAAACAGTTGTGGTTAGCCATTGACTTTCAGTGTTTTTTTTTTTTTCATACTGTGGAAGTCAATGGCTACCACTGTTTGTTTCCCAACATTCTTCAAAATATCTTTTTTGTGTTCAACAGAAGAAAGAAACACACAACATGAGGGTGAGTAAACGATGACAGAATTTTCATTTTTGGGTGAACTTTCTCTTTAAAGGAATAGTTCATCCAAAAATGGACATTGTGCCATTATTAACTCACTCGTTGTTATTGTGATGTATGCTGTTTTTATTTACATATTTTGTATTATTTAATTGTTAACTTTTAGGAATCTTTCCATAGTACTTTTTATACAAGGAGTTCTGTCAAGCTCCAAAACAAACAACAATATGACACCAAAAAAGCAGACCATACAACTCGTCCACGCGACCATGTGTTTTGACTATGTGTTACATGACTATGTGAAGTCATATGGTAGCTTTTTGTGTAGGAAGACTAGACTGATCTGGGTGGTTGCAAATTGTTTTTGGGTTTCTTGTCTTTGACAGACATGGCCACTATGAACTGTTATTAGAAAAGAGTTTCTTAAAAAATTCTCCTTTTTGTTCCACAGGAAAACAATAACTGCAGACGGGTTTGGAACGACAAGAGGGCGAGTAAATAATGGCTGTGTTTAATCTGTGTGAACTCTAAACCTCATCCTTTATTCCTTTTAATAGGGGAGTGGAAAGCCCATCTATTTTTGTGACATGTTCTGTGTATTCACAGCATGCAGCCCAATAAACCCAGGGTTCCTTCTCTCTGAATGCCAACCAATCAGGAGAAAACCGATCTGTTGTCCGATTTGAAGGCTGAGGCTGGGAAAATTGACCTCAGTGTCTCATAGGTCATTCAGACTGCTCCATTTAACAGCGAGGACCACTAGAGTCATGTTCAACAAACAAATCAAATGTTTATTCTATTTGGAGTGTGTTCCAGTGAAGTGGCGATGTCCTATTGAGACGGAGTGCTGGGTAATTGCACCTCTCAATGTTCTGTTTCTCTCTGAGGTTTGGAGTGAGTGATGAGATTGTCGACCGTGGTGTTTCCTGGTGTCGTTATTGTATTGACCTGTGGATAGATAAACGAGCGGGGAAAGCCTTGTTTGCTGTGTTGGTCGTGTTTATTTTTTTGTTTTTGCTTTCTTTTGCCATGGCAACTGTCCACTAGCTCCTCGTCAATTGCTCAATTACTACATCACAAGGGTCGCTGGAGGCAGGAGAAACGCACATATCACACTATCATTAGTGTGTTGAGTGCCTATAAAAAACATTTGTAATTTTTTTTAAACAGTGAACAAATGAACAAAGTCAGCTGTGAGGGTTTTGTGAACCTGATAAACTAAATCTTTAAGGTTAGTTAATCTGTATGTATCATGGTATCATTTTTATGTCTTCTCATTCTGGTTTTGGTTTTGAATAATCATTATTTGTCCCATTTTCCTCTCAGAAACTGTCCAGAATACTGATGCACACCTAAAACCTTATTTATATGGATACAGTTTGTACTAAAAGGAATAGTAGGAAAAAACATCCTCATGTTCTCAAGGTCTTTTTTTTTGTATTCAGCAAGGATATGTTAAATTTTGTAAAGGCAGAAAACACTTTTAAATGTTACAAAAGATTTCTATTTTAAATAGATAAATTGTGTTCTTTTGAACTTTGTGTTCTAAGAATCCAGTTTTCAACATTGATAATAATAATGTGTTTTGAGCAGCAAATCAGCATATAGAATGATTTTTGAAGGATCATGAGACACTAATGATGCTGGAAATATAAAAATATTATAAAATATGTTCAGAAATGCTGTAAAAAAAAAGTAATATTGCGAAATAATATTACAATTTAAAATAGCAGTTTTCTATTTGAATATATTTTAAAATGTAATTTATTCATGTGATGACAAAGCTGTATTTTCAGCATCATTACTCCAGTCTTCAGTGTCACATGATCCTTCAGAAATCATTCTAAGATGCTGATTTGCTGCTCAAGAAACATGTCCTATTATTATCAATGTTGAAAACAGTTTTATATGCAGTTTAATATGTTTGTGGAAAATGTTTTTTTTTTTTCAGGATTCTTTAATGAATAGAAACTTCAAAAGAACAGCATTTTTTTTATCTTTTGTAATTTGTAACATAAATTAGATAAAATTAAATATAAGTTTGATGTACTCCATTGGAGTTGGGCTTGTGTCTGGCGCTACGCTTTTCCAATCTCTTCAAAATTATAACATTATATATTTTTTTCCTTCAAGCTTTCAACTAAAATGCAAAAAAAAAAAAAAAAGTATATATTTAAATATTTATTTCTGTTGTTTTACTATTCATTTTAGATTTCTGTCTGTTCTTCTTATAGGTACTGTATTGCTTCAGAAGATTTAGAATATAGTCATATGAACTAATACATGCATGGGATGACTGTTATTTCAGTTTCATCTATGTTTATTGTATCTGTCCCTAACAAATAAAACATTAAATAAATAAACTAATTTTATTCAGCTTTTTTAGCTTATTGGTGTAAATCCTATTTTGATATATGGAACATGATTATCTATGTCCTTCCATAGAAGAAAGTAAGTACTAAATTGTTACTAAAATTGTGAGTACATGTGTAAAATATTGTAGTATATATTTGAATTATATGTGATCTATTTTGTTGTACAGACCCAGACAGGACACTGTCCTCATTCTTCTGGCCTGCATTATTATAGAGACACGCTTGTCATAGCATGATCATTATGTGTCCAAGCATCTGCTTCCTTCACCGGAAAGGGAAATGCACACAGAGACGTAGAAGCCCACTGGGCCTGATAGCCCACTTTATCACTGGCTGTTGGCAACGTCACCACAGATTGTTTCCTGGAAAGAGAACAAGCACAGACAGTGAATACACAGGCCTCCATCTGTGAACAAGGTCACGCCGATCTGGTAATAGTAGGATTAGACCCATCTAGTTTATTTGATTTATTCTGCTGCTGCCCTGCTGTATACACACACATTCAGCATACTGTTGACATTATGTGTTTATTGATATTGTGGGTTTATATGTGGCATTGGTGATATAAGTGACAAACTGTATAACCATGCTGAGCTGAAATAAACTCCAAGATTGTGCAAAACCAGATCCAGCACTATTTGAGAGACTTTTTTTACTGGAAAATCATGAAATATTACTTCTTCATTTATGCCATAAGATCTTTGGTTCAATTATTCAAACTACTATTTCCAGGTTTAAGATGTTTGGACCCCACTCTTTTGTAAATACCAGTCAAAAGTTTGGAATAACTATGATTTCTTTTTATATATTTGTTGGAAGAAGTCTCTTTTGTTCAGCAAGGCTGAAATTTATTTGATCAAAAATACATCAAAGCAGTAATATTGTGAAATATTATTGCATTACATAAAAACTGTTTTTTTATTTGAATTTATTATTTATTTTATTACTATTATTATTTGGTTTGGAATGCATATTTCTCATTATTATCAATGCTGAAAAACAATGTTTGTGTTGCATAATATTGTTGTGGAAACTGTGATACACTATCATTCAAAAGTCTGGGTAAGTAATATAAAAAATAAAGAAATTAATCTTTTATTCAGCGAGGAAGCATTAAATTGCCCAAAAGTGACAGCAAAGACATTTATAATGTTACAAAGTTTTCTATTTCACATAAATACTGTTCTTTATATATATATATATATATATATATATATATATATATATATTAGTGCTGTCAATCGATAAAAAAAAAAAACGAATTCATCGCACATTTTTCTAAAATTAATCGCGATTAATCCCACCTAACATTAAAGTTTTTAAATATACTTTTATATTGCAATAATTTCACATTCAATCTTCAAATGTACAATGTACAAACAACATAAAGACAATATATTTTTAATATTTCTTTAATGGCTTCTTTTTTATGATTGAAGGCCAGCATCACTGATATCAATACTACTGATGTCTCTATAAAATAGTTTTTCCCCTTAACATTTAACCTTTGACTGTAGCCATTCAGCATTACAGTTTAATTGACAGCTATCAATTTTAACATTTATTAGACTTAACTTCTAATTTAAGTGAACTTCAAACAATCTTCACACAAACCCATTATAATAAATGACATATTTAGCTACCTGTGCCCTTCAGCAGAAATATACAGACAATAAATAGTTACCAAACACTAAATTCTAAACTAAATATAGATGAACCCCTTAAAGCTATAAAAGTTATTGATTTCCTCTTTTTTTTCTTTTGTTCTTGGATTAATAGACATCACAGCAGCTGGTTATTATTATTATTTGCCTGATATTGCTTTAAAAGCTGCTGCTGCTTTCTGACCCACTTCAGGTCTTAGTCTCTTCTAATGAACTGACGAGTTGAATCTGGTGTGTTAGATGAGGGAGACAGTGCTGGGGTGCCTCAGGACAGTTTTGAAAACCATTTCAGAGACATGTTCTTAAATATGACGCATATATAACATATTGCATGCATGCACACAGTTTTAAGGCAGCTTTAATCGCCTTTTTGGTAACTTCATGCCTTAACTGACGGCATAACTAGGACATTGCATGCACGTAGTTTCTTTCACTGTTTGATATGAAATGATACAGGGCACAGCATCAGCTACGAGCACAGTATCTTTTCCGCACTCGTTTGACTCGTGCCTGTCGCGGAGGCGACGTTAGAGTGCACGTCTGAAACGTCTCCCATTTGATGTGGTCATAAAGACGTTCTGCATCTAAATAAACGCAATCCTTTTCAAGAAAAAAGAGACAGAGGCAGCAGTTGTGAATGGGGTGGCCAACCCTAGCCCCGCCCCTGCGTTAACGGCGTTAAATATTTTTAACGCATTAATCTGAAAAAATGTATCTCCCGCGTTAACCCGCTAATTTTGACACCACTAATATATATATATATATATATATATATATATATATATATATATATATATATATATATATATAGAATCATGAAACACGGGACGTGATGGTAAACTGTCCATTGTGCCAATGGATGGTATGCACATGAGGTTTGCCTTGATGTTGAGAGTGGCGTGAGAGCTGTATCTCAGACGTGGGAAAGCTGTAAATTTCGGGACACATCATCAGTAGTGTACCTTTGAATCAGGGGGTGTTTCGGCCTTTCAACACTAAACACCCTCATCAAAGGTGGCCAGCTACAGGGTGATCAAACCTGAGCTTGTGTCCCATACCCAATTATGAGAATTGCCTGGTTGTTTAAATGGCGCAGCCCACGGGACTATGCAAGGCAGGGGGCGTTCTCTTCCCTGAGTCAAGCATAAAGCTGACCGCATACCTTGTTCCCCCTCCTCCTGGAGGGTTGTGACCTGGGTTCTCAAGTAGAGTAGGGGGTGGGGGGGATTAGTGAGCGGGTCATGTTGATGCTCTTTGAGCCCAGCAATGGTCCTTCCGCTTAATCCATATCCACTGGCTGCTTCTTTCGGCTGCTTCAGAGACTGATCTAATTGTCTGTCGCAGAGCCTGTCCATGGATGCCAAGGTCTTTCAGCAGTCTGATGGTGGAAGAAGCCACAAAACCTCTACATCCCACTTCAACCGGATAGACTTTAGCTTTCCATCCTCGTTGTTGAGCATCTGCTGCCAGTTCTATGTAGCGCAGTTTCTTGCGCTCATAGGCCTCTTCTGTTGAATTCTCCCATGGTACTGTGAGCTCTGTGATGTAAACAGACTTCAATGAAGGGGACCAGAGTACCAAGTCTGGCCTAAGGGTGGTGGCTGCAATCTCAGGTGGAAAGATTAGTTGCTGGCCAATATCGACTAGCATCTTCCAGTCCCGGGCCATGGCTAGTTGTCCAGCTTCTGGTTTGGTAGGGAGATGATTGGGCTTTTTCTGTCCCTCTCGGATGAAGGTTGGGGCCGTGATATAATTGGTTGCTCTCAGGGGCAAGGAGTTGGTGGTATTCCTCTTGCTCTCAAGAGCTGCTGCCAGACTCTTGAGGACCTGGTTGTGCCTCCAGGTGTATCGGCCTTGTATGAGGCTGGTCTTACAACCGGTCAAGATATGCTTGAGAGTCGCTGGAGTTGGGCAGAGGGCACAGATTGGGTCCTCGCCATACCACTGGTGGAGGTTTTTTGGAGATGGGAGCACATCATAGGTGGCTCTGATGATGAAGCTGATGTTGCTTGCCTCCATTTCCCAGAGCTCCCTCCAGCTGAGCTTTCTCCTCTCCAGGCCTTCCCACCTCATCCATTGTCCCTGCTTGACAAGAGAGACAGCCTTTGCGCTTCTTTCCGCCTCCTCCTGACGGCGTACCTCCTCGACCACCATTTTCCTCCTATCTGATGTTGAGGCCTTACGCCAAGTTGGCTTACTTGCCGTAAGACCAAAACCTCCTCTTCCCAACTGGACGTGCCCCACAATTTCACTGTGCCTCAGGGCTGACGTAGCTTGCTGCACCGCGTTGGATGGTGTCCATTTCCGTCCAGTTAACAGGAGTGGAACAGCATTGCTGATGGTCTGGTCTCTGGAGTCCTTCAAATTCATCTGGAGTCTTACTTTAGAGCACTTGTACTCTTCGGTGAGGCTTGTGATAGGCAGTTCAAGGACCCCTTTGCCGTAGAGGCTGATGTTAGTCAGACAGCGTGGGACACCGAGCCATTTCTTCACGTATGAAGTCATGGTTCGCTCCATCTTCTCCACAGTTGTTATTGGGAGCTCGTAGATAGTTAGTGGCCACATTACCCGAGGGAGAAGTCCAAATTGCAGGCACCAGAGCTTGAGCTTCCCTGGCAGTAGGGTCCTGTTGATGTTTTCCAGACTGTTGGTGAAGTCCTGCCTTACTTGCTGCACTTGGTCTTTGTCCCTGAGGCTTGCGTTGTACCATCTGCCCAGGCTTTTGACAGGTTGCTCAGACACTGTTGGTATTGGGTCATCACCAATACAGAACTTCACGTTTTTTAGCTGTCCCTTGACTATTGAGATGCTTCGTGACTTGTTCGGTTTGATTTTCATCCGGGCCCACTTGATGTTCTCCTGCAGTTTTCCAAGTAGCCGCCTGGTGCATGCTGCAGTAGTAGTCAGAATGGTCATGTCATCCATGTACGCTCGGATAGGTGGAAGGCGAATCCCGTTCTTAGTTCGCTCGCCCCCCACCACCCATCTTGAGGCCCTGATGATGACCTCCATGGCCATTGTGAAGGCCAGGGGTGAGATTGTACAGCCGGCCATGATGCCTACTTCTACGCGCTGCCATGATGTTGTAAAGTCGGCTGTTGTGAAACACAATTGCAGGTCTTCGAAGTAGGCTTTTACTAGACTAGTGACGGATGATGGAACGTGGAAGAAGTTGAAGGATTCCCAGAGAAGGTTATGAGGAACTGATCCAAAGGCATTGGCCAGGTCAAGGAAGATGACATGGATGTCTCTTTTATCTTTCTTCGCTGCTTGGATCTGGTGCCAGATCATACTATTATGCTCCAAGCAACCAGAGAACCCAGGAATGCCAGCTTTCTGTACGGCTGTATCAATGTACTTGTTCTTCTCCAGGTAGGTGGACAACCTCTGTGCTATCACGCTGAAAAAGATTTTTCCCTCAACGTTGAGAAGGCAAATTGGCCGGAATTGACTTATGTCTGTCGCATCCTTCTCCTTGGGAATTAACACCCCTCCAGCCCTTCGCCACGCCTTAGGTATTATTCCCTTCTGCCACACTATCCTCATTAACCTCCAAAGATAGCGTAGAACATCTGGTGCGTTCTTGTAGAGCTTATACGGTACTCCACTCGGCCCAGGAGCTGATGCTGATCTTGCGCGCCGTACTGTACTCTCTACTTCCTTCCATTTTGGAGGGCCAGCCTCCAGGTTGAATTCAGGAGGATGAATAGGTGGGATATCATGTGGGATAACTATCTGTTCATGCCTTTTCGTGTCATGGTGGACCTTTTCCAGATGTTCTTCCAGTTCCTGCTTTGAAATTTTCAGGATTCCGCTTTTTTCCTTAGCGAAGAGGTCTTTGACGAACTTGAAGGGGTTTTTATAGAACCGTGTTCTTGTGTGTTCCTTCTTCTTGCGAAGTTTCCTCAGGTTCTCTGCTCTTCGCAAGGTTGCCAACCGATACTTGATGTCTCCCTGGAGTAGCATGAGACCCTCTCTCTCTGCACTAGAGGCCTTCTTCCACTGCTTTCTCAGCTGCCTTCTCTCTCTGACCAACATTTCGATCTCTTGCTGCCTCCTGGATTTGGCTGGTGCTGGTGTTGCTTTGCCACTTCTCCTAGTATTTACTCCAAAGCGCTCTTCTCCATAGTGGTAGATGATATCGCCCATCCTTTCCAGCTTTTTCTCTGCTGTGCCCACTTGTCGCTCCAGGATTTTTGTCAGGTCGTTGTTGACTATTTCCCACTCTCTCTTTTCAACAGCTTTGGGCCACTTCACACTCAGTCTGTTCCCTTTGATCTTTCCCTCCTTAGGAGGTCTCTGTGGTTGGGTGGGTTCCTCCACCGGCATTTCTGTGCTTGTATTATCCTCTTCAGTGACAGGGGTGCTGATGCTCTGCGAACTTTGGTTTTTATCCCGTCGCCGTGCTTCAATCGACTGATTTGACTGGTTGCTTCGTAAGAAGTACTGGTCAATGCGAGGCCATTGTCTCTGCTCTCTCAAGCACCCTCTCTTTCCTTGGTGGGTCCTCAACCCCCTGAATGATGTTATTTTCGCCCAGCCACATGTGCACACTTGAAGTGAGTGTCCTGCTGCTGCTGTGGTTGTCTCATGTGCCGTGTTCTTGCTCGTAGTCATGTCCGTTCCTGGGTCTGTAGCCATGCTGTCAGTCATCGAGCCATCTTGCGCCCCCGCTCTCGCAGGCTCTAGGGGTATGTTCCTTTGTTCATTTTCTGTAGCATTTGGCGGGTGTCTCCAACAAACTGAAACAGCATCGGAGACTGCCGCCATGGGTAGCTAGCCCATGACAGCCCCAATGGGGACTATTCCCTCCAGTCAGCTGTCTCTCCAAGCTGTCACACAGACTTTCCTATGTTGTCAGCTGTCCTTTCACAGCGGTCACTGGACAAGTCCAGATACTCAGAATCATGAAACACGGGACGTGATGGTAAACTGTCCATTGTGCCAATGGATGGTATGCACATGAGGTTTGCCTTGATGTTGAGAGTGGCGTGAGAGCTGTATCTCAGACGTGGGAAAGCTGTAAATTTCGGGACACATCATCAGTAGTGTACCTTTGAATCAGGGGGTGTTTCGGCCTTTCAACACTAAACACCCTCATCAAAGGTGGCCAGCTACAGGGTGATCAAACCTGAGCTTGTGTCCCATACCCAATTATGAGAATTGCCTGGTTGTTTAAATGGCGCAGCCCACGGGACTATGCAAGGCAGGGGGCGTTCTCTTCCCTGAGTCAAGCATAAAGCTGACCGCATACCTTGTTCCCCCTCCTCCTGGAGGGTTGTGACCTGGGTTCTCAAGTAGAGTAGGGGGTGGGGGGGATTAGTGAGCGGGTCATGTTGATGCTCTTTGAGCCCAGCAATGGTCCTTCCGCTTAATCCATATCCACTGGCTGCTTCTTTCGGCTGCTTCAGAGACTGATCTAATTGTCTGTCGCAGAGCCTGTCCATGGATGCCAAGGTCTTTCAGCAGTCTGATGGTGGAAGAAGCCACAAAACCTCTACATCCCACTTCAACCGGATAGACTTTAGCTTTCCATCCTCGTTGTTGAGCATCTGCTGCCAGTTCTATGTAGCGCAGTTTCTTGCGCTCATAGGCCTCTTCTGTTGAATTCTCCCATGGTACTGTGAGCTCTGTGATGTAAACAGACTTCAATGAAGGGGACCAGAGTACCAAGTCTGGCCTAAGGGTGGTGGCTGCAATCTCAGGTGGAAAGATTAGTTGCTGGCCAATATCGACTAGCATCTTCCAGTCCCGGGCCATGGCTAGTTGTCCAGCTTCTGGTTTGGTAGGGAGATGATTGGGCTTTTTCTGTCCCTCTCGGATGAAGGTTGGGGCCGTGATATATGTGATATATCACATATGTGATATATATATACTGTATATATATATAAATAAAAAAGATTTCTGAAGGATCATGTGACACTGAAGACTGGAGTAATGATGCTGAAAATTCAGCTTTGCATTACATGAATAAATTCTATTTTAAAATATATTCAATTAGAAAACAGTTCATTTAAATTCTAATATTATTTCATAATATTACTATTTTTATTGTATTTTTTAATGCAGCCTTAAGAAACTTCTTTCAAAAGCATTAAAATAATAATTATTCCCAATAATAATATATTATATTATTATATAATAATTATTCCAAACTTTTGACCGGTAATGCATATTATTGAAATGTAGCAGACCACAGGTTTGCTGTGTTGTGCCACCTGTACTCCTCTGAGAGGGGTCGTCTAAATGATTTCATCTTGTTCCTGGGTCATGCGGATCCATTTAAGGCACCAAAGGTACACAATCTAAGGCTTTGGGTGTTAAAATGTGGTTTTCTCAACCTGTGGTGCTCGGTGTCCAAAAAAATTTGTGATGACAAACTTTTTTAGCTTGTTTTCAATTATAGGCTGTCTCAGGTCATGCAGTGTAACAAGGTTAAAAGCAGGCCGGCTCGCTCTGATGGATCGACCACCTTTAAAGTCTTAAGAATTTGGCGGGAAATACCCTTTGGTTCCACTCAGGCAATGGAAAATCAGTCCGTCTTTTTATAAACGTTCCACCGGCACAACACCGACCACGGTGAGAAAAGACACACAATTAATCAGTTTATTGTATATATTTGGGGGGAAAGCAAGCAAAGTAATGACCACATGTTTAAATTGGTATGATTCCCCTGAACATGTGGTCTAATATCATCCAAGCATTTAAAAACTAATCAAGAAGCACTCAGCCCATCTCAGATCCAGTCAATTAATGTGTTAACGGCTAATTGATTCCAGCCTTGGTTAGTAAGAGAGGCCAAAAGAGAACATAAGGCAATGAGCGCTGCGCTCACACCATCTTTTTAGTATTGAGTTACTTACTTTTGATACACAAAACATCTGATAATTATTCCAGCTTGTTTGGGAATTAAAATTAAAGATTTTAATTTTTAAAATTAAAAATTAAATACATTGATAGAAACGGTGATTAAGAAAGTCAATCTATCATTCAAGCTAAAGTGTCTAACAGGAATTTTTATCAGAGGCAAAGTGAGGACACATGCCACGTCCAGCGCTGCAACTTTTCATTAGTTTAACTTCAGATGACCGACTTGATAAGAAATTCAAATGAAGTCATTAAAAGTCTCCTCTGGGTTCAGACCAACAAATGTCTCATTTGTTTCTCATCCTCTCTCAGCAAGTCTGCCTCTCTCTCAGGTCTGAAAACCAGGCGTTTGTTGTTGCTGGCATCTCATACCTATTAATCACAGCTGCTTATCTTGTCATGCCCGTGCAAAATAGTTGTCTTGTGTGTCTGAATTATCTCCTGCAACAGTACTGACAGTATCCCTGGCAGGATTCAAGACGGGGCTATGGAGGCTATTATATGCAGATATCCAGATACAGAGAGCTGTACATTTATGGGAATTCATTAAAAGGAGATGCAGCAGAGGGAAAGTAGATTGTAAAATCCAGGCTGTTGAACTGGAGCTCGCTGTAACCTTGTTTATGCTGTCATTTCTCTTCCAGACACATTCTAAGAACAGAACAAATCCTCGTGACAAGAATGGCATTGCCCTGGATCTGGATCTGGAAAAGCTGGAGAGATTCTGTTCATGATGTGATTCCAGGATTCTTCTCTCAGAGCTAGTTAAAGTTGGGTAAGTGGGCACAGTTTCTCTATGCACATCTGCCCTACTGGCTGCAGAAATATTTATCTATTTATTTCCCTATTTTGCTGTTTGGAGAGACTCTGTTGGCAACAATAAAAGTTATTTTCAGCACATGCCCCAGTATCAATACAAACTCACAAAGAGCAGAACACAGATCTGGACTTTTCAATACAAGTTTCATGTGTGCTAAGTTCTTACAAACCAGTCTAAGTTCAAGAAGCTCACATTAACGTCTTTATAATATTCAAGTCTCTAGAAATCAGTGCTTCCTTTAATAGAATAGTTCAACCAAAAATGCAAATTTGCTGAAAATGCACTCACCCTTAGGTCATTCAAGATGCAAATGAGTTTGTTTCTTCATCTGAACAGATTTGGTGAAATTTAGCATTGGATCACCAATGGATCCTCTGCTGCAGTGAATGGGTGCCGTCAGAATGTGAGTCCAAACAGCTGATAAAAACATCACAATAATCCACACAACTTCAGTCCATCAATTAATGTCTTGTGAAGTGAAAAGCTGTATGTTTGTAAGAATCAGATCCATCATTAAAATGCGTTTTTTGTTTTTTTTTACTTTATGCTTCTGGCTAAATAGAGTCCTCTATCCATAATATTGCTTTCTCCATTGAAGAAGTCATCTTGTCTGAATCAGGAGAGAAATATGTACTGTTTACATGTAAATAGTCCAAAACCATTCTAAATAAATATTTTGATGTGAGAGGACAACAAGGGATGGACTTCTGAAAGTCTTATGGATTACGGACTCGTACTTTAGCCAGAAGCAACAATTTGAAGTTAAAAATGTTAATGATGGATTTGTTTCTTACAAACGCATGGCTTTTCACTTCATGAGATGTTAATTGATGGACTGGAGTGGTGTAGATTACTTGTGGATTATTGTGATGTTTTTATCAGCTGTTTGGACTCTCATTCTGACGGCACCCATTCACTGCAGAGGATCCATTGCTGAGCAAGTGATGTAGCGCAAAATTTCTCCAGATCTGTTCTAACGAAGAAACAGACTCACTACATCTTGAATTGCCTGAGGGTTTGTAAATTTTCAGCAAATTTTTATTTTTGGGGAAACTTTTTCTTTAATGTAAGTTTAGCAAAAACTGCATTAATTGCATTGCAAGATTCTCTGGATTTGATGTGCAATCTTTGCATTATTCTTGCAACATACTGTAGCCTAGCCAGTATTCACAATCATATGGCGTTCACATCACATTTAATGTGATGTATTTCTGACTGAAACAGAATTTTCAGAGAAAAATAATGACTTGATTTTATCCATGGGGTTTTGATTGGATTGTAAAAACAGGGCTGTGATATTATTGGTCCTCTCCATCAGTGGCTGTCACAGTCTCTGTCCTCCCCATTGGACCGGCACTATCTGGAGGATTGCACAGAGCTGGAAAACAATAAATGAGTGTCTATCATCTTGAGATGATAAGCATCTGGTGCTAGAGGTAATAATGAGATGATCCGGGGCCTTCATGCACTTGGCAGAATTTCACCCTAAAAGTATGTGAACGCACAGACGGCAGATTCTGATTTTGTACAAAGGGCTTATAAAACTGTACGTATGCTGAATCCAATATCCAGCATTAGACTGTGTGAATATGAACCCTTCTCTTTCCCAAAGTGACAATTCTTTATGCATGACCTCATCTGCAATTCTTTGTTGCCAAAACAGTGATTTTTGTTTGCTTTTACTTTTACAGAGCAATCAACCCCGTCTCTGACTCGTTTCAAGTGTAGCGTTTATGTGTAGCAAAATGTGATATTTTAATGTGTGCATTGTTTTCACAAATATTTTGTAAACAAGTCATTTCCATATTCTAGTTACTTTTTTTTTTCTTTCCGTCATTCAGGCTCTTGATAAAACAACTCTTCTAGAGTTACATTCAGAGAACATATTGACATTGAGTTTCCTTCAATTTGCTCCTTAAATTATCTTTATTTGGGTTTAAAAGGGACTTAAAAATGTCTTTGACCTTCATAAACTCAAACTCTAGATTTCTGAAGGATGAACGTAGGAGCTTGATTCCTTCTTTCTACATCTCGACAAACAGAGGACAGGGAATTCTGATACCGAACCTGGAAACTGAGATATTCTAATGAGTTTTGGCTGCTGATGTTTTTACTCGTCAGATTTTGCGCACTCAACAGTTAATTAGTTTCACATTTAATGAAGTTTTAATTAGTTTTTCGAAGCCACAAAATTATTCAGCCACAGCTATCTGCTGATTTATAAAGACAGTTACAAATGAGTTAACATGTACTATAAATATGAGATTACTGCTCCCCTGCTGTGGTCAGAGAGGCATCTAATATTTCCCTCCGCTTAATCACTGACTTCACTTCACTTAAGGGAAAAGTGCTCCAGTTCTGAAGTGGCCTTAAATCATGTACGTTTGATGAAAGCTGATGTGTAATTTTTTCAGTGATAAAATATTTTCTATAATTCAAGTTTAATAAGCAGAGACAACTATAATTAAGCCATTTGTAGGTTGATTTCCCTGAAAAGTGTAACACTGCGAGGTGCTATCAGAGCCTTGTTTGAGCAACACTGACTCAACCAATGATTATTTTGGAGGCGGGACTATCTTTTATCGTCACCAATGACAGACAGGGGAGCTTTTTTTTTCTCTCTTTCTCAGCTCTATCTTTGATGCTGTTAGTGGCACAGAATATTATTTTTTTGGCTATATCCATGTCCATGATTTTAGCATGATTTTCTTGCACTGTAAGACAAGTCTGTAAAAAATAGGGCCCAATGTACTGTACTGTCTAAATATGTAGGGATTTTACATATTAATATTTCACACCCATATTTTGAATTAATCATTGCATTGTTATGTTAAGGGTTAAAGGAAATGCAGTTAACTTGAAAGTGTCTACATAAACATTCATGTATTAAAACATTTTATATACTTGGTAATAAAGAGTGGGTTTATTGTATTTTTTCTGCAGAACATTGGAGAAATACAAAATGTGGTTTCTATGGGAAAAATGCATTTTACATAATTCTACAATTTTGATCTGTTCCGAAACTTAGTGAGCTGCATCTTTAGACAATATTATAAGGAATCCTAATTGCGTTCCTCGAAGCCTTTCCAAAAGGCAAGCAGCATTTATTCTATATGTAGAATGCAATCCCACAATGCACTGCACTCAGTTTAATACAGAAAACTGCTTTTAAAAAGTTTTATGTAATTATATATGGAATATATATAATTGAGTGTTGCATTGTTAGTTTAGCCAGGTGAGTCTCCTGTATGCTTTGCGTGATACCATTTAACGAAATCAATCGTAAATGTTTATTTCTTCTGAGCAAAACAACCTTATGATCGCCAGCTGTTTATTACTTGCTATAAGTTACATAATTCACTCGCAAAGCATCATGGGAGGTAGGAATATTGTTTTAGCCCTTCAGCTACATAAGCAATATGTGTTGCCTTCATGTGAGGGCATGGAATTAAAGATAGCAAGTGTTATTCAACAACAGTATGACCTCGGTTTGTAAGAAGAGTCTGACCTCTCTTGATAGGCCTGTTTTGGGGAGCAATTTCACACACAGCGTAATAATATTTCCTTAGAGATTTTATAGGTGCTTATCTCATGTCCAGGCAGTACATCCCCCTTCTGCGCTGGCAGAGTCACCTCTCCTCACTGGCTCATCAGACTACAATAGCTCGTTAGTGAAATAGCCCTTATCTTCCTCCCGGAGGGACTTCAGGATGCGTTTAGTGTATCGTGTCTGACTTTAATTATGAGCAAAGGCCTCTCTCTTCACATTTAAAACTGTTAATTACAGTGTAACAGTCACAAAGGCACCCGCCTCTTAGTAATCTTTTCTTTTTATAAGTCCCTTCTGCAGACAGCTTATTCCTTAATGATCACTTTTCAAAACCCAGACTGGAGTTTGTTGACTGCACAGAGAGAATAACATCAAACGCTTGATATTGAAGTGCATAATTAAACAGTCCTTTGGCCCTGGAGTGGAGCAGAAGATACAGTCTTGGGTCTCTCGAAGCACTAGAGAAATACCAGTAATTTTATCCTCTTCCCTAATGCAGTCATGCTAGATGTTATTTTAGAAGCCTGAGACCAGGACACGTACTGAATAACATGGACAGAAATGGACAGTTAATACACATTCAGGCTCTGCTTCGCGTCTGCTGACAGTGTTGCACGCCATTCAAAGTTGAACTGAGAATGCTTCTTAAATTCCAATTGAATTGGCTGAATTTGAATTGAGTTCCAATTGAGTTACCAAACAGGGTGCAGAACTGCAACCTGAATTTGAATGTAAGGATGCAGGATTAAAACTGAGCCACAGATAAAGATGCCATCATAGATTGATATGCCGCCTAGAATTTTGTATTTAGTTTATATTTAATAAACTATATTTTTAATAATAATACATAAGTAAATATTTCTCTCTCTCTATATATATTATTATATTATATTATATTATATATATATTAGTGCTGTCAATCGATTAAAAAGAAATAACTAATTAATCGCACATTTTTCTAAAATTAATCGCAATTAATCCCATCTAACATTAAAGGTTTTAAATATACTTTTATATTGCAATAATTTCACATTCAATCTTCAAATGTACAATGTACAAACAACATAAAGACAGTATATTTTTAATATTTCTTTAATGGCTTCTTTTTTATGATTGAAGGCCAGCATCACTGATATCAAAACTACTGATGTCTCTATAAAATTGTTTTTTCCCTTAATATTTAACCATTGACTGTAGTCATTCAGCATTACAGTATAATTGAGAGCTATCAATTTTAACATTTATTAGACTTAACTTCTACTTTAAGTGAACTTAAAACAATCTTCACACAAACCCATTATAATAAATGACATATTTAGCTACCTGTGCCCTTCAGCAGAAATATACAGAAAATGAATAGTTACCAAACACTAAATTCTAAATTAAATATAGATGAACCCCTTAAAGCTATAAAAGTTATTGATTTCTTCTTTTTTTTTCTTTTGTTCTTGGATTAATAGACATCACAGCAGCTGGTTATTATTATTTGCCTGCTATTGCTTTAAAAGCTGCTGCTGCTTTCTGACCCACTTCAGGTCTTAGTCTCTTCTAATGAACTGACGAGTTGAATCGGGTGTGTTAGATGAGGGAGACAGTGCTGGGGTGCCTCAGGAAAGTTTTTAAAACCATTTCAGAGACATGTTCTTAAATGTGACGCATATCATATTGCATGCATGCACACAGTTTTAAGGCAGCTTTAATCGCCTTTTTGGTAACTTCATGCCTTAACTGACGGCATAACTAGTACATTGCATGCACATAGTTTCTTTCCTGTTTGATATGAAATGATACAGGCTACAGCACGCGCCGGCACCTTTGTGCGTGTATTTGAAGAGCGCGCGCTACATGCACAGTGTCTTTTACGTGCTCGTTTGACTCGCGCCTGGCGCGGAGGCGGAGTTAGAGCGCGCGTCTGAAACGTCTCCTGTTTGATGTGGTCATAAATACATTCTGCATCTAAATAAACGCAATCCTTTTCAAGAAAAAAAGAGATGGAGGCAGCAGTTGTGAATGGGGTGGCCAACCCTAGCCCCGCCCCTGCGTTAATTACGTTAAATATTTTTTACGCATTAATCTGAAAAAATTTATCTCCCGCGTTAACGCGCTAATTTTGACACCACTAATATATATATATATATTTGTTTTTTTTTTCCAGTTATTATGCATTTTAGTATTATAATGGATCTTCTCACCTATGGTTATTACAGAGCATTTTGCCTTCTCGTAGGATACTCCACATAGGATTGGATACTTGTTTACTTTTGGATGCTTTTCTTGGCTGGTTTAAGTTCCCATGCGCAAAACCCAACTAAAATGACCAGCTGGGAGGTCAACTAAGACCAGCAAACTAGCTTAGACTGGTTTAAGGTGTTTCATTTTTTTTAGAGAAATATCTGCCTTTTAATTTGCCAAAAAAATGAGTCTTAAAGCAGCAGAATCATGCTTTGACTGAGTCTTTGTGTCAGCTTTAATAATGTGCAGCATATGTAAGCAGTTCACTAGGCAGTTCCTAGAACTCACCTGTTAGTCAAAGTTAGAGTGCTGGAGTGTTACTGGAGTGAGAAAAAACACAGAAATGTTCACGCTTTAAAAAAAACCCTCCTCACAACAGGCTGAATTTCTACCTGTGAAGCTCCAGGAATTGTTGAGGAAAGGGTATCGAGGTGATGACATCATCAGAACAAGGTAAACATTCCTCAGGGCTCTTATTAAGGTCCTAGTTGAGGGCTGAAAGCAGTTGTGGAGCAGGAACATTCAGGGTTCTTTGAGCTTGACTCCTGACACAAGTCCCCCTTAAGCAAAACCTGACAGGAACTGCCAAAATAACCAGTGTAAACTAATTACTTAGGATGCCCGTATTCCCATGCATTTAGCTAGGTTAAATATGCAATCGCTCACTGACTGCAGAAGATGAAGCTGAGAGGGGCTGTGGGGATGTACATGCTATCTGGCTGAAGTGTGGTTATTTTGGGCCTAATTATTTTCTTGGTGAAGTGCAAAGGTGGAATTTAGCAGAGTGCATAGTGGTTCAATCATCTGGTTCCGTGTATTAATTACTGCTGACTCATGCAGGACATCCAGTTCAATATTTTCTTATAAAACAGGTCATATGCACTTGTACAAATCCCTATTTGAAGTATGTATAGACTGATATCTAATTGCACACCATTGCCTCTGGTTAACAAACCCATTTTCTTCACTTTGCAAGAACATGATGCCAATGAAGGGTTAAGGGAGTACTACACCCAAAAATGAAAGTTTCCTCACTATTTACTCACCTCCAGGCCATGTCTATGACTTTGTTTCTTTAACCGAAGAGAAATTAAGGTTTTACAGGAAAAAAATCCAAGATTTTTCTCCATCTAATGCAAGTGAACAGGGTTGTATTTCACAAAAGAGGTCATGAACTACACCAAGCGGGGCCAAAGCAAACATTAGTAGTTTAAAAGTGTGTGTGTATATATATATATATATATACACACACACACACACATGTACTTTTTTTAAAAATACGCTTTAAATAAAATAAAAATAAATGCAGAACAATGTGCATTTTCAGAATGAGTGTGTATAATTTATATTTTAGATCAAAACATCCAAGTATTGTCAATTTATGTTTACCACAGTCCTTGTTTTGCTCATAACTTGAAAAACCTTATTATAAAAACTCTATAAAATCTTAAGGGGACCCATGATGAATTAGTATATATATTAATTAGTATATATAATTTTCCTGAAAGTGACTGGTTGTTTCATTAGAGAAGACTGTTATTTGTCTGCTGAAGCTGCCTAAATATGGATTTTATACTAACAAAAATGGTTTACGCTGCATAGGAGAAAACTCCTGAAATGTTTTCCTCTAAAACCAAATTTTTCTTTGACTGAAGAAAGAAAATCATATACATTTTGGATAGCCTGTGGGTGAGTAAATAATCAGGGAATTTTCATTTGTGGTTGAACTATCACTTTAATAATGAAGGATGACTTTGAATAAACTAATAAAATCCATTTCCTTGATATCTGACTACCCTAAACTAAACTACCCTAAAATGGTCTCCTTTTCTTTTCTTTTCTTCCTTTCCTTTTCTTCTTGTTCTATCATCATAAATAAGATCTGCATTTGTTAGAGAGTAAATTTCATTTTTTAAACATTTAAAATCGCATCACAACACCAGTAACATAAATTATTTGTATGTTATGAGAAATTGTCTAAATGTGTTTGTTGCCTAGAAGCAAGGTTGTATGACAGCAGAATGCATATCCTGTGCAGCCACTATAGAGAAATATGCAGTGTTCAGTGTTTATATTTTGATTTTATTTGTATTTTTTTCTCATGCATTATTGAAGTGCCTTACTTTTTTATTTTTAATGATATTTAAGTAAAAAAAAAAAGCTAGGGGCCATTTCTAGTAGCCAATATGTAATCTGATTATTCAATTTTTCTGAAATTTCTTTGTGTATATTCCAAATATTTTACTATAAACTGCACAGCATATTCAGTATTTTTCCCCCATGTAAGCAATAAATGGCTCTATTCTTCTGGCACACTATAAATGTATACAATGTATAAATGACACGTGTGGCTTCATTGTTCAGTATTTAATTCTGCAGATGATTAAAACTGTTACCTGTTGGCATGAATGTTCTTTATTTTAATGGCTCTTTTTGTTGTTTTTAGACTTCAATGGTTGGTAACTAAGTAGTGAGAGAATGTTCTAGTTTAGGGTCAAGGTTGGACTTTGGATCAAAGAACTGTGATTAATAGCACAGTTTTTCATAAATCTCTCAAAAATCCTAAAAATATTGTTTCTATCTTTGCAGAGTTTTAACAGTAAATAGGACAGAATGAAGAGAACAGACTGTTCAGACTGTGATTAGGTGGTGTTTTAGCCCAGTGCTATGATGACAAAAGTTCACTTATATCCCAGACACCTGAAAAACGCTTGCAGTAAAGCATATTTTTTTTACTGGCACACACTGTTGTGAAAGCACTAAGGTAAAACCCATGCAGGGAACTCATTTGTAATGACAACATGTTTGTGCAGACATCTGTAAGATAAATTACTCAGGAAATAAATAAAAAAAAGAGGGCTGCCATGCTTTGTTTGCTGTGACTGGACTACAAATACACCCTTTACAACATTAGACACCTAATACCTGTGTTCTGCAATGCTTTTTGACATTATTTGGTAATGTTATGGAACAATTCTAGTGGAATATCCATATTGTATAACTATATAAGTATGAAAATTATAATTTATAAATGCTATCATTAGCTGATACGGTGTATTATTGTCTGCTGTGTTAGAATAGTCAAGAATAGATTACAGTCCTTTGGAAACTATTCTAAACTATTCTCTTTTTTTAGTATTTTTTTTTTTTTTTTTACTATATTTTATTTAGTTTTGTGTGTATGTGTGTCAGTCTGCACTAAACCGTAATCTTACATTTATAGACAGATATTTTAGATATGGAAACCATATTTGAAAGGCCTCAGGAAGCAATTTCACCTTTTAGGTCCCTAGTGAATGAGTTCACATATTAGTATACAAGTTAACAACTTGTTGAGAAGAGGTGTTATTACTTTTCTATGCAATCAAACTCATGTTTTTAACCTGACAGATGATGTAACAGTAAAAGAAAAAAAAAAAAGAAAAAATTCTTCCATTCACACACATTTTTTCAGTCCACTGCCTTTTTCATTATTTTTCTATGTAAACGTGCTACAGTAGTTTGACCACTGCATCTGCATCTTGGGTCTTTTGCAGCATCTCCAATGCTCTAACAATGTGAGAGATGCATTTTTTTTATTGTTTTTCTATATAAATATTTTTAAATGCAAACCTTTTTCATTTTTAATCCAAAAAAAAAGAAAGAAAAAATTAGTTTTTGGTTTCCACTGCAATGCTTTTCCGTAGTTTTTCTGTGAGCATGCACTAGAGGATCACTTTATGATCACTTTAGGATCATATCTCTACAGCATTGTAAAAATACAGCACTCAACTACATTAAAGGGATAGTTCACTTTGAAATTAAAATTTGGTATCTATTAGCTTACCCCAAGGGCATCCAAGATGTAGGTGTCTTTTTTTCTTCAGTAGATCCAATTTTGATGTTTTTAGGTCAAACCGTTCTAGTCTGTCAGTCATATAATGGCAGGTATAGGTCACTGTCTCTATAAGAGGGAAAAAGAACATGCACAGAGAAATCCAAATTAAACAATTCCCCATCGTCTGTCTACTCTAGGATAATGATGACTTCTTTTAAGCAGACCCGCTTGCTGTCATGCATTGTATATCTATACGAGCGCTCCATGTATCCGTTTCATTCATCTGTAACTAGCCAAACACACATGCCGCAACTCCACCCTCCTCACCCTGCGTCACTTCCACCTAACCATGTAAAAAAATAACAGATCCAGGAACAGTTTGAGACATGACACCGGCGAGAAAAAAAAAGGGAATCTTACTATGACGAAGGATTAGTCCATGAATAATATTTGTGCCATTCCGAAATTAAAGAGCCATCATTTTGTACCAAAAGGAATATACATAACCGCATATAATAATACTGTCAAACAATTCAAATATTTTTTTTAAAGCACCACGCTTCAGACACGCCCTCCGTCAAGCATTGACGCCGAGTTACAGATGAATGAAATGGATACATGGAGCGCTCGTATAGAAATACAATGCATGACAGCAAGCGGGTCTGCTTAAAAGAAGTCATCATTATCCTAGAGTAGACAGTTCAGAAACGACACGAGCGATGACAGTGCGCGTCTTCCAACAAGAAAATACCACGAAGTTGCGTCAGCACCACGCTTCAGACACGCCTTCCGTCAAGCGTTGACGCCGACGCCCCGTGTGAATGCAGCGTGAGCCAGCGCGCGCGCACACACACACGTCACACACCGGATGCGTGTGCGCACTCAGATCACTTGGACATGGTTGTGTACAAGAGGTAAAAAACGATATAAATACTGTTCGTTTTCTCACACAAACCGCTCGTTTCGTGTCTTAGGCCATCAATGTGTAGTTACGATGGGGAATTGTTTAATTTGGATTTCTCGGTGCATGTTCTTTTTCCCTCTTATAGAGACAGTGACCTATACCTGCCATTATATGACTGCCAGACTAGAACGGTTTGACCTAAAAACATCAAAATTGGATCTACTGAAGAAAAAAGACACCTACATCTTGGATGACCTTGGGGTAAGCTGATAGATACCAAATTTTAATTTCAAAGTGAACTATCCCTTTAAGACAATTTCAACTTTTAAAAAACTTCTCTAGACATAGTGTTTTTCCATTCTATTGGCCTATGTCTCGTGTTAATAAAAAAATAAATTACTTGTTGAATAAAAAAAAAACGTTTTCAGATGAGTTTTTACATTCCACTGTGCTGCTTTTCCATTGCTTTTCTATGGAAATCTGCACTAGATTGACATTTTACAATTGAATTTGCGTCTCGCAGTGACCTAAAAATGCAACAATCAAGTTAAAATAAGTTAAACTTTGAAAAAAACGCAAAGCCTAGAGACACACTTTTTTTTTTAAGTCTACTGTCCTATGTCTCGCATTCCACTGAGCTGCTTTTCCATTGTATTTCTATGAAAACATGCATTAGATGTGCATGTTTCACCATTGCATTGCATCTTTTACAATGTCTCACGGCATTCTAAAAATGACGCAAGTTAAAATAAGTTAAAAAACAAACAAAAAAAACCCCAGGGTTTTCAGAATTTTCATTCAACTCTCCTGTCTTGCGTTTTTCAATAAAAAAACATGTTCAAAAAAGTTTTTGCACTCCACTGTTTTGCATTGCTTTGCATTTGTTGTTATATGTAAACATGGACAAGACAAACATTCAGGACCATTGCATTTCCGTCTTTTGCAGTGTCTCACAGTGTTGAGTAAAAACATGACACTCATGTTAAAATAACTTGAACTTAAAAAAAAGTGTCTCTAGGCATTGCATTTTTTCTTGTTTTTAAATGCAAAATCATGTTGAAACTAATTTTTGCATTGCACTGCACTGCTTTTCCATTGCTTTTCTATGCGAATTTGCCCTAGTCAGATGTATTTGACCATTGTTCTCTCGTCTTTCCAGTGTCTCACAATTTTAAATGAAAAAAAACACATTCTTTTGAATGACCCTTTAGACTTTAAGTCATATCTAGAGACCATAAAATTTGCATAGAATAAAAAGCCGCAAATGCAGTTCTTCCATCCAGATGAGGACCACGGATTTGCTAGTGCATGACATTCACACAGTTACGTTATCTAGGTTAATTCCCATTTATTATATACAACAGGCTTGCAATTTTAACATTCAGCTGTGTTTTCTATGCAGTGCACATCCATATTACAATTTGGTGTATCAAAATCTGCTTTGGTGCAAGAACATGTCCATCACAGAGTATATCTAGCGCTCTGCAACAAGCCACCACTCAAAGTGAGTGGTCCCACGGGAATCAGATACCGTCAGCTCAAATCCGGCTACACCAGGACGCCAATTACCTCTAGTGCACACATCCGTACAAAGACACGTATCGATCACACAGTTAAGATGTCAGATGTAGCCGGAGCTTCCCCCGGGGCTTCCGTTAATGACTGTGTTTTTTCTTGGACTGTTGTTTATTCATTGGTTAGCGTCCCAGCATGAGGACATTGTGCATGTTCTTTGGTAAGTGGCGTAGGTTAGCAACGCAATCAATAAGACGGCGGATTTGATCCTAAGAGCCTCTTCTGTTTCTCTCGAGAAAATCAAATTGGATTCAGTCGGGATACTGAGATCTGATCAAATCTCTCGGCATGCTGCTCTTCTCATTGATCGGATTCTCGAGCTGCTCGGACCGGATGTCATCCCATTAGGAAGAGGAAAAACACAGATTCTTTGGTGGCGGAAACTGAGAAACATGAGCGCGAGACCTTTAGCGTGATAAAAGCGATGCGTGTCTTTCTTGGTGTCATTCTTTGAGTGCATTCTTTCATTTCTGCTGTTCTCATCTCCAGGAGACATAACAATGGACTGTTTAATTAAGCCCTGTGCTACGATGTCAATACTATCGCTGAGATCCAAGAGAGCGAATTGCAAAACAGCGGCGTTTATCCTGATGTCCCCTGTGGAAACAAAACGGGGCGTTGTGCTAGAAACAAACTATGTAAACTGAGATGCAAAAGGTTTAATTAAACTTGTCAGTGATGTGCCCTCTGATGTATACTTGCAGGCTGCACGCTGACATCAACTGAACACTCGTCCCACAAATAAATGTAGGGAATCCAGAGAAGCTCACATCTGATACAAGTGATGCCTTCATTTCTCTAACACATCTTAGCTACGGAGACCTTCCTACATTACGATAAAAAGAAAAACATTTGGCCAACAATGAGACTAAAATAGTTTTGTTTGATGCAAGAAACTGTACTACTAGTAGTACATACAGTGACTAGCTACTCATGTAAACACATTTTTGGATTCCACTGAGCTTCTTATTTTATTGCATTTCTTTGTAATCATGTGCTATATTATGTCTTTGGTCGTTGCATCCGCATCTCACTGTGTTCAAAAGATGTGCCACTCAAGTGAAAATAAGTTCAACTTAAAAAAAAAAAAAAAAAAAAAAAAAAGCATCTCTACACATTGCATTTCTTTCCATTCTACTGCCCTGTGTTCTTTATGGAACCATTTAGACAAAAAGGTTCTTCTATGGCATCGTGAAGCACCTTTATTTTTAATACTGTCCTATCAATAAAAGGCAAAAACACCAAAAAAGGCTAAATTTTATTTTATTAATACTTGTTCCTAATTTGTCATTAGATCAGTATTATGTTCTGCATATTTTTTGGTGCCATTTTCAGCTCATTATGAAGGATTCCATCACTTTACCCAAGATTAACTTTAAAATATTAAAATGAATTAAAACTGTGATTAATTTATTCATTACTTACTCTTTTTACGTTTCTTTTTATTTTGTCTGACAGCTGCAACTATAAAATGGGACAAAGCACCATAAAATGATCACAAATGTAATCTCTTCTATTTGTGCATTACATTCCAAGTTCCAAATGCCTCTTTCTTGTGTTCAGCAGAAGAAAGAAAGTCATTCGTTTTTGGAACAACATGAAATTGAGTAAAATGACATGTTTTCCTTTAATAGTAACCGACAAATAAATACAGGCTTATAATATTTCTGATACATTCTGTCCTTCAGTGCACTGATGCAGTTTTCTGCTGGTATGTTTTCATGTCATCTTCTCCGTCTCTCACAAACTCTTTATCTTCCTCCCTGTCTCTTTCTTTTTCTACATGCACGACTCATCTACTCTCTTTTAACTTCTTTACTCTGCGTCTGAGGTTAGTAGGGGTCTGTAATAAGGGTTGTTCTCGGGGGACGCCTGCATTTCAGCCTCTAATGAGAGAACTGGAGTCGGGCTTCATTAGTGCTCGCTGTCACGCCTCTGCCAGCGGTCCACCCACTCTCTCAGCCCGCGCTGCCTGTCCGAGACTTCACAATCAACCCGTGCCAGTCTATGTGTCCCTCGGGTCATCAACACAGATGTGAACGCTCCACGTTAATGTTCATACAATGAGCCTCGGGGCGATTGCGTGGCTATGATTTGTAAGTTAAGAAAGCAAAATGCCTTTCAGAGGTAAGTGAGGTGGTAAAGCGGCAGTGTATCATAGCGGTTTTGTTTACACCATATGTTTAGGATCTCATGAGTGACTGAACTTCTAAATAAAACGCATCAGTTTATGGGCTGTTTTCAGGAGGGGAGTCTCAGTGGAGATATGAGGGCTGTAATATTTTAGGGCAATGTGTGATTTTAGATTAAAATTATCCTCATTAAAATCTTCCCCCTGGTTAGAAAACCAAAGGAAAGAAATTTAGTGTCAAAATTTGTAGTAATATGTCACTTCGCACTAGCGAGCGTCTACCTAACACAGCCTGCAGCGGGAAATGTTTATTGCTTTCTTCAATTGAAGTTTGTCTGTGATCTTAACCGACGCTCAGAAAACTCTGCCATTGGGCTTCTCGCTTCAGATTACATAATACTTTACTGGCGGGACCTTTCTGTGAGAAGAGACTAGAAATCTATACTTCTAGACACACTGAGTTTGTATCTCTCCATTTGTTTGAAAGAGTAGAGACGCTTTACAAGGTCATGTTTCAAGTGATACTGAAGGCAGAAGGAATAAATTGAATACATCAGAATTATGGTAGAACGATATATGTTTTCAAATGGTTATTTCTTCAAATATTGCATGCTTTTTCATAGTTCAGGAGACTTGGGATAGTTCGCCCCAAAATGAAAAGCTGGTCATCATTTCCTCACCCTCATGGCACTCCACACCTTTGATTTTCTTTGGTGGGAGACAAAAGATATTTTGAGGAACATTAATTGTATGGGAAGAAAACACACACACAGCCATTTTTGTGTAAACTATCCCTTTATCTGAGTCCCAGTTTTCCATGTAAGTATCAATTTTAATGTTTACAGTACATTTTAAAAGATTTTCTTTCAGGAAAAATTGAATGTTTCCCCAACACCAAAAAGATTTTCCTTTTATAAGGAAGTTATAACTTGTATTCATCAAAGATGCCTTAAATTGATCAAAAGTGACAGTAAAGACATTTATAATGTTACATAATATTTGTCTCTCAAACAAATGCTGACCTTTTGAACTATTTTCAACATTGATAAGAAATGTTTTTTGAGCACCAAATCAGCCTATCTGAATGATTTCTGAAGATCATGTGACACTGAAGACTAGAGTAATGATGCTGAAAATACAGCTTTGGATCACAGGAATGAATTACATTTTACAATATATTACAATAGAAAAGTTATTTTAAATTGTAATAATATTTCACAATGTTACTGTTCCTACTGTATTTTTGATCACATGAATGCGGCCTTGGTGAGAATAAGAGACAAAAACATTAAACATTGTGCAAATTCTAAACTTTTGAATGGTAGTGTACAGTAAGAGTTTACAGCAATAAAATGAATGTGCATGGTTTAGTGCTGATAATTCGGTTTTGGGAAATGTTTGAGTTCATACTGACATTGAGTTCTCTTCTGAAACGCTAAAGGAGACATGCGAGATTACTGGCTTCTTTTTCTCCCGTGAAACATCTGAGAAGCAGGAGACTTCAGTGGTCTAATATTGTGGTTTAGCAATATTAGCAACAAGATTTACTTGGATTTTTCTTTCCTACAGTATATGTTACAACTAAAGCACAGGATCACAAATAATTGAAGATGTTTAGAGGGAAAACCCTAAAGATGAGGTGAAACGAAAACAAAATTTGACAGAAGCGAGGGTGTTGAATACTTTTTCTTCAAAGTAGCATTGACAGTGAATGCTGAGGTTTAGATCTAATAGCTTTTATAAGCTGAAGAAGTGCAAACAACCCATTAGATGACTACAACAGAAAAACACAGACGGACTCATCCAGTCCACATCTCATTAAACTGTGAAAGAGACACAAAAACAAATTAATGGAGGAACAGACGGAAAGGGAATGCAAAGTGTGCGAGAGGATGAGGGAGAGCGAGAGAGATATGTAAATGAAGGGAACTGAAGTGAAATTCCTCCAGTCGTTGTTGGCTGCTCGGTGAGCAGTGTTGGGGGTAACGCATTACAAGTAACGCGAGTTACGTAATAATATTACTTTTTTCAAGTAACTAGTAAAGTAACGCATTACTTTTTAATTTACAAGAAAATATCTTTTTCAAAAAAGTAACGCCAGTTACTTTTTTCCCATTTATTTACTGATAGTTATTGAAAAACTAACTGAAATAAAATAATAATTAACAAAAATTAACAATCGTTTTCATAATCATTACGTTCTCACCCCTTGGCGGAAAAAAAAATGTTTTTCCGAGTTGCGTGACAGTTTAGGGAAATACCTGTAAATGGCGCATCACACACATGGGGTTATCTGACGGAGAGACGCAAAGCGGTTTAAAGCAGAGTCCTGTACGGGTCCTGTTTGCTAAACGTGCACCAGCAGTACTTAACAGAACACCCGACCCGTTATCCCACAGCAGCACTCATTTAATTCTGTACCAGACCAGAACCGTTTGACATAAAGACAGCGAGTCGCGACGCATTAATCTACAACATCAGTAGGCAAACTTATTCATTTTCTCGTGTAACACAAGCAATCAAACCAACATTAGGCATTCTAAGTTGGTGCTTTGACGAAAAACAGACACGCAGAGCAATGTGATAATTAACAGAAAAAAAACGTGCATCCTTTCTGTAAACAATACAAAACTTGGCCGAGCATCTCGTGATCACTCTGCCAAACTTTAGAACAAATATGCATATGCTAAATCACATCATACACATGCTTATAATTCTTCATAAATAAAGAAAAGAACATATTCAAATATGAGCCTTTACTGCGATTGTCGTTATTATTGAATTTCATTAGTCATCATTAGTCATAATTCATTAGATGATTTATGCGCGGCTGTTCATGGAAAATGAGCAAGACACGACAATACCATGATTATGGTTAAATAAGAAAAAAGACATCTAATATAACGAAATTAGGCTACATTTATTTTCATATTAATATCTCAACACACCATTAGATTACAATATCACAACTTGTGTAGATTTATGCGTTTCAGCATGCGTTAACTTTGTGTCGCTAAACGTTTGCCTCAATAAGGTTAAATTATGCCTGTCTTTCTTTGGCCTTCGCTCTGGAAGTGATCTGTTGATTCTGCTAAACTTTAATTAAAACCGAAACTAAACTATATAAAAACTAAATAAAAATGTTCACAAAATAAAAACTAAACTAAAAATAACAAAAATATTAATGAATCTAATAAAAACTAAACTGAATTTTATAGCAAATTTGAAAACGATATTAAAATAAAACAAATTTAAAAATTCAAAACTAGAATAACCTTGGTGTGAACATGCTGTTACTGTAGTTCTAGACTAAATGTGAATGTGCTTTAATTCATCCCACTCGCAAAAAACTGATTTAGTATTCATCAAAATGAATTAAAACGGTGAAATGCAAACACAGAATATGACCCAAACCTGCAATAATTAAATATGTTAAACAACACACATGTATCTAATCCCATTTTATTAACCAATGTCTTTGCTGCTGACCTTTGATGATTCAGTTCAATCATACTGATAAGAAAAAAAGACTTTAGATAAACTAACAATTGTGCTTCATTGTTTTTTTATTGCTGAAGAGTGTTGTACTTCTGCGCTCTACTCTTCACACGTGAATTTACTTTTCCTTCAGCCTGAGGTTTATTCATTACACTTTTTGGTGTGAAAGGGCTTTACATTTGCTATAATTACAACTTCTTGTATTAAAAACAATCAAGCCCTGCTCATATTTAAAAAGTAACGCAAAAGTAACGTAACGCATTACTTTCCTAAAAAAGTAACTAAGTAACGTAACTTAGTTACTTTTTTAGGGAGTAACGCAATATTGTAATGCATTACTTTTAAAAGTAACTTTCCCCAACACTGTCGGTGAGCATCTTCGTTTGTGTATGGCAGAGCAGAAGCATCCAGATGAACAATTGTGCAATGTGATTTATAGCCTACAGAACCAGCTAGTCAACCCCGAATTCAGTTCTCCATTAGCCCGTCATCCTCCATTCTTCCTCACTACAGCTCTGTTCCAAAACTGCAGCGCTGTTTGCTCCCTACATAGGCAGCCACCTTTTAAGGCAGCATCCTAACTGGTAATGGCACACAGGTGGCTTGACTCAAAGTGGTTTCCAATACAGTTTAGCATTGGCATGTTGCTAAGCTAGATTCAGAACACACACAACCACTGGGTAAAATAGTGCATTTTTACTTTGGTTTAACTATTGTATTGATGCTTTTCTAAATGCTACACATGTGACCTGCTACATAATTTTGAGTCACAAACCAAGCACTGAAGTAAACCACAATATTTTTGTTTCTATACCAATCTTTTGCCAATCTCTTTTTTTTTTTTTTTTCCTATACCAAAATCATTTTAATGTTGGCTTTAATCTTTTGGTTACACTTTATTTTAAGATGTCCTTTTTACAGTGTAATTATCAATGTAAGTACTGAGTAATATTAATTAACTTCATATACTTACTATATGGTTAGGGTTAGGATTAGGGTTTGGCTTAGGGTTACTTGCATGTAATTATGCATAATTTATTGTTATTATAATAGTAAGTACATGTAACGTGTAACAAGGAAACCTGTGTTTTTTGTTTGAAGTTGGAAATAAAACAGATTATTGAAGTATGCTTTACAAGAAAACAACAACAAAAACTTTAAGTCTTTTCTACTCTCTAATTTCTTGTTTAATTCAGTGTGGTACTTGACATTTTGTTGTAATTATTTATGAAATGTACTAGCAATATCTATCTAAATATGAATGCTAACTGAAAATAATAAAAGATACTAAATGCTATATAAATGCATCATTGATTCATTCATTAATGTGTATGTTATTCTTATTTTCTGAATATTTTCTATATGGATGTTATTTATTTGGCAGTGATGCTATTTTATATTTAAATGCATTTAAAACATTAATGCAAATATTTAAATTCATCATTGCATCACTGCCAAATGTTTTTGCATTATGTTTCTAATGAACAGTGAATTTTAATGTCGAGTCATTGTCATTTTTAGCAGGACAGAGGTTATTCTCCCTGAAACTTTACAAACAACTCCATCAGAAAAGCAGGAAACAGATGGAGGAAGGACAGGAAGAACTGAGGGAGAGGTGTAGGATTGTCAGTATGGGTATGTTCACCTGCGGGTGTAACAATGGGTGGCACGGCCCGGGACACACGCAAACTGAAAGGTTTGAATATTTATGAGAGGTGTTGGGAGAAAGAGAAGAAGCCGAGAGAAAGAAAGTGAGGTAGACAGCTGTCTTCTCTCCTTTCCTGAGACATTTGTGGACTCAACAGAGCAGGGGTGACAGTCTCTGGCACACTCGACAGGAGGCGACTACTGACCGCCACACTCTGGAACAGAGCCAAACCAATGCTGACAGGCAACTGCTTTAAACTTATTTTGATGTTTAGTGAAGCCAATCCCATGAGAATGTTTCTTTAATATCTTAATTGTTTCTCCTACACAGCAATGAGATGAACTGGAGAGCAAATGGAGGCTAATCAGGCACGATGCAACAAGTTTCCTCTGACTGCTTCATGGTGTGACAATCACAGCCAATCAGAGCATATCTGATGTTTAATAGAGTTATGAGAAGCTTGATTTTGAACCAATGAGATTTCCTGGTGGGCGGAGCTAGCCAGTGAGATTGACAGGATGTCCTGCCACTGCTGGTAAGGTCAAAAGCAATTTCAATTTCTAACATTGTGGTTGTTGAGGACACACTTCTGCAGCCTTATTATATTATCACTGAGATACTATTATAGCATTATAAAAATATTTTTCCAATTTTGTTTTTAAGCTTCCCATTTTTATTTAGGTTTTCAGAATTTTGTTGTGTGGTAATTTTATATATAATGTACAATTTTTGTTTCAGTTTGAGTACATCAAGTTAAACAAAAAAAATAAAAAATAATAAATACTGGATTACATTTTATTTTTAAATGTTTAATATTTGTATTTTTTATATTTTATTTAATTTCTATTTACATTTTAAAAAATAAAATATATATATATATTTTTTTTAGTTAACCTGGTTAAAAAATATTCAAATTGTGTTCAAATTTACCAAGATAATCTACAGTCAAAAACCAAAGATCTTGATATGATTATATATATTTTTTAATGCTTTCAAGACCAAATTATCGTCATTACAGCTACTGTATATCAACAATTACTTTGTCTATTTTTAATTTTTACCTAAATCATTTAAAAAGAAACATCTGAGATGAAGTCAATATTTAGATATTTCAATTATATTTAATTTAAAAATGAGCAATCACTGATCAATAAAATGTTGACTGAGTAAATGCAGCAAACATAACTTTTGCACATTATATTATTTATCTGGTGTAATGCTTTAAGAAAATTATAATTTATATAATTTATATTTAAAATGTAATAATGAAATTATTTTACTATCATGAAACTTGATACTAATATAATTATATTATTAAATTGTATTAAACTATTATTATTTAGAAGCAGAATAGACTGAACAGAGAATAGAGACTTTTTGTTTTGTGAATATTTTCTATATGGATATTATTTATTTGGCAGGAATGCAATTTTGTATTAAAATGTATTTAAAAATTTCAAATCTTAACTGTCAATTTTTTTAAATCATGTTTTTAAAGAACAGATACCACTTTAAAACAATGGAATTTAATCATTTAAAAACTGACCTTAACTGACCATAAAAACTGACAGTGAAATGTCAAAGTAGAATACACTGAATAGAAAACAGAGACTGAGTTTGCTTTGAAGAAACTGTATGTAACAGGGTTTTTGTCTGAATGAAATATAATTCAACATACAGAAAATGGCCCAAATAATATTGCCTCGTATATTTACAAAGTTTCAAACAAACTTTAGTAAAATTTGAACTTGTAAAAATCAGACCATCCTAGTTTCCACAGTGCTGGAACACAAGTTTGTCAGTGTTGTGTGCAAGCACGTGTGTGTCTATGCGCTCGCGTACGTGTGTGTGTGTGTGTGTGTGTGTGTGTGAGTGTTCCCTGCTGTTTTGAGCACCCCAGATGCAGTAACACACTTCAGAAATGAGAGCGTTGTGTTCCTTCTGGTTGGAGAGGAGGCAGCCTGGGAAAGCCAGCAGCATCTGGACAATGCAGTCTCTCGGGTCCACTGCCTAGCAACATCCCCCCAACCAGCGCCACGGTAACGAGCATCCCAAATGCAGAGTGACCAGGAATAATGGTGCCCTGTGCAGATGGCCATAGAGACTGATATAAATAGGACGCGGGACAGGAAACGGCATCGACATTCCGTGAGTGTATATCGCGCAGCATATGTGTGAGAGTATAAAGATGTGCTGTGGACCATGGGAACTGTACAGCTGTCACATTCCCTTTTTACACAAAGACCACAGAACGGTTTCATCCTCAAGAGAGCCTTCTCCGATCCGACAGACACATCTTAAAACAAATGCACACAGCCGTGGAGTCATTAAAGAGGTGTTTTTGGTGCGATCCGCATTAGCACGAGCATCTGCATACACACCTGTCCTCCATACGCTGGTGGAACATAAAAGCAAATTAAAAGCGTTTCACCATTTCATGTACAGTGACCCCAAAAAATATATTTGGACACTTAAGCCACACTTAATGTCATTGCACTACAAAAAACAAATCAAACCAAGTGGCATCTGTGCTCAATTACTGCAGCTTTTCCCAGAATTAACTACTTTTCTGAGTCATTTTTACAGTGACTTTTAACCAACCAGTCTAAAGTTGATTTTAGTAGATTTATATATTCACACAGGTGTCTCAGTAAGTATCCACAGATATACAGTAGTTCATCACATCTAACTAACTATGAACATGATACAGTAACATTTGACAACCACAAACCATCATAATATCATCATTTCAAACAGGTTTTTGACAATTTCAAACAACATTTCATAAAAAGGTTTATGTATTACCGTAATGAAAAAGACGTATTAGTATAATTAATACTGTTTATTTATTTAAGGTATTATGTCTTACAGAGGGCTGTTTCATAAAAGACGCTAAGAAAAGCGGGGATTAAAGTCCAAAACCTGACTTGAAATAACCTAACAAATCAATCGGGACTAAAGCGGTTTCATAAACGAAAATGTAAATTCACGCAAGCTCACTAATTCAATCCAGGTTCAATGAGTCAGGATAATGTGATGTGCACGATTATTCTTAAGCAGCCCTTAATGTCGATCATGGATCAAATCGATCCACCATGGCAAACAGCGAATATTTGTGCTGTTTAATGCATTTGAGACATTGTGTTTTCCTCAGTGCATAACTGATACGTCACAGGTATAGTTTTTATCTGTAAATGTTAGAAAATCATACAAATATATCCATTTTGCTGTCAGGGGTGGGCGAGGCTTACGCGCCCGAACGAGCCCTGCTGAGCGCATGCGCGCAGCACAGACGGAGCAGAATAGAATAATAGCGCAAGAATTCAGAATAAAATATACTGCTAAAATATTTGATGTTGGACATTAAATGTGACGCATATAATTTTAATCCTACATATAAGTGTATTTTTATGATAGCAGTAACTGTAAATCAAATGTAAGCTGGCTAATACAGCCATACTAGCTCAAATGAGTTAAAATGAATCGGTTAAAATGTAGTCAGATTTCTATTATTTATTTTAATTTTTAATTTAGTGATTTTTAACTTTTGATTTAGTGTTTTTAATGCTTTAAAGAGCCATTTTAGATTGTAATGTTTTAATGTTCTAATAACCATAAAAGGTACAGCTGTCATAAATTCAGAGAGAAAGGCTGCATGGATAGAAACTGCTGATCAATTAATAATAATCTGTGCAAGTAGCAACTATGTTAATGTCATTAGCCTACATTTTGGGCACAATACATTAAATACAGTTGGTTGTAGCCTATTTTTTATTTATTTGATTATTTAAGGTGTATTTTCTGTATACTTTTATTTTTGGACTAATAATAAAGTCAACTAATTGTATGTGAGAGAGTCAGCGGTAATATCGATGTGTTCCTATTGGTCCGTGTTAGAGGAGCTCAGCTTAGCCTGACAGGTTAGTTTCTCAGCATAAGTTGCCACAGTGACTGAGCTTGAGCTATGGTAATTTTGCTTTCAGAAACCAAATCAAGTGAAAATAAGTCAGAATTACTGAAATAAGCCTGGCTTATTTGGTAAACTTGTTTTATGAGTGTGGTAATACATGTGTATGATATAAACATGTGAGAATAAGTTAATTTTCTTTGTGGAAATGCAAAATTATTTATTCATCTATTTATTATTAATTAATTTATTGTTTATTTTTCTTGTTATGGTACTATTGATTTGTTTATTTATATATTTTGGGGAAAAATGAAATGTAAAGAAAACAGAAATATTGAACTATCATTTAAAACATTTTTAAAATAAATGTTTATTGTATAGTGAAATATGAAATTGAATGGGAACACATAATAAAGGTATAAAAATATTTTGAAATAAGTCTCTTATATTCATTTATTTGATCAAAAATACAATAAAAACAGTAATATTGTGAAATATTATAATGTTTTCCATTGTTATATTATATTATTCCTGTGATCAAAGCTGTATTTTCAGCATCATTACTCCAGTCTTCAGTGTCACATGATTCTTCAGAAATCATTCTAATATTCTGATTTGCCTGCTCAAGAAACATTTCTTATAATTACCGATGTTGAAAACAGTTGTGCTGCTTAATATTTATGTGGAAACCAGATAATTTCCCCCCATGATTCTTTGATGAATAGAAAGTTAAACAGAACAGCAATTATTTAAAATCTTGTGAATCTTAACATTTTAATTCTCTTCACTGTCACTTCTGATAAATTTAATGCATCTCTTGCTGAATAAAATTGCAAGCTGCTTTAAAAAAATCAGAAAAAAAATCATACTAACCCCAAACTTTTGATCAAAACGGTATCTTGTTTTTTTTGTGTGAAATAATTCATTTGAAAAGTGTGCATTGGCTGTAATTCTTTAAAATAAATGCCACATGGTTAGATATTTTATCAATGCAATGACATTTAGACATTTTAAAGTGTGGCTTAATTGTCCGAATACCCTTATTTATAGCTTCCAATCTAATCAGACAGTCTTCATTAAAGTTAAAAAGGGACGACAGCAGGGAGTTAAAATGGCCCCTAATGAGGCATTGCCTTAAATTTAGTGCGCAGCAAAAACTGTGCTGTTAAAAAGTAATTGGTGTGATATAGTCCATGTGGAGTTTTGCTTCCTTATGCCAACTAACATATAAGTGCGTGTTCATTTAGCACTTTTAACCTGGTGTTGATTGTTTTCCTTAAAGAGCAGTTGTTAAGTTGTTGTTTTAGTGTACAAGAGAGCTAAAGTTGCATTTAAGGATTTTTAATGATTGCAAAGTGTTTTATGATGGGAAAAAATGTATATATTAGTTTTATTTGCAGGCAGCCAGAGGGGCCTCGCTATAGTGACAGACCCTGCCTGATGTGTTCAGAGGTTGAATGTGTGGAAACATCTCTTGTTTGCTGTCTAAATAGATCTGATGACTCAGTACTGTACAGAACCATGCAGGTGCACTCTTTTGTCATGTACAGCACACTGTGCATAAAAATATGTTGCATGTCCCACTTAACCACGATCACAATGATAATCCATCTGTAGTGTTCCCAACATTATGGGGAAAAAAAAAAAAACACTGCAAAATGGAAAGCTTATACTTTGCGGTCTTATTTTAGTGACCTGCTGATATCAATGTTTTTACACTGAAAAATAAAATCTTTGTTTCCAGAAATTAAAAATGCAAAGTAATCATGTCATGCATCATATTTGCTAAATTAAATCCAATACTTGTTTCATACTAATTTTGGGGAGCTGATTCCAAAAATAGTGGCTGTTTTGCTCTAGCATGTCACACTTTCTGACAAAATATGATTGTGTTCCATTTTTGCTTTTGAAAACTATTTGTAAGGTGAAGAAGTGTTGTATTATCCCTTAATCACCAGAAGAACTGACAAAGACATGATTCCTGTCTGTCTCTGAAACAGGTTTCAACTACTTGTTTCATACTCAGCCCATTTTCATATGATTCTGACCACATTATTTTAAATCACAACCTTGAAATCTGGAAAACAATCTTCCTGATTTCATGTTTAGAATTATGGCCAATGACAGAAGAAAATGCAAACATGACCCAGATACAACCCAATTAATGTATATAATTTGAAAAATCTTATATTCTTATTTTGTGATCAGACTGCACGTGATGGACTTCATATTTTTGAACTAAGAATGAATTAATTAATTTTTCAGTGTAAAATTTGATGACTTTTACTCTGCATAATCTTCATTTTCCTAGTTTCTAGTACTAGTGTCAAATTTCTGTATGGCAATATGCATATGTAAATTATATGCAGATAAGGTAATGCATAGTAAAAAAAAAGGTGTTGTAAGAACTGTGCATGGTTATTTCATTACAAACCAATAGTTTATAATTTATACTTTTTGTTTCAAATCTATATGAGATCCTAAGTCTTTCATTCTTAGACCAGTACTGCCTTTTACTTGTTTCTAGTCTATACTTCTAAATGTTATATAAATGTGTACATTGTATGCCATTCTCATCACTATTATTTAAGTGTGAGCGAGTGTATGCTTGTGTCTAGAAGTTGATATTTGAAGCTATTTTCTTCTGCCTCTAGCCGTCTCATTTCTCATTATATGAGTATTTGGCCATTTGGCCGCTGTGTTTAATTCTTCACTTGACAAGTGCAGCAGTAAAGACCCAATTGCATAGCTCTGGAAACGTGATAATGTGATGGGCTATCCTGAGGCCAGCATACTAATACCACACAGCCTTAGGAGCATCACCATCTGTCATTGTGTCAGTAATTACAAATATGAGAGCAGAATACAACTCTTGCATTGCTTTACGATTTCCTTGAGGTTGTTGTCATATAATGCCGCTTTAATGGCAAACCATTATTTCAAGGTCTCATAACAAGACTACATCACTGTGTAGCAGCAACAGAAAGTCACAGCTAGGTCAACAGCAAATGTGATCTTTATAACGTTTCATTGCGTTTGTTGAGTTTTCTGGCAGTGGTTCTCAACTGTAGGGTTGTGAATGAAAATGGGTTGCAGGCTGAATAAAGGCAAGACACCTCAGGTGATTAGAATGAAAAATATTACACACATATACATATACATACACACACACACACACACACACACAGTGCCTATAGAAAATTTCACCATTCACCGGAAAGAATTCACCATGGTTGAGAAAGTGCTTTCCAAAGACCTCCAGGATAAAGTTGTAGAAAGGCACAAGTTAGGAGAAGGCTACAAAAACATTTCAAAGGCTTTAGCTATCCCTCGGAGTACTGTTCAGAGCATCGTTAAGAAGTGGAAAGCGTATGGCACCACCAGCACATTGCCTAGATCAGATGACAGAGCCAGGAGGACATTGATAAGAGAAGCTACCAGGAGGCCAAAGGCAACTTTGAAGGACTTACAAGGCTTTATGGCTGGGTCTGGTCAGTCTGTGCATGTGGCAACTATCTCCCAAGCTTTACACAAAGTTGGCCTGTATGGCAGGGTGCCACGAAAAAAAAGTCTTTCCTAAAAAGACTCGTTTGCGCTATGCAAAAACACATTTGGAAGAGTCTGATACCTTCTGGCAAAAGGTGCTATGGACTGATGAGACCAAAATTGACCATTTGGACTGAACTCCAAGCACTATGTTTGGCGAAACGCAAACAGCACACCACCCAAAACACACCATACCTACTGTGAAGCATGGTGGTGGCAGCATTATGTTGTGGGGGTGTTTCTCTTGAGCTGGGACTGGGCGATTGGTCAGGATTGAAGGGAAAATGGATGCTGCCAAGTGCATCCAAATTCTTGAAGAAAACCTGCGTCATTCATCAGATGGACAGGTCATTCACTTTCCAACACGACAATGACCCTAAACATACTGCCAAAACAACAGCAGAATGGCTTAAGGATAAGAAGGTGAATGTCTTTGAGTGGCCAAGTCAGAGCCCTGGCTTAAATCCAATCGTAAATCTGTGGATGGATTTGAAGAGAGCAGTCCATTGATGCTCACCACAGAATTTGACTGAACTTGAGCAATTCTGCACGGAAGAATTATAACCAAGGAATAAAGTAACAATTTAACATAACGGACAAGAAAGGGAAAAATAAAACAAAACACACAGAATAAGAGAAAGATGCTGTTTGCTGGCTGGCCCACAAGAAGCTGTCGTCTCTCCTTTTCTCCTCCTCGTTGGCGTCTTTTAACTACTCTCAGTCAATCACTCTCAACAACGAACAGGTGCGTCCACCTAAGAAAACGAGAGGAGAGTAATGCGACGCCAAGAAAAAAACAAGGGAGGGGCAACAAAAAAGTAAACAAGACACCGTTCAAGCCACCAACACTCCACCCTCCCCCACCTAAAATATAAATTACAAAATATAAATAAATATATATATGCTCATAAAAATATTATTTTACATATGTTAAAATACTTTACAAAGGATATACAAATATCACCACAGTTCCAAGGTTATTTCATTACATTAAGAATGTAAATTGTATTATGTTTTTTGAAATGTTATGTTTAAATATGCAAAATAAAAATATTTAATTTAATTTAAATTTATAAATTATTTGATTTATTTATCAGGCAGATGATTTCGGGAATACCCAAAAGTGAAGTGAAGTGAAGTGAAGTGAAGGTGACATACGGCCAGGTATGGTGACCCATACTCGGAACTCATGCTCTGCATTTAACCCATCCTAAGTGCACACACACAGCAGTGAACACACACACAGAGTGTGGGCACCATTTAGCTGCGTGCGCCCAGCTGAGTTGGGGGATATCAGTGCATTACATTAAGCAAAATCAGGCAGATGATTCATACGGCCAGGTATGGTGACCCATACTCGGAACTCATGCTCTGCATTTAACCCATCCTAAGTGCACACACACAGCAGTTGAACAGGTGGGCAGCCATTTATGAGGGAGCAGTAAGGGCACCTCAGTCGTGGTATTGAAGGTGGAGAGAGCGCTGTACATTCACCACCCCCCCACGACAATCCCTGCCGGACCTGAGACTCGAACTCGCAACCTTTGGATTACGAGTCCGACTCTCTAACCATTAGGCCACGAAAACATTTGTGGAAACCGATTACCTCAAAACATTTAAGTAAACTATCTTTAAGTTAACTAACTCAAAGATTAACCCAAATAACAAATAACCCAAAATCTCAAAACTGACCAGTGCATTTTTGCCTGTAGTATCTAGCCTTAAAAATAAAATAAACAGTTAGTGAATTATTTGCTGCCGAGAGGATGCAATTATCAAAATTCAGGAGGCATTTAAAAAAATAAAATTGTTCATTACATTTCAAGTTAGTTAATTTTGCATATTTTGAGCTACTTTATTGTAAAATAGGTTTCAAAGATTGATTTTAAGAACATTTGCTTTAACTTTTATATGACAAACAACTTCAGTGCTTGCATCTTGAAGAAAAAAGTAGTGGCGAAGAACCAATGTTTTATGGTACTTTATATGGTGAATGTTCTGGAGTTGTAAATGTCACAAATTACTGAGAGTGTTGAATTACTGAATGGAGAAACAAGCAGTAGATTCGTTGCGTCTGAAAGGACATGGTTTTGGATCAGAGCTTCCACTGTCCTCTGAAACAGATCGGCCACGCAGAATCTCAGAGCACCTCATTCATCAAACTTTGTCTTTGGGGTGGGAAAGAGAACAGAGTTCAGAGGAGCTGCGGCTGCCCTTGATATTTGTAAGGTGCAAAATCTGTCAGTCTCATGCCTCTGTTTGTCCTCGCTGACATCGGTCACTGGAAATGGAGAAGTTTTATATTTGTAGAGTATAATGGGCAGTTTGTCTCATGTCAAATGTCATTGTGTGCTTCTGTTGATGTTTTTGAAATCTTTTCCTCCAGACAAAAATCGTAACAAACAGTGCACGTTTTTTTTGTCATTTCATCATATATTTAGAAAGGACCCCAAATGGTATATCCAACTCACTTATAAAGCTTTGTTCTGAGCTCTCTGAATTTCAATTTTGACAAAAAAGGTGATTTTTAGCGTCCATGGTATGAAAATGATCACTGCAAGCCTCCGTGTTGCCAGATCCAGCTATTATAAGCGTTTTTGGACTTGTCTTTTCCACTTAATTTGACACTTTAGAAAGTTAATAAAGTAGGATGTTGCAGTTTAGGGTCAGCGATATCTTTATCTTATCTTAATTGCAAAAGATTTGAAATAATTTCGGTTTATTTTTATTTACTTATTGGTTTTTGTTTGTTTTAATAGCAATATCCTAACCCTAACCCTGCATCGCCGGCACTTAAACTGACAGTAATCAAATGGACAGGTTATTGCTGACAGGATGCACATTCGGTGAAGGAAACGCAAAATATATCATGCTATTATCTGTCAGAAACGTTATCAACGCTGTCAAAAACAGTAGCATTTAATAGTACACAGATCTGTAGAACAAGTAGGTTACAGAATGAAATGAAATACACAAACACTAGCCATGAATTCAGAAGTCTATGCTATGTCATTCAGTATAGTAGTTAAATTTTCACAAATCATGCTAAAAACATTCATAAGAGCACTAGACAACCAAATACTAAAGTATATATATATATATATTTCACTTTAAAATTCTATATATAGTGTCTTCATTTGCAAATTTATGTTTCATATTTCCATACAGGATAATTATCCTTCAGGTTATAATGCAGAAAATGTGCTAGTGATTGACAGGTAAAGGCTAATTGAATGTTAATTATGTTCTAATTAGAGTACTGTTTTTCATCTAAAGTGCAAACTGCACACTGCAACAATTAAGAAATATGTTTATTCAGCAAGGATGCATTAAAATGATCAAAAGTGACACTTTGACAAGTATTTCAAATAAATGCTGTTCTTTTGAACTTTCTATTCTTCAAAGATCACTAAAACATCTGTTTCCACAAAAATTCCCAATAAAAAGCACATTAGAATGATTTCTGAAGGATCATGTGACATTGAAGACTGAAGTAATGATGCTGAAAATTCAGATAAATTCTACTTTTAAATATATTAAAACATTAAACAGTTATTTAAAAAAAAAAAACTACGATTTTGCAGTATCAGACAGCCAGAGGCCTTTACAACACTTCAGCAGCATGACCAGAATCCACCAAAGAAAGCGGAACACGTGGTCCCTCGGCACAGACGGCACAAGATGATCGCTACAGCCCTGAATGGCAATCAAGGGGCACCGCTGGGGCTTCCCGTGGGACAATTGACCCCTCATGGGACCAGGATCTGGCCTTTCTGAATTCCCTCAATGGTTCTGAGGAAGCTATTTTTACAAGGCCCTGCATATGCTGACACATTCATGTTAACATTTGACTCTACAGTTAGAAAATCTTCACTCAATAGAAGCACTTGCTAAGTTATTATTAATGCACTTTATTGTCTGTGCATGTGTTTAAAATAAGCAATGAAAACAATCACTGTGAGCCGACAGCGTACAGCGCAGCACAACATCATTAAAGCTAAAACAGTACAGGCTATTTGTGAGCTCATTTTATAAACGCAGCAGAATGAATAAACTACTTTGCATGATGACTCAATGAATCTAACATTAAATAGCTGCATCTAATTTGCATATAATTCTAGTTTCCAGTCTTAGACTGTTTATGCTGCTATTATGGATTTTGCCTCTTGTTGCTTTTCCATAATTATGTGCTTAATATGCAGAGGCTGATTCTTAAGGTGCTGTCTCTAGATAAATGTACCAGTGCGCTGATCCCTCAGGACTATTATACACCGCATCTCATTTTGACTGTCATGACCCTTGTCTGTTCTAAAACATTCTTATTTGGTTCTATCCACCACTGCCCTGTGAGGATGCCCTGCTGGCCACAGGCCGCCCACATCCCATTAAAATCCCGCTTTATGCATAATGTGCGCAAATATATCTCTGCAAATCTTCTGGGGTGCAAAGAACTGAGCTGAATGTTGTTGAGTGAAAAACTAATAGCAGAATTTGCCAAAGTATATCAGGTCAGTGGTATCAAATCTTAAAATAAAAAGAGTATTAATTCATTTACACCGTAATAAATTATTTTTCAAAGTTGTAAATAAAGACTATTGGAGTATGTTTTCAAACCAGTTCTCAATATAATAAAGTCACAGGCAGATAAATGTAGTGATAATTTGTTACAATATACTATTATTTATCTATTTTTGACTAATTTAATTGAACATTTTTAATTAAATGTCCATGATTAAACAATTAATAAAATAAAATAAATTGCTGTAGCTCAAAAAAGGTCATGGTTAAACAAAAGCAAGGTCAAGAGTTCGTTCAAGGAATGTATGAACTGATCCAAATGTACACCTCAAATACAGTGTAAGTTCCCTTGGATAAAAGCGCCTACCAACTGCATAGACGTAAATGTTACCTTTTTGCAGTGTGTAGATGTAGCAGATGTGTGTTGGTTTGTGGTGTTTATGTTGAGGATAGTATATTCTATATTTTGTTGTTTACAGGAAATTAAAAACATAACATTGTCGGTATAGGAGCAGATATTATTAATTCTGTATGTAGGGAAACAGCACAGAACGCTGATTTCGCACACACTCGCTCTGACAAATTTACATTGAATGTTTTGGGTCGCATTATGCACCTGTGCTCCTGTCTGTAGCTGAAGAACAGAAACAGCCTCTTTCCCATGATCCTCTGAAGTGCAATGGATATTGATGACCCTCTGCCTGCCTGGAGCCTGGAGCTCTGCCATCCACAGGAACACCACCATGATCTATGCAAGCCATAGATTATAAAAGTCACAACAAACATATGATTTATTATGTGTGTGTGTGTGTGTTTGTGTGATACTATAGCTCTCAAAAACTATTGGAAAATCTCTATATTTTCACACCAAGATACAAAATAAAGACTGCTCACTTGCTTGTGCAATCTAATAAAGTGTGTGTACATATTTTAGGCTATTGCACGTGATTTGCTGTGAGTAATTTAAGGAATAGTTCACGCAAAAATGAACATTTTGTCATTTAGTCACGCTTAAGTTGTTCCAAACCTGCATTCTTCTGTTGAACACAAGATATTTTGATGAAAGTTAGTAACCAAACTGTTTTTGGTCCCCATTGACTTCCATAGTATGTTTTTCAACACTATAAAAGTCAAAGGCTGCAGCAACTGATTAACCACATTCTTCTAAATATCTTCTTTTGTGTTCATCAGAAGAAAGAAACTCAAAGGTTTGGCTTGAGGGTGGATAAATAAGTAAATGATGAGATTTTTCATTTTGGGTGAATAATTCCTTAAAAAATAATAATATCAAAATTAAATTAAATGAATACACTAAAATTGGGAAAACAATAATATACTTATACATACTGTATATATATATATATATATATATATTCCATATTTTTATATATATATATATATAATATATATATATATATATATATATATGTATATATATAAATATATAACAAACTGGCGCTATATATATATATATATATATAATATATATATACACACAGTATATATATATATATATAATTCTTGAAATATATATGTACATTTTTGTATATTCCAACATATTTTTATTTATTTTATTTTTATGTTTTTAGTTGTAGTTCTTAAATGTTGTATATTATTATATTGATATATTACATTTTTAATATATGTTATATATTATTTAAATGCATGTATCACTATGAGTACTGCATACTTTAAAAAATAAGTTCAGTCCAAAAATAGTGCTTTTAAAAACCTCAACCATCCAGATTTCCATAAACTGAACAATTAATACCTGTATATTCCAAAAGGATTTGGTCAGAAATAATCATTTATTGCTCAGATCAGGATAGAGTTAAATCTTGAAGCAATATTGCAGGACTAAAATCATTTATAAGTAGCGTTTTTACTGTACGCTTATTCAATTTCACACCACCTACCTACAGTCTGAAAATGAGAGTGTCATAATAATGTATTACGACAGTCGATATATTCATACATCAAATAGCTATTTATGCCTCAGTCAGCCAGCTATTTGACACATTATATTACCTAAATATCATTTTGCTTTAGTTGTGCCAGTCGGGGTGTCAGAGCTGTAAAAGTAGTGACTGACCCGTTAACAGGTAATGGCCTGCACAAAAGCCGTTTTCTGCACGATGCACACCTATAAAGTCAAGACTACGACTTAATTGAGGGCTTTCTTTGATGAATGTCCAGGCCTTATCAGCCTGCAGTTGTAACCGTTTGCCCGGGACTTTATTGTTCTTGGTCGTGTTGGTAATTAAGTCCTTGGAGAAGCAGTAAATAAGTTTCCGGGACAGAAATGCTGAGGTCAGGATGAGGAAGTTACAATCGAGCCTCTCGGCAAGAATGATCTGTGCCATTTTGCTTCCTCGGAGTGATATTACAGTAACATTATTCAGCCGTCTGCCGGCAATAAGAGTTTGACATCAAATGTAGAGGAAGACAAACTTAAGCTTTGTATATTTCCTTCTTGTTAATTTTGTCCTTCCCTGTTTCCATAGGCACAAGGTGGTGTAAAATCCCTGGAGAAAGCTATCTGTGAGCATTCCCATCCATCTCAATGACCTATTCTGGCTCATGACCATGTGGAAGCGTGTCCTTTATTTACTCATACTTCAGTCTCAGCGGTTAAGTCTGAACACAAACCGCACGCCTAGACATTTGTTGTTTTCTCTGCTCTGTTTTGTCATTATGTTACCCAGAGCTCTTGTGGGATTTGCCAGTGCCTTGTTGTCAAAACTCATATTCAAAAGTGGAAAGTTGCATAACCGTGGGATTTTTTGAGATCCCATATTGAACCAAAAACATCTTTAGCATGACAGATAGTGGCAGAATATTAATGGAGTGAAGCAGAACATTCATTTCCAATAGTCTGGTGACTGATTAGATGTGTTTAAATTACACGAGAGCATCTCAGGTGTGCCAGCTGCTGATAGCGCTGTGTATCAGCGAAGCCGCATCGATAATTATTCCATTAGTTCTTTGTTTGTCGGCGACCAAAAAACGTTCAAACATAAATGATCCAGAACTGTTTTACACTGCGGCCGTCAGTCGGCACTCAACTAATGAGACCCATAAGATCCATTCTACTTACCTTATCTCTAGATGACACATGGCACATTTGCATTCCAACTGTAACAATTTGTACTTTTGAAAATACATATACGTTTTGCCTTTAATTAACAGGAGAGTAGAAAGAAGACAAGAAATTATAAAAAGACAATGTGGGTCATTCCTGTTATGCAGTACCTTTTGAATTACATGAGGGTGTCAACGTGACGTTTTTAGTGATTTTAAACAGCTTTTTAAATATTATATTGATTTAATTGACAGAACGGAGTATGAGTGACACATACCACTAAAATCACAGAAATCAACCAATCTTTCGCTAATACACTGTTAAAAAAAACTTTATTTATTGTAAATAAAGGTTATTAGAGTATATTTTATAAGAAAATTATATTATATTTTACTTTAAATTAAACATGTTACTGGCCATTTCTATGTAATTATTTGTGCATTTATAAGCACAATTTTCTACAAAATTTTCCCTGAGAATTTTTTTTTCCACCACATAATGGTGTCACTTCCTGAGAGATGATGTCATTAAGCAAAATTAATTAAACCTGTTTTATTTGTGATATTAGGAATTAGGAACTAAAGGAATCAGCTTATATAATCTTATTTTTTTTATCCTATTTTATTCTATATTGCATAGTAGCAATGACCCATGTACATTTTCCTTTTTAAACACTTAAAGGTTTACTATTGATCAAAATTGTACATTTGTGTTACTTGCCATTTCTTTGTAATTAGTTGTGAATATAAGCAATTTCTCAGTGAAAATTGTTTCTACACCATTCTTATTTTCAGTGTATTCACTGATGTCTGTGCAGTTGTTTTGTTAAATGTCATTAAAGGTCCCATATTGTCAAAACTGAAATTTCCTGGCTTTTTTCATGATAACAGAGATCTAGGGGCTATGTAACTACCATATAAGTTTCAAAACAGTCAATCCACAGTAAAATGCACACAGCCTGCATAAAGTTGCTGTGTTTTTCCATGAGTCCTTGTGACTTCTGTAAAAATGTGACGTCCAAACTACTCAGTCACCATCCCGAGCACCGCCCTCCGTCCTTTTGCCAAACCCCCAGACAGCATCTGATCATGAGCAACAACAACACGGAAACATGTCGAGAAAGTTAACTTTAACGGACAAAACCAGATCAGCTGACCTGTAACGTTACATTCACTCAAAGGATGGACGATCTGACAGGATTGTTACTATGAGGTGGATCATGTCTAACATGTATAGTAAAGACAAACTCACCGTGTCTACCTAGTCATGATGAAGATGTAAATACATTTTGATTTCAGCAGGCAACTATTTTTACAGCTACATTATTATTCCAGCCACAATTAATCACAACAATGTATATACAATTGCAAATGATTATATATAAATCATCAGTTTGTTGTTTTACACACATGCACACAGACATTATTTCATACACGACAGTCGTGAGATGCAAGAAATCTTCAAACGCACCCATAACAACAAAAGACAATACTTTATTGAACCTTTTCTGATAAAAAGTGTTTTTTGAGCATTTTTGACGACCGTTTCTGTCCAGTCCACTCATTTTATCTCGTTTAACCACAGCTGTCGTCGGTTTTTTATCTGGCAGTGGCAGCAGGTATGGGATCAAATTTCTAATTTGAGGCTGTATTACAGGCACAGGCTGGTTTGAATGGGCAGTTCTCGCTTGCTTCCAGTTTAGCGTGGGGACGTAATTGTGACGTCAGCCCTACATGACCCTAGTTACCTGTGGGTGGCCTAGCCGTGCGTCACTCAGAAAACAACAGGCCAATCAGAAGAGAGGCTCATGAATATTAATTAGACAGGACAAACCAACCTGTTCTTACCAGAGCTCCTGAAAGAGGAGCTATAAAAATATATTGAGATGATTTTTGGTACTTATACCGCAAATATATATTCTTAAGGACATCAAAACCTAAAATAAAACTCCAGAAAGGTGTACAATATGGGACCTTTAAGGAAATGGCTTTTGGTAAAAGAACATGAAAAAAAAACAAAATTGATTAATTCAAACCACATTCTTAAGAAAAAATATTTAGTTTGAAACATTAGCGGAAGTACAAAATGAACATTAATAAACTGACAGTTTTTAATGTAAGCAGAGCCGATCCTCCCTATACGCAGAATACGCAAGCTGCGTAGGGCCCCCGAAACACCAGGGGGACCCCATGTTTTCAAAGATGTTTTAATTTTAGTTTCGTCTTTGAATTTGGCCAGCAGTTATGAAAACATGAATGATAATTTCTTCTAATGTGGTGCGCTGTCACGCTCTCTACGTAAAAATCAGCCAAATAATGTAACGTGAATGTCGTACAGTTTCTTGCTCTTAAAAAAAAAGAAACGAGTTGAAAGCTTACCGAGCCACGGAAGGGATACTGTTTCTCGAGCGCTTTCCGTGAGCGCGATTCGAGACTGAGTGAAACACGGACAAATGCGTTTCATCCATCCACCTTAAGAAAACATGACAAAATGACACCCGCTCAAAGTAGCAAAGTTTAAGTAGAATTCACACCATTTCACTTGTGATATTGTTCTAAAAAATTAGCAAATATAATTTTGATCTTTAAAAAATAATTTATCCAATATAGTATGAAAACGTGCTGCAGAATAGCAATGACCCATGTTTGCTTCCCCTAAAACACTCAAATGTTTTAGTATTGATTTAATTTCACTTTATACTTTACAAAATCATACTTTCTTATAAAGTTTTTATGTTTGCAACAAAACTGCTTAAATTATGATTTATTAGAGGAGTAGAGAAATTGTGCTATCAGCTTTTTGTTTAATACTTCATCCATTTGGATATTGTGTGACGATCTGTCCAGGTCAACGACAGCGTTCACAGTGCTGTGACTTTGATTGCAATATAGATGAATGAATTCTTCTCTCAGATTGGCAGTCTGCGCTGTGAGAAATAAAAACCAAATAAAAGTCAGATAAGAATCTTTAATATGTGAACGTCCCTCATCCGCACGTAGAAATTGTTTATTTGACTGTTTGTTCTTTCTTTCCATATTCATTGCCGCTTAGTTTGATTCATCTGCATTCTTATTGACAGCTCTGTGAAAGTCGCCACTCATCTCAGTTCAGTTCAACAGCAGCAACCTCCTCTTTTATTTACTGCCAGTCAGGAAAACATGTACGCTGTGTCTTTATTATGCATTTTCCACATTTTAGAACAGGAAACTCATTAAAAATCAAACTCCCATCACTCACATCCCAATATGCCAGATGAACTGCAATGTTGTGAATGAATGATCTTCAATTGCAAATATATGTCCTGTCCAAAAACATCCAGGTATTGCTGACATGTCAGCTGAAAAACTTAATTTGAAAAATACTGTGTAAAAAAACTGGACTTGACAGGCCTAATTTAAATATGCAGTGAGTATAGCTCAGCTAAATATTGACCCTGTGCAGGTACCAGGTTCCCAGTGACAAATAAATGACAGGTTCACTGTCGGTCTAGCAGCTCACTTCCTGTTACGCTGCTCAGGAAACTGTCAGTCAGAGAGCTTGTGAAGTGTTCACGTCTCCATCAGGGTGATTTGTGATAAATGTTTTTCAGCTCGAAATAATAAAGAGATCCCCAACAGCGGAGCTGCTGAAGTTACGAGATGGAATGCAATGATCTATAAACAGACACATTTACTGAGAGGAAGGCTCAAATGCTTCTAATATTTTTGTTAAAACCGACCAACTAAGATAACTGCTGACATTCATGAAGACACCAGATCTGTCCAGTTTAGACTTTATAATTTCACTATTTTTCAAATATATATTTTTATATTTATTAAAAATAATTTTATGTACTATTAGTATTTTATTTTTATATTTATATTTTATGGAAGTCTATTTACACCACAGGATAAAAAAAAAAATGTAAATGCGACTTTTTAATCTCAAAATTCTGACTTTTTATGCTCACAATTATTACTTTATATTTCATAAATTAAGAACTTTTTTCTCAGAATTCAGAGTATGCATCTCACAATTTTTTTTTTTTTTCCTGCCATAGAATAAAAAAAGACAACTGCAACATTTTATCTCACAATTCTGAATTTTTATCTCACAGTTATGAGTTTATATCCCACAATTCTGACTATTTTCTCAGAATTCTGAGTTTTTATCTTGCTATTCCATTTTTTTATTATTATTTATTTCTTTTATTTCTTTTTTTCTTGCAACGTTATATCTCACAATTCAAGCTTCCATAATATTTGTTGTATTTTTATGCTATATTATTTATTTAATTTTATATTTATATTCTATATTTATTTTACTGGTATTTTATTAGATTTGCAAAGCAATGTGTCTTAATTAGTTATTTTTTATTTTCTTATATGATTTTTAATTTATATTATGTAAAAAAATAAATTAAATAAAATACAAAATCCCTCCCTATAAGGTCATTTGAAACTGAAAATTGACTTGCTCATAATGGTTAATGAAATGGGTAATATTATCAGCATCACAAAAGAACGTTGACTTCCATGTTATAATCACTGTCATCATATTATCATTGTGACTTTACCCACTCACTGATGATGTGATTTAAATATAGGAACACAAATAAATCATTACGGGGTAAAATAGACACTGATATCAACTACAGCATGATGAAACACCCAAAATAATGAGGGTCTGAGAGACTGTGCATCTACCTCCTCTGCAGTGCATGTCGACATGTCCAACTGCTGGCGCCCGGCACACAGAGTCTGCAAAGGGCAAGATGTCATTAAGAGGCTGAATTTCACCCTCTGACATTTAGAGGTAAGGTTAAAACACGCACAACAGCAGAACCTGACAATACATGCAGAACTGAGGTGATGCTTCAACAGGAAGGGGATATTCTGCAGCTTCTGATGGATGAATGCACAGTTGCATCATTTTTGCGTCTTATAAACCACTCAAAATGCAGCGTATCTTTGTATTGACTCAATCGGTTGCATGAGTTTGGGGCGGGACTATCTGTTTGTCCAACCAATGGCAGATGGTAGAAGCAAAGGCATAGAAAAAACTAAATTGTCTCTAGCAATAATTGTGATTGAACAATTAATGTGTATGTAACCACTGTTGTTGTCATTTTGGCCACATCTGAAAGTTTCAGCGCCGCAACTTTGCAGATATTGTTTATGCTCAAACAGCAACATTACACACTAACTAACGTTAAAAAAGTGAAATCGCAATCAACCACCCCTTTAAGCTAAACTCGATCATAATGCACAATGTTTCCATCTAACATGCATTCTGAGGTGCAGTCACTTCACTAGTTAGCAGTAAACCGGTTACCTCACCTGAATATGTTCGTAGATTTGTGTTATCTTTGGAAGGGAAATCTGGATATTTTATTTGTAAACATCATACTTTTCTCGCTTATTTCAGTTAATGTCATAAAACTAGCGAGCTAAGCCAGTAGTACTACTGACAGTGTCATGTAAACGGCTGAAGACACAAAATACGGAGGAACAGGCAAAACGAATCAACTGAGTGAGTAATTCACGCTGGAACCGCGCCAACTGATTCAAACTCATGACTTCGTCATCAAAATTCACACATAACATAACAAACATAACATAAATAAAATATAAAAAACAAAACTTTAAATTTCAGACATATGCTTGTAATGATTTTAAAAAGCATGTATAGCGGGTGAAACAGAGATGTTCGAAACTCAGAATCAGTTAAACCACTGCGTTGCAAAATGATTCACTGTTTCCTATTGGAGCGCGTATCGCAAATCATTTCACTTCGGAGCGGGTTCGCGAATCATTTGATTTAGATCAGAACTTCGGAGCGGGTTCGTGAATCTTTTGATTCTGATTGGAACTTCGGGTTCACGAATTAATCACGTTACGAAGTCCCGCCTTGCATTCCATTCACACCGCAACTTTGCATATTGTTTATGCTCAAACCCTTCGTAGCTCTCACTCCAGAGGGTAAACCCTTTGAAGGTATTAGGGCATAGGGATGAGCCCTTACGAATGGAACACATGGTGTGACGCCAAACAACTTCCCTGTGCAAAGGATCATGGTGGCCTGAAGTGTCCATCAGTTGTAGCCTTCAAAATCCTTCATTCCAAAGGGCTATTTGAAGTGGCCAGTTTTGAGCACTTCGGTTTGGAACGACCCTTCAATATGGCGGCCATGATTGTTTTCATTCCGAAGTGCCCTTCGGAGGGCGATATATCCTGTTTAAAACGCACTGCCAATCTGAAATGATGGTTCACAAATCAGAACTTCTGAGCATGGATCGTGAATGATTTGATTCAAATCGGGACTTCGGTGCGGGTTCGCGAAACATTTGATTCAGATCGGGACTTCAAAGCACGTATTGCGAATCATTTGATTTAGATCAGACTTCAGAGCAGGTTCGCGAATCATTTGATTTAACTTAGATCAGAATTTTACATATTGTGAATCATTTGATTCAGATCGGAACCAAAATGTATGTGGGTGCTAAACAAATGAAATATCTTCATCAGAAGAGTGATAAAAACAGCAACTAACTTCAATGTCTGACTTATATTACAATTACATCCATAAGCTTTTTGTGAAATTTGGAGTAAGCCTACCTCATTAATCTGTTGTTTGACCTCGTCATATTTAAGGGAGAACTATAGTTTCAGACATTGTTTTATACGTTTTATATGATTTTCAAGGGCATAGAATTTAGTAGGGATGCTATGGCATGTCCCAATATCCAGCAACTACTAAATTGTCCCTTGCAATAATTTTAATATTTAATCAAACAAATATCTGTTGTCTGCCGTTATGCCCCCACCAATGCCAAAATCAAACCTACATCCTTGTGTGGGAGTGTTTGGGAAATCCATTTGAAGACAGTTTATGCATTTCTGTTGGATGATATTAGTTTTGGGGGAATGTCAGCTTTAAAACATTGCCATTCTTTCTATGTAAATTAGTCTTAATATAAATTGCATTTTACTCACAAAAGGCAAGTAAAATGTAATTTGGGGGAAGTCGTGGCCTAATGGTTAGAGTGTCAGGACTTGTAACCCAAAGGTCGCGGGTTCGAGTCTCAGGTCCGGCAGGAATTGTAGGTGGGGGGAGTGAATAACCAGCGCTCTCTCCACCTTCAATACCACGACTGAGGTGCCCTTGAGCAAGAAAAAAAATGGCTGCCCACTGCTCCGGGTGTGTGTTCACAGTGTATGTGTGTTCACTGCTGTGTGTGTGTGTGCACTTTGGATGGGTTAAATGCAGAGCACTAATTCAGAGTATGGGTAACCATACTTGGACACATGTCACGTCACTTTCACTTTCAAAGTCAGTGCTGCTGATTTTAAGACAAGACATTTGTTTACATTTTCTTGCAGTAATAAACAATGTTATCAGCAGGCACAATGCATTATAAACTTTCCCTACATGTCTTTATTGATGTCAAAAAGGAAATAACAATATTCTCTGCTTAATTATCATTAGGGTTTGATATCCATTGCACTGTTACTAATTTGTTTAATCGCATTAGTGCAGACTGTGTTTGACGCATGAATGCAAAAGGTATGTTAAAATGACTCACACATTATTAAGATGACAGTGGATTTGATTATTAAAGTTTCTAAAACAAGCATTACTATACTGTTTCTCAATGTCAGGGATTCAGGATCTGAACGGACCTCAGACCTGTAAAATTTTGATATAGATATGAATGATACCTGAAATGACGTGGTTTGTTGATGGGAAGTGTAATACTAGTTTTCCAAACAGTCAGACTATAAATAAAAAAATAAATTTTTTTTTTTTAAAAATTCAATATATGGAGAAAATATAAATATATATGAAAAACTAGGGCTGTCGATTTAACATGTTAATCAAATTGGTAAAAAAATGCCTCTGTATGAGTTTGTGTCTCATATTTATATCATATGATATAGCTAAGCATTGCTTAGTAAGCAATATCACACAAGCAACAAAAGCAATATCACACTAGTGGTGTTTTCGTCCCAAATAGCACAAGTGCAGATGTGATATTTATTATGAACTGTTGTATAAAGAACTTAACAGTGTGTTATATTTTAGACATAATATTGTCTGGTTTAGTCAACGCAAGTTTTACACATTAAAGCCACAGGAGAATTTCTGTGTGAATTTAATTTCTAAATGAATATGTGTTTTGAAGAATCAGGGAAAAGCAATGACTCAAAGGCCCATTCATAAAGAGAGTCATTTATCTAATTCCTGAATGAATGAGCCTTTTGTACAAATCAAATGAATAAATATTGCCACCTACTGGCAGGTTTATTTTCTTATTTAGAATATAATTTCATAAATTCCATATTAATATAAAAAACTGAAGATAATTAAATCCATATAAAAAACAACAACAACAACAACAAAAAAATAACATATATAAAAAAAACTATAAGGAATAGTTCACCCAAAAATTTTAAATGAAAAAAAGTGAAAATGAAAAGAAAGAAAAAAAATCTTTCTAAAGCTACTTTTTGGCTATTGTCTATTATCACTGATGCTTTTCTCATTTAACACAATAATGACTTTAAAATATCTTTTGGGGGTGATTTCTCAGCCAAATTTGATGTGCAATTAATTTGCGATTAATTAGATGAATTAATCGCCACATCGTGTAATCAATTAGATTAAAAATTCATCACTTGACAGCTCTTGAAAAAAATTATTAAAACAAACAAAAAAAACGAATTAAACTACAATAAATGTTAATATAAATATAAGGGTAAGGATATATAAATATAAGGATAAGCAAATCAAATCACCCAAACAAATGATATACTTCCAAATTTATGTGTGTGTGCATCATTACACAAGGCAACAACACCGTCGACTTTCGTTGCCACTAGTTCTTCAAAGGCGGCTTGGTGTGTCTCGGGCTTAACTAATTGCAGAAAGACTAGTTCATCCAACTAGACCAGAACTAACCGCTAAGCACCACTCACATTTCCTTTGTATACAGTATACACACACACATTTCGTATTTACGTATTTAAAACCAATCACAGTTTTCTTAGAAACTCAACAGCTAAGTACAGTGGGGTTCTTGTGGTCAGGAGTGGGTTAAACTATTGGACTTAAATCTACCCCCTTCTTCATTAAAATGACAAATAAAACCATAAAATGAGAGGGTGTTGGGATCTTTTTTTGATGTAATTCCTCTTTTATTGGGGGGCTTAGCCCGCTCTAGTCCTGGCTGCTCATTAGCCGGCTAAACCACTGGAGCGAGATCCCGGCCTAATCAAATAATTGGTCTGAGGAGATAGCCGTCTCTGTGACAGATACACTCCTCAACTGAGGCTCAAAGGGGACCAGCGGAGAACAGGGCGGTGAAGATGACAGGAACCGGTTGGCAGTTTGTCCTATCGTGTCAGGCATTTGCAGAGATAGAGTGACCGTAGCTGCCAGTGCATGCTGGACAGGCCAGGAGAATGGATATCTGTCTAAGAAGTATGACTTGATTAAGAGACTATGAGAAGACTGGGACTAAAGACTGCTGGAATAAAACAGACTACTGCATGCTCTGTTATCTACATTAGTAGTTCAGAGTTTCCGAACCCAGAGTGTGCAAACCCCTAGAGGTTCATGATGGAACTGCAGGGGTTTATGAGATTAAAGAGTTGTGAGAATGGCAAGTTAAACTATATGATAGTTTACCGTTACATGCAAAAAAAAAATATAATTTGCATTACATAATATTTATTGAAAGGTCTAATACTATCTGAAACCAGGTAAACCAAAAGTATTCCAAAAAGATATCGTAGCAATCCCTTGGATCTGAGAGCCTCGACTGATGTGTGAGGTTTCCTTACTAATACCCTTAATAATTACTATTAAATATTTTGATATGTCTGACTTAACTTCTTAAAACTACAAAGCTAGCACATTCAATGTAATTTTAACAATAAAAATTATTATTACTATTATTATTATTATTATTATTATAAAACATATTAAATGTAAGTGTTATACGTGCTATATATAATCTAAGAGATAAATGTTAAATGCATTTTCTGATCTAAATGCAGAAAATCAAGGTGTTAATGTTTATCTTAATATCTTCATGTCTTTAGTCACATTTAGCAGATTAGAGCTGGGCAATAATATTAGTTTATATTTTGCAATGATTTATGCAATCAAGCAGATGAGATTTTAAATGTATTATAAATCACTTTATGTGAGTGTAATGTATGCAAATAGAGTTGGATATAATATAGAACTGTGCAATAATATTTGCGACAATATAAAAAAATCACTCACATAAGATTTGCTATATACAACATTTTACATGATACACGCAGGTAAAGTAGAATGCACTATATATCCAACTTTAAATATATCGGGTGATAATATGCATTTTTCAACAATATATTGTAACAATGAAGCAGTTGAGATTTGCTATATAGTAGATACCGCTTAATGTGAGAGTAATGTATGTATCTGTGAAAAGTTGGATATACGTATAGGTATAGAGAAAACATTTTATTGCATTTTGAAAATATACACCTATATATGTATATTGGGGGAAGTCGTAGCCTAATGGTTAGAGAATCTGACTCGTAATCCAAAGGTTGCGAGTTCGAGTCTCGGGCCAGGCAGGAATTGTAGGTGGGGGGAGTGAATGTACAGCGCTCTCTCCTCCTTCAATACCACGACTGAGGTGCCCTTTTGAGCAAGGCACCGAACCCCCAACTGCTCCCCAGGCGCCGCAGCATAAATGGCTGCCCACTGCTCCGGGTGTGTGTTCACAGTGTGTGTGTGTTCACTGCTGTGTGTGTGCTTCTTATGGCCAGTCAATCCCTGGAAGTAGGGAACAAAGACAGAGAGAGTGACATCGGAAGGTGATCTGATGTGTCCACACGTGTCTGACACAGAGACGTGATAAGATGGGACACAGTGACAGGAGAATCCGGTCTAAAGGAGGTGGCAGCTGCGGAGGGTGACTTGTATCAGACAGATTGGCAGATACTTTTGGCTGCTGTCGTAGTTTTCAGCGATGCTAAATAGTGTGCAGATATTAACTGTCATTCATGGCGTCATGTGCTGTTTCAGCGCTACGCCACAGCGTGAGAGGATCTGACACCCTGTGGCGGTTAATTACCTGAGAGAAAGCAGGGTCACCTTTCACTTCTCTACCTCCAGGCCAAATATCTTTTCAAACACGTGGGCACCCCAGTGGGGCTGAATCATGAGGTGTCAGGGAAGCCTTTCTTACTCTCTTTCTCTTTCTGACACCCTGAGTCTCAAATGACTATGAATTTAAATAGTACTTACAGCTGACACATCCTACAAGAAACCTGCGGAAGAAAAGCTCTCGGTGTGGTGATTCCTTCTGTTGTTTGCCCTCAGCAGTGACACCGACTGGCAGAGTAATGCACGAAAATGCACAAACCCTAAGGGCGCTCAGTGGTTCTCAAAGTGGGACGGTACTCACTGTACACATTACTATTCGCTTGTGTAAAGCCAGCTCTCATAAACATGGTACACAAGCAAACAGTACTGGTCTCTCTTGCTCTCTGCTCGACTAGGCTGTCTGCCCGGCTGGGCTCACTACACACAGACTGTTAGTTTCACAAGCAAGTTTTGACTGACAGCATTAAACTAGGTACATTTTGTATCTTAATCTGGCCAACAACCACCTATTCAAGGGGGGATCTCTGGTTGACGTTATAAGGTTTTTACTCAAATTACTCACTCTTATGTCATTCCAAACCTGGTAGATTTTATCAAGCATCAGTGAGTTTATGTGTTCATATTTGAGTTGAGAATACGATTTAAATTTAAATTTAAATCCTTACTCCTATGACTGAGAGTAAAGTAGGTGTGATTTTTAATTAGAAAGCAAGGTTTATCATGACATTTTAAATGTTGGTACTCTTTCTCTTTATTCCTTCCTTCCCTTGCTAGCTTGTACTTATTTGAACAATGCCTGAGAATTGGTGTTATGAACACTTCCACTGTCTGATTGCCTCTTCAAGATGAATCGCTCTATGTACTCCCCAATTGTAAGTCACTTTGGATAAAAGCGTCTGCAAAATGACTAAATGTAAAGGTAAATGTAAATAGATAGATGGATAGATAGATGGATGTGAAGAAAAGTGTAATAGATCTAGGAAAAATATCCAATTATTTATTGATGCTGCTATACTATGAACTTCAAACTGATCTGTTATATATGGATGTGAAAAAAGCTATATATGTGGGTGAGTGTCTGAGATTACACAAATACCATAGTAAACATGAACTAAGTGATAGAGACGTGATCTTGGTAATGTTTACAGTGATCTGCAGAAAGAAGAATGCTACCATTTCACTCATTTTTTTTTTTTACCAAAAAAATAAATAAAAAAATTGCCATGATATAAAAGAAAAGAGGGAATTATATCAAGTCTGCCCAAAGCCATTTCAAAGTGTCCCTGCTACTGTATATTATGAAGCTCTGAGATGCAATTACTATAACTTCAATTACACCTGCACCGTTTCCATTAGAGAGACTTCATATGGAATTATAGCACATGATTAGCCAGCTAAAACACAAGACCATTCACTTTCATGAGACAACGCAGTCGGTCCTTGAGTTCTCTGATTCAAAAGCTCTCAATCCCACAAGCCCTCTCCAGACAATTATCACGAGCCATTTAATCATTTCTAATTACCTCTCTCAATGTATAATGGAGAAATCCAAATAAGCGCCAATAGCTTTCTCACACACACTCACTTCTGACATTCTCTCACTGCATGTGAAATCGTCTGGAACGCGATCACATCCCTCCAGTCCAGGTATGTGATCCAGACCACTTCTAAAACCACAATACATCCCTGCCTTTGGCTTTTCCTCTGTAAAGCCATTACACCGAGGGACCATCACTCTAGCGTAGAAATGTCTGCTTAGCACACCTTTCTTCCCCTTCAAAAATGTAATATTAGTATTTCGGCATAATGAATTTCCAGTGTCATCCACAGAGATCCTAGTGCAATAAAAACGACATTCTAACACCTCTGATGCAATTTGCATTTGGCATAATTCTATTGGAGCATCGCTCGATGTAATGCCGTCACGTTATGAGCACGTTCCTGCTACCCGGGCTAATAAAACTCAGACAGAACTTCTGAATTTTGAATGATGCGCAGCGAATGGCAGACCACTCTCGTATAATTCTTTATTTCACATGCCAAGGGGGTTCCTGCCTGGCACCAAGAGAGAGAGAGAGAGCAAAATAACAGAAGAATGGATGGAAAGTCTCCAGAGAGATGCAGGTTGTTTGTCGAAGAGGGGAATGTGGTGACAAACAGGAGGAAGGGAGGGAGTTTTCTCCTTCAGCTCATAATAAGCTGTGCGCATTTCCCTCAAAGCTTGGTTATCATTGAAATGTGTCATTATTTACTCATCCTCATGTTATTTTTCACAGATGTGGCTATCAAACAGAGCAAAAAACACCATGAAAGTCGTTCATATGACTTTTGCACTATATTCAGAATCTTCTGAAGTCATATGATAGATATTTATTCAGGGAAGAAGTAAACAGAGTGGGTTCAGGTCAGTTCGGTCAGTACCGTGCCGGTCGGGTCACATTTGCAGACCTTGGCCATTTTTAATTCATAGATCAGGTCATTGAGGTCTTGTTTTCTCCATCATGCATTACCACAGAGACTGGACCAAAAAAAGTGGATAAATTGCAATTACGGACATCTGACGTCAAGCAATGCTGATGATTCATTCCCAGACCTGTAATCACGTATTGGAGGGTTTAATAGATTCATGATTAAAATGAGTCATGTCTTTATTTTATTGTCATTTTTCTCTCTCTGCCTGAGCTAATTATAAATGGGGAACATTCCCCAAGAAGCTCCAACCTGTAGTTACAGACTTTCATTAATACACATGAGCAAACTAAAGATTTATCACTCATGCATGACTACAGTTATAAAAACATCCAACTCAACTCACCAGAGCGGCAACACGTCAAATCAGCTAACAATGACTACATCACGTACAGCTAATAATGCTTGGTGCTAGTTATGGTGGTGCTAGTTTGTAACATTAATGCAATGAGGTAACATTGAAAGAAAACAAACGTGTGTTTACATTCTATGTGCATTCTGCTTTTTCTTTTAGCTTTGATTTGTTTAGGCAATTAACAGAAAAAAAAAACATTCAAATCTATTGAAAAGCATGTATTTAATTAAAAGAGTTCTTTGCAGTAATGTCAGCATAAATCCAGAGGGATACAGGCTCTTAAACACCTGCCTTTCAATATGCGCTAATATATCATAACTTGAAGCTTTGACTGACATAACACTGATATGTGTTTCCCTGGTGAGAACAGAGAAAAATATAGCAAAATTACAAGCTTTAACTGAACTGCAATAAGAAAAAGTCTAGAGTAGTATGTCTCACAAAGAAAAGACAATCAGTTTATCCTGACTCTGGCAACTTGATTCCGAGAAAGGAAGTCTCATCCTTTCAGGCAGAAGTAGAAAGTAAATTGCAACAGTTTGTTCCTAATTTGGTGAGTTTGGGCCATTTTTGTTAAATGCACTCACGGGGATTGTAGTAATAGGACAAATAAAGCCAGTGTGTATGAGCAATAAAGGAGAAAATGAGGCCCTTCTTCACAACAACGACATCACTCTGCCCTGTAAGCACTTTTAGTAAATTGTCAACAGAAACGTCTGGAAAAAAATCGAAGTCATAATCTAGAAACATTCTGACCAGACAGCTGATGAAACTTTGTACTGGAAGTGGCCTAATAGGTTCGATTTACATCAGTAACTGACTAAAAGGTTCACCTTTTTTATATGCATTGTCACAAAAACAGGTTTTACCCTTTCAGGCACAAAACAAAGTCTTTTTTTGCTTTGAAGTAGAAATATTTCCATTTTGTTAATATTTCCTTACATTTTTATGGCGAGGAATAAAGCAGCACATGATGATTGCATTTCTGAAGTTTCTCTCCAAAGGGTGCACACAGTGGCTGATGGTGCTTCTTTCACACATTGAATAAAATAATGAGCATACAAAGTGTATTTTTACACAATTCAGTCAGATACGTAGTGGTCACTAGGAAAAACAAATCCTTAAAATGACCTTTGACCCCAAGCCTCAGGAATCCAAATCCATTCACCCATGTTAGTTGATGGTTTTTGGTCTGCCTTTGTGTCTGAAAGGGTCTCTGTTCATCAGAGCTCTCGTCCATAAACACATTTTTCATCCTGGTCCATGTGAGTCTCGACTGTTGCCATGAAAACAGACCACTCGCTGTGTCTGTCAAAACAAATGACACAGATGTGTTTTGGTCTTTACAAAGTTGAAAGACTCCTGCTGTTGAGTTTTGCACTACAAGGACATCAAAATGTACATTTAAATTACATGAAAAGGAAAAGGAAGAAACAAAAGCCCAAAACCATATTTTCCTTTTGGAACAGCCCTGTTCCAAACCTTATAGTGTGCTGCCTAGCTAGAAAGCATTTTCAGGAATCATAGCCAAGCTCTCTCTGTGTGTGCTCTGTTTGTTTGTGCCGAATATTAGCGTATTACATTATCTTTGCAGTACGTTCTTACAGCAGACCAAGAGATTCAAGAGATTGTGAAGCCTCATTTCTGTTAGTGGACTAACATGAAAGACAGCTCCCTATGTAGACTGTTAGACAGCTCACTAGGGTTTGCAACAGAGTTACTGGCTCTCTTCCAAAACCTAGTGAGCTGCCCTGCTGTCTACTGCCTATGTAGGAAGCAACTCACACAAATAGCGACCTTCACACAAAGCGCATCAGCAACTTGAGTTCCAACTGTTTTCAATAGCTTTCATATTAGCATGTTGCATAGCTAATGCCTCAATCCTACATAGTATACACAAGTATTGCCATTTATTTAAATAACACTCTTGTTTCATCTGCATGAAACAAGAGATGGATTTTTCAACTAAAGTGTGTTGCAATGCATCATGGGACTGCCTTCTTTGCAAAGGATACATGCAACTCAGGCTCACTGAAAAAGCTTGCCTGTGGCAACATTTCTGCAAAATGATATTATGTCGCTTCTTGCAAATTTCCAAGTGAATTGTTAAGTGAATGGTGCTAAAAAGATTGCAGTTTTTTGTGAAAAAGGTGAACATAAATCTGTCAATGTTTTATAAGTTGTTTGTTGTATGCAGGTCAGAAATAAAGTATCCATTGTTTGGCGCTAAAAGGTTAATACTCTATCAAAAATAATGTACCAACTACACAAAACTCTACCTTAGATCTAAGCAAGTATGAAATATAACATGTCTGCTGAAGCAACCATGCAAATTTAGCCTCCTTCTTTAATTTCTTTGTGACTCATGTTTCATGCAATAATGTACCAGGTGAGATACCGAGCAAGTTTACTATGTTAGAAAAGCCATACACATGAAGCTGGTTATGTGATGCAAATGTCACAATGCATTAGTTTACAAATTATGCACTATGATAAAAGTGTTTTGAGGTCATAACATAGTATTGTTAAAGGAAACACAAAATATTTATTTAGTAATTAATAATGTGCTTCTGTAATCAAAATTTGTGTGAAAAGGAATAAATGTTGGTGTTTTACTGCCACTAGTGTTCATTTCACCTGGAAACTGCAGCGAATTGTATGTATAGGTCATTTTTTTGGAATTTTGGTTAAGAAATGTTTTTCCAATGCCGTCTTAAAATTTGGCCAAAAAAGGTTAGCAAGCAGCATAATTATGTCCACTTTTTGGAAGCACTTAAAATGCTGCCTACATAGGCAACTCACTAGTTTTTCAACATGTGAATGCTGCAAGCTACTTTCTGGGAAAAGGAAAAAAAAAACGGAGGGTATAAAAGATTTCAACCTTTTAAACAGACTAACTGACTATTACTATCCCACTTATGCCATGCCCTGGTAATATACCACTTATCTAGCCCCAAGACTGCAATGATTATGTGTGTTTATAATGTGAACATACAGAGCCTTGATTAGATACGAGCTCTATAAACTCACAAAAACACCTGACACTGATACCAACATCAAACAGACTAAATTATAGGCTACAAATCACATTCAAATAGAAGTTCAGTCACATCAGAGAAATGCAAACCAGCAAACCTGGCTGTACAATTATGATGTATGATATGTCAGAGTTATGAATTACCTGTGATGTGCTCTAGTTACAGAGGCACACACACAAACTGGAGGAAGGCATCATTCAGACAGAGATTTGAAACCTTATTATCTTGAATGATTGAACATTTTGCTTTTGCTTTGGACATCAAAGAATAAGTCTAAAGTGTTCTTTGTGAACATTTTATAAACATAAATACAATATCGATAAACCACTGAACCTTGAGAGACTGCACAAAATGCTTTGAGTTCAGAGCCGGAAATCTCTGTAAATTATTTCTGGCTCTCCTCAAAAGCTCTGTAATCCGCTGGGCTCTCCTGTGATATCAGGGACGTTATCAGACAGACCTGCGCCCATGACTAAAACAAATGACATCCAGGTCATTTTTTTTTTTTGCTCTCTATTTGTGGTGTTGTAGCTTCCTCCGTGTCAATGGTGGCTGTGAGCTGTGTTAGTCTGCTCTCTGGTGGGCATTAGAGGAAGTTTAGGTAGGTTCATCAAGGTGAAGGAGCATGCTCTGGACCATGGCGTGAGGGCGTGAGAAGGAAATGACAAAATTAAAGGTTCATCTTTTATAGGGCCGTTTCTTTTGAAAGAAATCTTCAAAATAATCAGGATACTCTCTTCTGTCTTAGAGCAAAATTTATGGAAAAAAAACAGGTCCACGCTGCACACTTTCCAAACATTTATAAATTGTAAACTGAGGAACATATATTATTCAATACCTATTAAACAAATCTATCAATAGCCCATAACAAATTGACTTTTGAGCTGAAAAGCTGCAATAATATATAACAATACAACTATTTCTTGTCATATTTATTTATTTTACTTTCAATATCTTTTAAAAAGTCTATAATAGACCATTATAGATAGACTTTTGAGCTGAACAAAGCTGTGATGATATATATCAATACAACTACTTCACATTATGGCCACATTTGCACCTCAAGTGTCCATTAATTTTCATTAGTGTGCAGTAACTCCAGTCATTTTTACCATTGGAATGAAAGCATTCCATCCCAAGAGAACTGCTATTGATGAATGTAATAAAACTTTCTGATCAGCGTTCATCGGACCAATGCTGACAGCACCACAGTGCTGATTCCACATCAGTCGCAGACCTGAGGAGCTCAACAGCTTTAACAGACACTTGAGAGATTGGCAGCGGTTGTCACACACAGACAGTGTGAAATGACAAAGGTGAGGAAAGGAGAAGAAATCGATGAAGAGGGAGAAAAAGTCACCTCGCGTTTACACCAGCCCAATTAGAGCAGCTGCAATGAGCTGCTGACATTTGAAGGGAGAGTTATATGTCTCCATGGCCAAGTTCACCGCAGCTCAGAAGTAATTACGGAAGCGGCAGAGAAAGAGAGCGAGAGAGAGAGATAGAGGGAAAGGGATTTAGAGGCTCACATTCTCTAGAGCCACCTATTCTTCTCTGCATTTTGAAGAATAAACATTGAGGTTCATTTATCATTCGTTGATTGCGGTCGCAGATAGAGCTGAGATATAATGAATGCAGCCAATGAGATGTCTGCGTTTTCCCAAACGTTTGTCCTGGGTCAGGTCTGCTCATCACCTCTTAATGACTTCAGTTTTAGATAATTTATCCTCACAGGAGTGTGGCTTCGTGGGATTTGTTAACTAATAGTCCAGACCTACTTCATACCCAGAATAGAGAGAGAGAACCTGTAGGAAAGAACAATCACAAATGAGATCCCTTTAATATCTCATTCCTTTTTAAATGGAAACCAACTCTCACTTCTCAGATTCTTCTCCCCAGAAAAAGGCCCCATTTAACGTTTAACAGATCTCAACAATGTCTCAATCACTTCGAGATTTGAACATGAACTTTATTCCCAGAGTCATGCCAAAGGTAACCGCTGCACATATGCATTGTGCACCACTTAAATCTATACTACCATGACAAAATAAATTATAATTCACCCCAAGTTGTGAGCTTGTAGTCTGAAATTAATGTGATGAAATAATGCAAAATATTGGGGGGGGGGGGCATTGAACACTACATGCAAAAGCAAACACAACTAGTGTAGTCCAATTCACTAACAAATCACTCATATGAGCCAGTTGTTTTAGGTGAATCAAAAAGATACAGCACAACCAGTTTAGTCGAGTTCATGAACATATGATTCATATGACTCAGTTGAGCAACTCAAAAAAATACAGTGCACTGCAGACTGTTTCACAAACAAATAGCTCTTATGAACCAGTTCTCTGAAGTGAATCAAAACCATACAGTGCAACCAGCATAAACGGATTCACTAACAAATGGCTCTTACAAACAATACTTTTTACTGAATCAAAACCATATAGCACAACTAGTGCAGTCCATACACAAACAACTGACTCTTTTGAGCTAGTCCTTTTCAGTGAGTCACAAAAGTACAATGTAACTGATTCACGAATACATGGCTCTTACAAGGCCGTTCTTTTTAGTGAATCAAAACCATACAGTGCAACTATAATTTTTATGACTGGATCTCTTAGAGAATCATTCAGCAAGACATTGTGACAATTTCGTGTTCTGAATGAACTCCGTCACGATCTGCAAGACTGTCTGCAGAGTGAAAACAGAATTCATTACGAAACACTGTGTAGTAAGAGTTTTGCTGATATCTGAAAAACCTCCAAATGATTTCTTACCAGAACACAAGTTATTTTTATGTGAATAAAAATGAACAAATCCACAATTTCAATGAGATTCCAGCCAAAAACAAGGATCGTTATAAACCAATACATGATAATGACACAATATCACAGCTAATTCTTCTAACTGCATGTGTTCTTATTAACAGTGATCTGAATAAGTAACTTTTTATGTGATGCATTCTACATCTTTACTTTTTGATATCCTAAGATATTTGCTCAAAGGCCTCGTGGGACCTTGATCTGACCCTCAGTCAATACTTAAATGAAACATAACTGAGAACTCCTGAGTCTCTTGAAAGAGCGATCTCTGAGCCGTAAAAATTTTCCTCTTGGAATCCGCTTCGCAGCTGCAATCGGAGAATAACGGCAGGTAAAATCTTTTTTTTTTGATTTTCACTATTTCCGACGCAGCGCTGACGGTCTCGAGAACAGTTTAATTGGAAGGGCAAGCCTCCACCTTCAAACACAACGCTGCCATTTTCTCTCTCTCTCTCTGTTTCTCTCCTCCAAAGCTGTCAGGATCAGCTCTGCATTGGCACAGCAAGAATAGCTCTGAATGAGAGGCAGGGTGTCTATTCTAGGCATCTGAGTGTCTTTATCGGTTCAAGGCTGGAGGGATGCAGAGGTCATGTGTCTGAATGAGACAAAAGAGAAAAAGTAAGAGAGAAAAGTAGCAAGCAAAAAAGTAAAGGGGGAAAGGAAAGGATATATATAAGAGAAGACATGTAGATGACTTTTAGCACTGGAATTTACAGCTGGCGATATGAGACACGTCCAAAAGATGATTCATGCAGGATCTTCTGGCAAGTCATAAGTCTGTCTGTGTGTAAAGTTTTCCAGATAAGACTCATAAGATATTTCGGGCAGCAGCAGCATTATCTGGTATCTCATTGGCTTATCGATTTGATACGTGACAGGTAAATCTGATATTTTACGCCATGAAGGAATCATTAATATGTAGTCTGTCTGAGGTGTGCGTCAGTGATGACTGTACGGCTGCGGTACATTTATTAAACCTGCATGCGTGCGTGTAAAGGATGACCTAGGGTGATAAATACTGGGGTTGGAAGCTGTCGCTGAAAATTCACATCCATCCAGAACTCTGAGATTTACTGGACATACCTTTTATCACATATGCATCAATACTCACTCAAAAGCTTTTGGCAACAGGTCTGAATGAATGTGATAGCTGACAGAGGAAATGTGGGGAATTTTAGACTGCAGTTTATAGTACTAGGTTTCTGCAGGTTTGATGAAGGTACTGTAATTGTAAGATCTTTTTATGATCAAGTAAAGAAAATTTTAAAAATAAACTGAAGGGAACACAATATGTCAGTAAATGTCTAAGGAGCAACAATGAGTTGTATTAGCAACACTTCAAAGCCTTCTGGTAACAAACACAGCAAGAAAGTGATATTCTTGTTTTCCAGTGTAAACGTCTGAAGATTCTTAAATCAAGATGCATTTACTTGAGAAGCAAAATAACATAAGATAAGAAGTCTTGTTTTCTATGAAATTGATCAAAATCAAATGAGTTCATAATTAAAACAAAAATAAACATCTGACAATGGGCTCAAAAACTCAACTTAATTGAAAGGGAAAACAAGTTTTCATACCACATTGACAGATTTTTTTTTCTTGTTTTAAGCAAAAACTTTATTTTGTTCAATCTTTTAAGACATTTAGCATTTGCAGTAAATGTATGTTGATTTAATGTCTTTATTTATATATATATATATATATATATAGTATACAAATTAATAGTCACTAATATATAATAATATATATATATATATATATAATGCAATGAATATGACTATTAATTTGTCCAAGAGTGAATTAATGACATTTTAGATTTTTTTTTTTTTTAGACCTGCAGAAACCCCGTAGTAAAACATTTTTCTTGTTTTTATTTTCTTGGATTTATTCTTATGTTCCATCGGTGCTGTTTTTTATTGATGGAAAATGTGAAACCGTGTCTGATGGACATTGCATGCAGACATTTTTTTTGTCATTGTTGTTGTTTTTGCTATGTTTAAGATGTCACGTGAAGTAAAATAATAATAACAATAATAATAATTTCCAATTTCCACTATTTCCAAAAAAAATCATCTCATGATCACTACATTCTGCATTATTCCTTTGGAACTCACTCTGTTTTTAAACACCTGTGAACAGCCCTTTGGTGTATATTCAAACATGTCATGTCAATTTGGATGCTGTGTTGTGTTATGTGTGAAAAAAAAAAAAAAAAAATGATGATAAAAAAAACATGTCATGTCAAGATGTGCTGCTCCAGATTTGACATTAATGATGACATGTCACGTTTATGTCAAAGACATCTGAGAGCTGCAGCAGAACATGTCATTTTCAGTGTAACAACTTAAAGTGTCTAATTTCCACACCATTAGTGTCACCAAAAGAAACTAGAAAGATAATTAGTTTTTAAACATTTCCCCTGGTCTCCAACTGACAGAAAAACATACAGTCCCATCTTCAACTCACCATTAAACTCCATCTTAACATCAAGAAAATTACACATCACTTTTGAATTTATATTCCAAGAGAAAGAAAGTCATATGGGTCTGGAACAACATCACGGTGAGTGAACAGAATTGTCACTTTTTAATGAATACTCATTTAACTGCAGCAGCGTTTTGTTATGTACTGTTTGAAAACCATTTAGCTTTTTATTTCAAATACATCTGGCAATGTGAGACATCTTTAATTCTAAGTCAAATTAATTTTACTGACTGGTGTGAAATATTTATATCTGTGTTGGGTCTCTTTTAAGGACATACAGAACGTGGCGTTGACTGTCCATTAGTCTTATCGTCCTTTTCCTCTGGCGCTCTCTATATCTTTGACCTTTCCTTTCTCTCTTTTCTGTTTTGTTCCTCTATTCCACAGACAACCACACCACACACCATCTCAGATGAGAAGATTCTCTCTCTCAGTCTCTCTTTTCAGAAACTCGTCTGCATTGGTGACATCTGATCCCTGTATGTCTGTGTGGATTCATATGGTAAGTTTGTGTTCTGAATGATCAGATTAAAAGATGGGGAAGAGATGTCAGTTTACAACATGTATATATAACGGAATCATACAACATCTCTCAAAAACAAGTCCAGGTCATATTTCATCCCAAAACCAAACAATTATTTTAGATTTTGCTTTAAGAAAAGTCTGTTTTAAACACCATAAAGTGTTCTCTTTCTTTCTTTCTTTCTTTGGCTTTTTGTGTGTGTGTGTTTTTTATATATATAACAATTAAGCCGGTTTCACACTTCACACGAAGCATGTATTTATTTCAGCTTTCAGCTCAACATTAACAGGTTACAGTAGTCACACTGCATATGTAAGAAGAACGGCATTGTGTAGCAGAAGTATAAGTGCACGTTTCAGCTGTGAGCTTTTTTAGCATGTTGAATACAGCAGAAAATGTTTTGAAAAAGCACTACATACCATTGTCTGAAAAAAAAAAAAAAAATGTTTGCCCACATCAAGAGTTTTTTTTCTCTTTTTTTTTTTCTCTTGAACCTTTATAGCTCTGGAGACTTAAAGTGCCCCTATTATGCCATTTTTAAGGTTGCTAATATTGTTTTATGAGTGTCCTAAAACAGGTTTACATGTATCCAAGGTCAAAAAACACTTTACAGGGCTCTAGACTCATTCTTCCCACTTTCTAAGTTGGTCGCACGAACACATCATTTGGTCGCAATTTATTTTATTTTTTTAATATACAACATTTGATTAATCAATGCGTGCTGATGAACTTTTATCATAGTTTATAGTTATATGGTAACGAAAGTGTTCAACATTCAACCCGTTCTTTTTCATCAGTATTATTTGTGATTTAAATTGTGTGACAGGAATTCCTCTTTTCGTGCGCTTTCACTTTCAAATTCAGATCTTGGTGTCACACTTTACAAGAAAAGATAATTGTCTGTTTTGCTTATATCTATACACCTTTCACTTTTTAAGACTAAAACAAAAGATGGATTCATTGTTATTCTTAATTAAAAAGCACAACAACAATAAAACAGTACATTATGATGACAAACTAGCTTACATAACATTTATTAACAAAAACGAATAAGAGAGGCATGGCATAGGACACATCACATGATGTATTTTACCGACTAATAAATTACAGAATGTTTTGCAAACACCGAGGAATCAAATAAATAATAATATAAAAAAATTATGAAAGCCTCCATAGTGTAACATGAGGTAAACAGCAAAGATAACAAGCTTTTCAAAACGAAAACAAAGACAAGTAAAACTAAACTGTTTGTTGCTGACAGGACTTGCATGTTTTCTCTACAAGAATACCAACATGTTCACCTTCTCTGGTTTAAGAAGCGGTCTTTTACTTTAGTTTGAAAACCAAATCCTCCGTTGAGCTCCATCCGCTGCGCGCACCTTCGCGCTGGTGCTGATGCTGCCAGTGAAAGCACAATGGGCGCGCGCTGCTCCCGCTCTGCATACGCGCCGCTTCTGCGCTGCTTCTGCTCTGCTTACGCGTGCGGTGTGAAACAGGCGTAAACCAGGCTCTACTGAAGCGCTCGCGCTGAAAGCGCCTCTCTTCACGTGATCAGTGAAATCTTTCTCCTGCTACAATGTGCTGCGGCTGGCAGCGCAGACCATGCACTCGCACAAGTGCGACCATGTCAAATTTTTACTTGCACACTCTCAAAAAATGGTCGCAGTCTAGAGCCCTGATTTATGATCTTTCAATGCAGCTACAAGGTCACAACGTGACATATCGATCTTCTGTTGGTCACATGCAGGGCCGTCGCCAGAAAATCTTCAGTGGGGGGGCATTTCGTTTTCATAGGGGGGCACACTTTTTTATGATCTCAGAAACAGACATTCACCAAAACAATAACAACCTGTATTATTACTTAAATTGATCAAGTTCTATATTAAAACATATTTAAAAAGATAGCCTGTCGATAATCTGTCGACTTTTGTGTTATTATGTTATATTATGACTTTTATGTAGGCTATGTTAGAATCACCGCTCAAATCGCCAGAGTTTAGTTCTGCACGCTCGCGAATCTTCTCTTTATAACACTATGTAAAGAGATTCACTGCGCAGTGTAGAGAGAGATTCGTTGATCCTATATCGTTGAACATAACTTTGTGAGATCGTGATGAACTAGATGGGTGACAGCTTTTTAATTACTATAAAAGGAGCTTTCTATGTCATATATAATCCATTCAGAATTTGAATATAAGTTTTGTTTATCATGCTGCTAAGCATGACAATAGCAATATAAAATGTGATTCACGATCGCATGCGCTGAGCAAAGGGAGATTTTTTTTAGGGAATTTAAGGGTTTTAGGCTATGTTTTAAAGTTAAGACACTTATATGATTTATCTATACATCATGCTACACTATATGCTATGCTAAAACGATTTCTTTCTTTTTTTTGCCATCTGTAGGCTTATAACAGTGAATTTGTACAAACCCGATTCCAAAAAAGTTGGGACACTGTACAAATTGTGAATAAAAACAGAATGCAATGATGTGGAAGTTTCAAATTTCAATATTTTATTCAGAATACAACATAGATGACATATCAAATGTTTAAACTGAGAAAATGTATCATTTTAAGGGAAAAATAAGTTGATTTTAAATTTCATGGCATCAACACATCTCAAAAAAGTTGGGACAAGGCCATGTTTACCACTGTGTGGCATCCCCTCTTCTTTTTATAACAGTCTGCAAACGTCTGGGGACTGAGGAGACAAGTTGCTCAAGTTTAGGAATAGGAATGTTGTCCCATTCTTGTCTAATACAGGCTTCTAGTTGCTCAACTGTCTTAGGTCTTCTTTGTCGCATCTTCCTCTTTATGATGCGCCAAATGTTTTCTATGGGTGAAAGATCTGGACTGCAGGCTGGCCATTTCAGTACCCGGATCCTTCTTCTACGCAGCCATGATGTTGTAATTGATGCAGTATGTGGTCTGGCATTGTCATGTTGGAAAATGCAAGGTCTTCCCTGAAAGAGACGACGTCTGGATGGGAGCATATGTTGTTCTAGAACTTGGATATACCTTTCAGCATTGATGGTGCCTTTCCAGATGTGTAAGCTGCCCATGCCACACGCACTCATGCAACCCCATACCATCAGAGATGCAGGCTTCTGAACTGAGCGCTGATAACAACTTGGGTTGTCCTTGTCCTCTTTAGTCCGGATGACATGGTGTCCCAGTTTTCCAAAAAGAACTTCAAATTTTGATTCGTCTGACCACAGAACAGTTTTCCACTTTGCCACAGTCCATTTTAAATGAGCCTTGGCCCAGAGAAAACGCCTGCGCTTCTGGATCATGTTTAGATATGGCTTCTTTTTTGACCTATAGAGTTTTAGCCGGCAACGGCGAATGGCACGGTGGATTGTGTTCACCGACAATGTTTTCTGGAAGTATTCCTGAGCCCATGTTGTGATTTCCATTACAGTAGCATTCCTGTATGTGATGCAGTGCCGTCTAAGGGCCCGAAGATCACGGGCATCCAGTATGGTTTTCCGGCCTTGACCCTTACGCACAGAGATTGTTCCAGATTCTCTGAATCTTTGGATGATATTATGCACTGTAGATGATGATAACTTCAAACTCTTTGCAATTTTTCTCTGAGAAACTCCTTTCTGATATTGCTCCACTATTTTTCGCCGCAGCATTGGGGGAATTGGTGATCCTCTTCCCATCTTGACTTCTGAGAGACACTGCCACTCTGAGAGGCTCTTTTTATACCCAATCATGTTGCCAATTGACCTAATAAGTTGCAAATTGGTCCTCCAGCTGTTCCTTATATGTACATTTAACTTTTCCGGCCTCTTATTGCTACCTGTCCCAACTTTGTTGGAATGTGTAGCTCTCATGAAATCCAAAATGAGCCAATATTTGGCATGACATTTCAAAATGTCTCACTTTCAACATTTGATATGTTATCTATATTCTATTGTGAATAAAATATAAGTTTATGAGATTTGTAAATTATTGCATTCCTTTTTTATTCACAATTTGTACAGTGTCCCAACTTTTTTGGAATCGGGTTTGTATTTTAAAATGGGAATACAACGAATTTATGACAATGTTTTATACATTTTACATTTTTTATACAAGTTAATAGTGAAAAGTTCTTTAAAAGCACCTGTAATGCAATAAAGTAGGCCTAATTTGCTAATTTTTTTCGAGCCATTTTTAAAACATTTGCTGCATGGATTAAAAAAAAAATCTGCTATAGCCTAGACTCATATCAGACAAAATTATATAGAGAAAAAAACAGAAGTTGTCAACAAATCATTTAAATGTTACGCTATTCAGAACAAAGCAACATAAAAATCAGAAAATGGAGTCTAAGCAGCTATAAAATTATAGTATAAATTTATATATACAAATCATAAAATAAAACACAAATTATAGCCTAATGGCATTCATTATAAAGAACATATAAAAGTCTTGCCAAAACGAATGTATTTAAAGAGAAACTGAATTCGGCACGAAAAATGCGCGGTTTTTTTTTATTTATTTTTTTATATGTTAATTATTTAAGTGAAATACATTTCGTTCAGGACTATTTATTTATTCCTTTTATATAGGCCTATGTTGTTTTATGATGTTTTTCTTGATGCAGGTGCGTGAGGTGACTGTGTGAATCCTTATGTGCTGCTATTTGCCGCCCCGCACTGCGTGCCCGTCCGCTACGCCACTGTGTTATTAGCTTCCTAATAAGTTAAGATTAGTGGTTCTTTGAGCTAAATGCTGCTGAATACATGATTTGTTTCCCCGCAATATTCATAGACTAGATCAGTAAAATAAACGTTTTTCGTTCTCAATATTAAGTTCACTCGTGATCATGCGCAGGGGGGCACGTCGAGTCATTTGGGGGGTCACTGCCCCCTAATGCCACCCCTTGGCGACGGGCCTGGTCACATGGCTTCATGTAATACCAATTTACAAGACAGAGTTTGCCAAACTTGAACATTGGAACGACACAAAACCATCAGTTATAGTTATGCTCTTTTCTTTAGACATACAACATTGCTGCCAGCAGTCACTTTCAATGATGCAGGAGAAACTACTGAGACATTAAAGAGATCTTAGAGCTCACTCCCTTTAATGTTTAATTTTATTTTGGCTCAGCTGTAGCATTTGTGTCTAATCTTGTAAAATGCACTGTGTGAGCTGCTGTTGGTTGTTTTGGCTGAGGGGATGATGGTCTTTCCTAGATTTGTGAGATTTTATATTATTTCACTTCAGTTCACTGACGACTCTATATACTTCTGATGCTCCTGATGTAGTGCCTTTAAAATACACAGTTGATGGACACCGGGACACAGCGAGATTGAGATGAAGCTAGACTTTCTATCTCTTTTTACCTGCTTCACTGGCTTTGTGGATGTGTGTGAGCAACAAAAGAGGCTGTGTGTGTGCGTATGCATGTGAGTGCGTGTGTGTGTGTGTGTGTGTGTGTGTGTGTGTGTGTGTGTGTGAGCTAGTAAAGAACTGATTGAGTTTACTCTTCTCTTTCAACAGTCTGTTCGTCCTCAACACCTACACACCTCTGAAATCTAATTTAACTCACACTTTATTTATTCAGCACCTTTCCAGCAAACAGCGGCATACAAAGTGCCTCACATGAGCGGCATGACAAATAAGAATGATCAAAGGTAGAGATAATAAATAAAATACACATGCATTAAATTGAAGTCAAACAAATAGCGCAAAAGATATGGCAAATCGCCTAAAATAAATATGAATTTAATTAGTTTACCAAATTAATAAGAAGGATTAGATAAACCCACAGCAAAAGTTATTAACAGACTTTTCAAATGAGCCTTTTTCCAGGTAAGGAAAAAAATTATTTAACACTAATAATTTAATAACACTGTTAAATGTAGAGTTTAGCAAATCTGAATGTCTATTTTTAATAATGTACATTAGAATGTTGTGATGCCTAAATGCAATTTTTAGTCAGAATTGGTCTATATTTTGTAAATATTGTCTGGTATTGCTTATTTAATTGTGCATGCTAATTTCCACTATTTTTGTCTTTACACTGCAGCACCGTTGCCATCAAATCTTAAATATACCTTTTTAAAATATATTTTTTTTAATCACTGTTAAATGTAATCTTTGGTAAATCTCAAAATTGTATTCATTTATATTAATTATAAAAATGCTATATCCAAATACATACATTCTTCTTACTGTATATTATGATATTATAAGTTCATTGTTGCATTTAAAACGATATTTATTTGACATGTATCTAACATTTATTGGCTTTTGGTTTATCATTTGATATTGGCTGATATTGGATATTTAATTGGATATCCTAGACAGCAGTAAGATTAAATTAAGCATTAGTTAATTGTTGTTACAGATAGTACTGCAATAATAATTTATGCAACAATGAGATTTCTGCATTTTCCCAAAGGTCTGTCTCAGGTCAGTTTTGTTAATCACATCTTAATGATTTCAATTTTAGATAATCTATCTGCACAAGAATGTGGCATCATGAGACTTTCTGACTAATAGTTCAGTTCCCAGTGTGCTGTGAGAGAATAGAACAGAAAAATAACAAATTAGTATCAACTGTATCTCAGCAAGTTTCAATAGAGAGAAAATGGAGATTTTCACTTATATGTCTTGCTTGTGGTCGGTAAGATTCTTAATATTTTCAAAACAAATCTCTTATGCTCACCAAGGCTGCATTTATTTGATGAAACAAATACAGTAAACCAGTAATATTGTAAAATATTATATAATTAATTAATTATTTTAATGTAATTTAACCTGTGACGCAAAGCATAATTTCTAGCAGCCATTACTCCAGTCTTCAGTGTCATGATCCTTCAGAAATCATTATAATATGTTACTTTGGTGCTAATTTGAATCTTGTAACATTATAAATGTATTTGCTGTCACTTCTGATCAATTTAACGCATTCTTGCTGAATAGAAGTATTAATTTCTTTCTAAACTTTTGAATGGTAACTTTTGAGTAACTCTGTACCATAAGTCAACAACCATCTCATTTTTGTCTGTTTTATTTTTTCTTATATGAATTCTGAATGTGTCCTGAATATTCCTCTGTTGTTTTGAAGATGTTTTGTTATTAGCGGAGTCTGTATCTGGAGTGAACAGAGTTTGGCATGGTCAGCCGTGGATAAGGCTGCTAATTGAAATGCGTGTTTGTGAATGACTGTGCGGTCGGCAGCAGCCGGGGTCGGTGTAATTGGGTGGGTGGTTTAGCTGTCGGGTCAGAGCTCTGAAGGTCAAAATCACAGAGAGAGGTTGAAACCAGCGACCCTGTTTAATGAGAACAGCGGGAGAGGCCAGACGGATCAGTGCTCAGGGGCTCTGATAAGAAAATCATTTGTCTCTGTTACTAGTCTATTGTCTATTCTGGCCCTCCAGCCATCTATGACAGACAGAATTTCACACATGCATTTGATTATGTTGAATCCATTAGCATGTACACTATGATATCTTGACTGGGCGGTTATGCATAAAGGAGTGATTAGAGGTTATTTATTGGCATTTGTGGTTCAAAGAAGAACCTTTAACATCCATGGAACTTTTGCATTGCACAAAAAATATATTTTTTAAGAGTGTAAAGAAACTTTTTCCACTGTAATTGTTCCAAAAATGGTGTTTTCACAGTGACACCACAGAAGGAACATTTTGAATTGCCCAAATCTGTCAATGAACAGTTCTTAAAATAACTTTTTTTTTATTTTATTTTTTTATTTTACAATTTAAAAATTTAACGAGTCCTTTTCCACAAAAAAAATAACATTTTGTGGAATGTAAAGATTGTGGATGTTAACTATTTCCTCGCCAGCATTTAAAAAATATATATATACCTGTATATATACAGCCTTGTCACTTTTGATCATTTTTCACAAAATTTTCATGGCATCCAGAATATTTTGTTGTATGAATACCTGCAAATGCATTATGTAAAAAAAAAAGAACAGAGCCTTTTTAAACAAACAAACAAACAAACACACACACACACACACATACATGCACAATTCTAGCTTCATGCACTCTTCTTGTGTCAACACTTGAATGTGGGTAAGTTTAATAAAAAAAAAGCAATATTTTGAATAAAAAGCAGAGAAACTCGCGTTCGGATCGGATTCAGAACAATGATCAAAACATAAATGGAGTATTTTTTTTCCATCAACACCCCTAAAACTTCACAGTCCTAAACCACTTCCTGGGTCGACATTTCATTTGGTAACGTTACAATTTTGATTTATATTCTGATTAATGCTTGATCATCACATTATTTTGCATATGCATCTGCTTATATATGTGACTGCTTGTTTCTGCCTCTTATCCAGAGATGTGTTTTATCCAGAGATTCAATACTCTTTCAGAAGATGTGTAATAGCGCCTCCTATCGTACAACATTGGCAACACAGAAAGCCGGAAAATTCCGTCAATGGCGGGGAAAGAGTTAAAGGTTCTTCATGAAACCATAGATGCTAATTAAGTATATTAAATGTTGGGACGTTTTTAAAATTTGAATAAAATTAAAACTAAAAGAATTTCAAATCACATGAGCCAATATTTTATTCACAATAGAACATAGATAACATAACAAATGTTTAAACTGAGAAAGTTTACAATTTTATGCACAAAATGAACTCATTTCAAATTTGATGCCTGCTACAGGTCTCAAAATAGTTGGGACGGGGGCATGTTTACCATGGTGTAGCATCTACTCTTCTTTTCAAAACAGTTTGAAGACGTCTGGGCATCGAGGTTATGAGTTTCTAGAGTTTTGGTGTTGGAATTTGGTCCCATTCTTGCCTTATATAGGTTTCCAGCTGCTGAAGAGTTCGTGGTCGTCTTTGACGTACTTTTCGTTTAACGATGCGCTAAATGTTCTCTATAGGTGAAAGATCTGGACTGCAGGCAGGCCAATTCAGCACCCGGACTCTTCTACTACGAAGCCATGCTGTTGTAATAGCTGCAGTATCTGGTTTTGCATTTGCAAGGCCTTCCCTGAAATAGACGTCGTCTGGAAGGGAGCATATGTTGCTCTAAAATCTTTATATACCTTTCAGCATTCATAGTGCCTTCCAAAACATGCAAGCTGCCCATACCGTATGCACTTAGGCACCCCCATACCATCAGAGATGCTGGCTTTTGAACTGAACGCTGATAACACGCTGGAAGGTCTCCCTCCTCTTTAGCCCGGAGGACACGGCGTCCGTGATTTCCAACAAGAATGTCAAATTTGGACTCGTCTGACCATAAAACACTTTTCCACTTTGAAACACTCCCTTTTAAATGAGCCTTGGCCCACAGGACACGACGGCGCTTCTGGATCATGTTCACATATGGCATGATAGAGCTTTTTGCATGATAGAGCTTTAGTTGGCATCTGCAGATGGCACGGTGGATTGTGTTTACCGACAAAGGTTTCTGGAAGTATTCCTGGGCCCATTTAGTAATGTCAATGACAGAATCATGCCGATGAGTGATGCAGTGTCGTCTGAGGGCCCAAAGACCACAGGCATCCAACAAAGGTCTTCGGCCTTGTCCCTTACGCACAGAGATTTATTTAGTTTCTCTGAATATTTCTATGTTGTTATGCACTGTAGATGATGAGATTTGCAAAGCTTTTGCAATTTGACAGTGAGGAACGTTGTTTTTAAAGTATTCCATAATCTTTTTACACACTCTTTCACAGATTGGAGAGCCTACTTCTGAGAGACTCTGCCTCTCTAAGACATCCCTTTTATAGCTAAATGATTTCCGCAATGCAGAAAACGTGGACGGAATCGCTGAATCCAGTCATAAAAACGCAATTTACAGTTTAACGCAGAATGTCACGGAATTTGTCAAAGTTTGGATTAATTAATCAAAAGTAGGTCATTACACTTAAATCAAATCGCGATATGGACTAGTATCTGTAAATATTAAGCCGCAAAAGTCAATTTAAATATGAATCCTGCATGTTCTGCGCATCTCTGTATGAATGAAGCAGACATGCGGTTTTGTTTACTAACGTTACATACATAGTGCACGTGGCGCTCGTGGTGATTTCAGCATCTGCCGTCTCAATGAGGACATAAATACATGAACAATATCTCCAAAACTGATCTGAGAGTCACTTCACGAGCATTTTACCATTTCATTTGAGTAAAACTAGCGTCATATCATATACACACAGAACTTTAAAAGGTATTCACGGTCGGCAACCCGTCAAAATAAAAGTTCGGTTTAACTTATTAAAGACATTGTGCCAGAAATAGGCTATATTACTATTATTTAGTAGAAGACTACTACTACTACTACAACAAAATAATAACACTTAATTTTTTAAGAAATAATCACTAAATATTTTAATTTTAACAGTAAATCCCCTTTATTTGCCAAAAATTTAAATGTTTAATTTTCCTTAATTAAAATATAAATTAAATCAATGTTTTATGCCTTCATCTGATAACCAGTCAAATTTAAATACACAACACAGAATTTCTGAGGTGAAAAAAAACATTTCATAAGGCTACTGTAAGAATAAATACAAATTGTTTGTATGCATTCAAATAATTAGACATGCTGAAACACAGAATTTGGTAACAATAAAATTTCATACGGCCCTAAACATGTCATTTTTGTTACACTTATAAATGAATGTCAAATTGTATAAGTTTCATAATTTTAATTCATTAGACATGCTTTTTGATTAATAAAATGTAACTTGACCATTAAAAAGGAGTCCAAAAAAATTAAAACTGAAAAAAAAAAAACGGAATCCAGAAAAAATTAAAACGGAAAAAAACAGAATTTAGAAAAACATAAAAAGGAATTTGGGAATAGGGCCCTACTAATCATGTTACAGACCTGATGTCAATTAACTTAATTAGTTGCTAGATGTTCTCCCAGCTGAATAAAAATTATTTTTCAGCCCTTTGTTGCCCTTGTGCCAACTTTTTGAGACCTGTAGCAGGCATCAAATTTGAAATGAGCTAATTTAGTGGATAAAAGTGTAAAATTTCTCCGTTTAAACATCTGTTATGTTCTCTATGTTCTATTGTGAATAAAATATTGGCTCATGTGATTTGAAAGTCTTTGTTTTCATTTTATTCAAATTTAAAAAACGTCCCAAAATTTCTGGAATTCGGGTTGTTTATTTATTTATGATTTAATGCCATGTCAAATGCCATGTCAATTCAAAACAATTATATAACAATTTTGTTTGAAAATTATATAAATAAATAAGTACAAATATACAAAAACATACATATAATAAAAATAATAACAACAAGAACAAAAGTAATAAGAACAATTATATAGAGTCTTTCAGCTTAATGCATGACAAAAAAGTTAGAATCATCCCAGGAGAATTCTTTTTGAAAAGGTCCATTAATATATTTTCTGAATAAAAATATTCGGTATTCGGGTTCTGTAATTTAAAAACTCAAAACTTCAGAAAGTTACAGTATGAAAATCAGAATCAAGCTCTTTTTTCTCAAAAGATCAGGGAAAAATCTATTCCTCATGATATGACCACTTTAAAAACCTGCCCAGTCCGTCATTAGATAAGATACTGCACTTGTACATCTACACATCACACTCACATCCACAGTAAGAGAGAAATGCAATATCAAATCTCATTAAAGCTAACATGAGGAGAAAAACAACATCTGCCTTTTCAGAGGCCATTATTAAAGCAAAGAATAAGAAAAATGCAAAACACAGATGAATAAGAAAAAAAGATCTCATCTAGACAACCTATGGAGCATGTTTTTCAGAAACCTTTCATTCCAGCATCAACACACTGCATTAGTCATATCTGTCTGCTCCGCCTGTCCTTTTTATCCCTCCAAATGTGCCTCAGCATGAGCACCAGAGAGAATAGAGCATCTATCTGCAAATGCATTAGTCCGGCTTACAGCACGCTCACCAGCCGACACAGAACCAACAACTCCATCTGATCCCAGCATGTATCTGTAGGCCCACTGCACTGTGAAAGCAAAGTCTGGGAGAGGAGAAAGCAGCCAAACTGCAGGAAATATACCACTGCCACATTCAGCACAGCATTGCATCATGAACTGCCAACTGCAATCATTTTAAATTAAATTCTTCCTTTTTCTGACCCTCAAAAAGAATTGAAAAGATTTAGTTCTGATTATGCTGGTGAATAAAATGTGTGGTAATTGTGGTCTTTCATTCTTAGACTTCTGACTAACAATGTCTGGTCCATTTTGCAGCTTATTCTGGTCAAACACTTAGAAAGAACAGAACACCTGACTCCGGAAGGTCAGTAAAGCCTTGACAACACATTTTATATTAAAACTATTTGGGAAAAGTTAAAATAGAACATTTAAAAGTTTGTTGTAGGTAAGATTATTGATTCAAAATACTGAAAAACAGTAATATTGTGAAACTGTCAGGGTTCTGTTGTATGTGTCATGTGTTCCTGCCTCTTGTGTCCATATTTGGTTTGTTTCCTGTCCTCGTCTGATGTCATTATGAGTTAACTCTTGTCCAGCTGTGTTTGTCTCGTTATCTGTAATTAACCTGTGTATATTAGTTCATGCCTGTTCAGTTTGATTTCATCTGGTCTACTCGTTACTTCCCGGTGTATCCTGTCTCTGAGTCCTGCCTTGATGTCCTGATTAAATATTATTATTATTTGAGTTGAAGTCCTCGTCTCCGTGTTCCTGTTCCTCCCTCGTGTGTGCACCGTGACAGAAACAGTATTACAATTTAATATACCCGTTTTCTCTTTTAATATATTTTAAAATGTAACTTATTCCTGTGATGTAAAGTTGAATTTTCAGCATCATTACTCCAGTTTTCTGTGTCACATGATCCTTCAGAAATTATTCTAATATTCTGCTTTGTTGCTTAATAAATAATTGTTATTCTAATCAATGTTGAAAACAGTTGTGCTGAGATATATATTTCTAATTTTTTTTTAGGATTCTTTCATGAATACGAAGTAAAAAAAAAAATCAGCATTAATTTGAAATTTAAATCTTTTGTAACATTATAAATGTCTTTACTGTCACTTTTGATTAATTTAATGCATCCTTGCTGAATAGAAGTATAAATAAAAAATAATAATAAAAAAAAGCTTACTGACCACAAATTTTTGAAATATATATACAAGTCATATATAAAAGCACACAGGTCAAATAGTGTTTTTGCATGTTTTTTAAGCTTAAGTTATATGTACGATTCAGATTTTATTTTATTCTTTAATCATGAAAATGAAAAAAGGACCTGCAGAGTGTGATCCATCCATAGTGGCATTTCTCTCCACAGTCTAACCGTTTGACTCCAGAGACGACCTGTCCAACAGCACTCATTAGAGACAACAATGCTGTGCTGATGGTTTTGACAATTAGAGATGTTAACATCCAGCAGAGACGGTCCTGGATAATGTCCGCTGGGTGTGTGTGTGTTTGTAGGTGAGTTCTGTCAGTGTGTAAAACGCATCTTGTGAATCCCCCACTGCTAAACAATAGCACTTCAGGGCGGCTGTTGTATAAAAGAACCAGACAGTTGTATCTTATTGACAGCACTGCACTGTTGAGATAGAGCGACTGCACAAAAAGAGACCCTCTGACCAGACGCAGCATTTCCCAGAAATCTCTCTCATCTCTCATCACCACAGAGAGGGTTTGAATTCATCTGCGGCCCCCTCTCTGTTTCCGTCGTCCCTCCAGAGCAAAACGTCTGAGCAGCTGCATCTCTGTCTGTCAGTGAGCCAGAAAGCATGACATTTATGTTGGTGAAAGCTGATCGTATCGTGTCTGCAAGCACACTTTAGCATTATTCACAGAGGTTTAGGTACTTATCAGAACTTCTCAAGTATATCTCAATACTGTGCCTTTTGCTCAGATAATTGTCACAACAACACTCCTTTAGGTATCTTATGAATGGATTCTTTCTCCAAACATATTTTGCATGACCAAAATCACAGAATGAGAACTTTTAAATCACATTAATGGTACATCAAAAAAAGGTTTAAATATTTGTGTACTATGGAAGCTTTTTTTTCTGCTGCATAACATCAACAAAAAATTATCAATGTTTTTTTCACATTTTCTGCATGTTTCTAAAGCAAAAAATAATAATTATCAAAAAAAAAAAAAGGAAATGTTTTTAATGATTTTTTTTGCCTTTTATGATGTCTGTTATGCACGCATTTGTATGTAAACCAGCATTTAAAAGTTCTGTAAAGACTTTTTCTTACGCCCACCAATATTATTATTAATTGTTCTAATTGTAGAACTGTTCATTCTAAGTTCATGTTAGCCCAGGTCCATTAATTAATATTAGCAGATAAAACCTTGGATTATAATAATGTATTAGTGAATGTTGATTAATTAGATTAATAATTGCTTTACAAGTATTTTTGATTGTTAATTCATGTTAACTAATGTAGTTAACTAATGGAACCTTATTGTAAAGTGATACCAAAAGTCTTACTGACCCAAACTTTTGAATGTTAGTGTATGTGTGTATATTTATTTATGTATCTGTATAAAATACTATTTAAAACGAACATGAATGTAAACCTAAATATTAGATCTTTCTTGTTGCATGATATAACCTGTCAAAAATCTTTTTTTTTCTCTGCTGAGAGCTATTAAAAATGAGTTGTTTATTTTTTGTGTACATTTAACAAAAAGTTTATTTTCACACCTCTAAATAGTCTTCTAATAAACCAGCTATGAACATAAGATATTCAAAATATTTTCTTCATCTCATTAGTTCATGTTTCCACGGCAAAAGGGCTCAAAAACATTTGCCCTCAACACTCTGTTATGGCCACTCTAAAGCTGACAATTAAAGTGACCATTGACAAAATATATGTTAAACTCAAGTAATAGCTTGAGCTGCAGAGATGGAGTTCAAGACGTTTTTATGAGCCCACGAGTGAAAGCCGGAGAGCAGAAGAGCGAACGAATGGATGAGATAAAGTTTTTGTTGGGTGCGTTATTGATCTGTGGACTGTGGAAAATCCGTTTCCAAACACAGTAAGTGTCTCATTACAAACAGAAACTCATTAAGGGTGTGGGGGACCACGGCAGCTTTTGTTTCAGGGCAGGAGACAATTAGCTCTCTCCCTTTGAAAACTTACTAATGAACAGCAAGCCCTGAGAGCACACACACACGGTCTCTCTCTCAGACAAAATCACTTTAAATCAAACCCAGACCTCATCTCCTCTCTGCCAGGCCAATTTGCTGAGCATATATTAGTATTTACTGTTCAATTCCACTGAATTAAACAGCTAGAGCAAGACTCGACAACAAGAAGGATTAGCTAGGCCCACATTTTCCCCACAATTTAATTAATCACAGGAAGAGGGATTGTGTTTCTCGGAGCCTCTTAAGGCCATTGCACATGGAGTCTGAAATTTTCGCATGCGTTTTTCCGTATTCCTCATCCTTTCCTATCAAAATGCATGCAACGGATGCGAAAACGCAGAAAATCGAACCTGATCCGAATTTTTTTTGATGGACGAAAGTTTCGGAGGCAGTGTGCAAACATGATTGACACAACGTGAGGTCGTATTTATTTTTTAACGTGCGAAAATTTCGGACTCAGTGTGCAGAGACCTTCAGTCACCAAGAAAACGGAATATTAATCAGCCTCGACCGTCGCGTGCTGCTTTCATCCCGGTTCAGAAGGCAATAGTCAAGGAAGTGCTTTAATCCCCGACCGACAGCGATATGAATCGGAGCTTTAATGCATTAGCGTAGTCCCTACGGTCATGGGGACAGATGGCTGGGCCGTCTTTGCGTTTCTTTGTTAAAGATTACGACATCTTGTAATTTTTACAATGCACTTAGACGCTAATGATCCAGGATGAAAAGGTGCTCTGTGAAAACTTTGTCGGGATTAATTATCCTCTGCGTATGTATGAACATTTCAAAATACGCCTCCTCTCTTTAAAAATATGTCATTAGAGTGCGGTTCTTTGAAATACAAAAAAGGCATTTAATCATTGTTGTAATATAAGAACGCATTGAGAGATCACAGCAGGGTTCTTTGCTCTTGGGAGAGTCAGTCTGCAGTGATCTGAGCTGTGTGAACAGGAAAACTTTGGTTTTTGTAAAAATTTGTTTTACTTTTAAAATATAAAGACCAGAAATAATGAGAATCACTCTTGCACTCAGACAGCCATCCATTACACCAGTAGTTGGCAATAAGTGACTATGTTTATGAGTGAGACTTTATGTTTATGAATCACTACTACATTTATGAATCACACACTCAGTCATTTGGTTCAAAAACACTGATTCATTCAGGAACAAAATAAGTGACCATTTTTTAAGTGAGCCACTGAATCAATCACTCCTCCAACTGGTTTTCTACAAATAATATAAATTGGATATATTGTCTTAAAATATAATTAGCTCATCCCCATTTAAACCCTATGTTAAGGAGACCAAATGTCCCCACAAGGACAATAAAACTTGATTTTTTTTGGTTCCCATGAGACCCATCAATTTCTATTTTATTTTATATTGTATATTTTATATTGTATTTTATTTGTTTTATTTTATATTTTATTTTATTATTACTTCTTAATGTTATAAAATTAATTATTTCTCTCTCTTTCTTTCTTTCTTTCTTTCTTTCTTTCTGTATGCATGTAATATTCTTTGTGTGTTGTGTTTAGGGGTAAGTTTATGTCAATGGAAAGTTATATACATACAGTCAGTCAGTGAGTGAGTGAGTGAGTGAGTGAGAGAGAAAATGTACATTGTCTAAAGCAGTGGTTCTCAACCCGCGGCCCGTCACGAATCCAAATGCGGCCCACCATGCTGAATGTTAGTCTATGTGCTGAACACAATTAAAAAATAACTTTCAGTTTTACAATTCATTTTAGTTTTTACATTAATTTAAAAATGTACTAAACAAACCCCCCGCCACTCACTTGAAGATGTTCAGGTAAAAAGAAACACCCATACTACGCAGCAATCATCCTTAATTACAGAAATGTGACAAAACATCTCTGGAGAGAACCTCCTTTCCATATTTGGATCAACATAGGCTACTTTTGTGAACGCACACTTTCTGCAGTGTTGCGTGTCAAGTCACGCTTCCGTGCGCGTCTAACAGACTGCAACTTACAATCGCAACTTCATTGTGCTGTTACTCCTTTCGAGCAGAATTTCACAAAATTGGTCAGCTCCCGACAGCATCAGGTGTTTTATTAATGGTGAGTAGAATTATTTTATTTATTTCAATAAATGTAATCGTTTAGATATCATAATATTTAGGCTATAAATAATATTATAAATCTGGTTGGTTTGTATTGATGACGTAATATGTAAATGACATGCATGCGGCCCGTGAGACTTGCACTTGGACCATAGTGCGGCCCGCTGGAAAAAAAGGTTGAGAACCACTGGTCTAAAGTATCTAATGGTTGTTTGGCCAAGAAGGACAGCTTTAAAATATTACAATCAATAAACATCTACCTTTTAGTGTGTTCTGAATTTAAGAGCTAGTTAATTCACTTCAGATCTGCCTTGTATCATTATTGGATAATGAAATAATGTTTAAATGAGGCAATCAGTCCTTTTGTATAAAAAGGTTTTAATTTCCTTATTAAATAAAATTGGGTCAGTTTGTTGGCAAAACAACAAAAAGTTGTTATATATTTTTTTATTCTTGTATTCCTCATTTTCTGTCTTTTAAAAGCTCCTCTTGGAAGCTAATATTCCATTTTTATTCGGACATTGTATAAAAGCTGGTAATGGCTAATTTGTTATTATTTCTGAAAGTAATTTCCACAATTGATCCTGCTTTTAAGAGGCACCTCAATCATTAAAGCTTTTTACTGAAGGCTACCTAATTACCTTTAATCATTCTTTAGAAATCATTTACATGTAGAAATGTCCTGTAATATACTAAAGTAATTCCAGAATTCTCTAAAGTGCAGGGTTATAAAGTTCCAACAGTCCAGGCTCTACATATCCATTCAATCTCTGAAAGGTTTCAGGTTGGCAGCTACAAAAGAAATTAAAAGTAGTAAAAGTAAAATTAAATCATAAACAGCGTGCGTGCCACAGATTGTTCTATGTGGGGGGGGGGATAATAATTTATAAGAAATGATTTACTGTCCAGATTCACTGTCCAGTTCGCTAATTATTGACCTCTGTGTTATAATTTATTCACTTACTTTTCAAGACAGCTGCTGCAACCAACAAACATATAAACTAGTTCTGAAGTAGCACTTGGTCTATACATCAAACCCTGTAAACTTTCACCTGGGCTTCACTAAACAAATTCATGGCGCGATTACAAGACATGGAGGAAATGGAAATCTCCAGCACCGATTAAATCCTCTCCAAATTAAAGACTCCAAGCTAAACTTATTGGCTGGATCTTATTTTGATTTGGGAGGACTGAGAGAGCACAGAGATATTCATCAATATGAAGAGCCAGTGGTCAAACAGAGATATCAGAGACTTGTCCCTGTGCAGGTGTTTATGCAATAATCACAGCAGATGTCTGCATCATAAACACAGCAAATATAGCCTGTAGGAATGAAAATCAAATCAAAAACTGGATCTCTGTAATATCTCAATTACAAGATGAAATGTGTCTCCTAGAGTTTCAGAAGAAATCAGCATCATAAAATGTGTTCATATTTGCAACAATAACAATCACAAAGTCTCAAAGTGCTTGAAAAAATACATAAATATTCAATCAGCTAAAGTGATGCAATAACAAACGAATAAAAACATAATCTATCAAAATATGATTTGTTTGTATGTTCTTATTCCTATATACTACAACACTAGTTTGTGTTCTGTGTGGTAAACCCTGAAGCACAACCAAACAACACTCGTCTCATCCTCTGACAGCCTCTTCGCTTTCATTTATCTCCTCACTCTTTTTTCTTTCAGACCATAGTCAGGGTATCCCCATGCGCTTGTTTTTTGCATGTATGCAGTTGGCTTTCCATTTGTCACTTTAAATGTCTCGTTTCATTTAGTTTCTGTATTTGAAGAGTCTAAAGGAGCTTTGAGGAAGACAAAATGCTGAACAGAGACCCACAGCTGGTCAAAGTCTTCATAAGAAGTCACACAAAACAGTCTGAATCAAAGTTGAACACTCGTTTGATGTCAAAACCTCACACACAATGCAGTAATGAGAAAACAGTAACTTAAAATATTGAAACTTGATTTCCATGAATACAAAAATACAGAAGAAAACCCTTTCCCTGCGTTCAAATATGCCTACTTGCCTAGTAGCCAAAAACAGTATGTGAAAAGACTACAATAAAACAATAGCCTTGTTTTCCAGTCCAAACATCTAAAGATTCTTAAATCAAGATACATTTACTTGAGAAGTAAAATGACATAAGAAGTCTTGTTTTACGAGACATTTATCTACATGAAGAGTTTGGGATTAAAACAAGAACAAAAATCAGCCAGTCGGCTCAGAAAAATCTGTTTAATTCAAGAAAAGGGAAAGGAAGTTTTCATTGGTTTCTTTCTTTTTTTTCAGTGCATGTAATGTTTAATGCTATGACTTACTGTAAGACATTCATCAACAATTTAACACCTTTTAAAGCCTTAATTTGTGGAAGGTCGTGTTAAGAGTTTTTAAGACCTGGAGGAATTCTGCTATCAGAAGGTATGCGATTTCAGACGCAGCTTTTCTAATCAGAATTTCTGCTCATCCAAAATGAATACATATGGATTATTTCACAGACAGAAAACAAAGCAAAATGTACTAATTTTTTAGTAGCAAAGTCAACAAAAAAAACTCCAAACATACAGTATTTCAAAGAAACTAAAATACTGGCAAATCAAATAACCTAGTTTCTTTTTAAATTAAACCTTGTTAAATAAAACTGTATGAGAATAAGCTCTGTTGATAATGTCAGGAGTAATCATTAAAAACAAAAAATTTCCAATGCTAGCTCAAAGCATATTAATGGTGGGCTGCACAGCAAAACCGCCTACAGTATTGGAAGAGCCCTTGAGACATGCCTATTGGTATGTTTAGTAACCGGTTTGCATAAATGCCTACAGGTTCACAGGTTTTGATCGTTTAGCAATGCATTTTGTGTGATGAAAAGCCTCTTTCTTTCAGCTTTAGTATGCAAGAATCTCAAGTTAAAAACGAGCCATTGCAGTTGAACAAGGTTGGTGAATGCACATTACACAAACTTTCACTGGATCTGCCCTGCCAACCTGATGGCTTTGTGTAATATTCTGTACCCACTTGACATCTCTCATCTGGCATTAGTACTTGTGGGCTTTCAAGGCTGTCAAGACTAGCTTTTGGAGAGCCCACATCCCTGTGCTGTCATGGTAACAGTCTTCTGTGCCAGGTGAGTAATGAATATTTACATTTTGATGGATGGTTATCCATCATCATATCCCTCTGAGACACACTCAGTCTCTCAGGGCTTTTAAAAACTTGCAGAAGTCCAGAGAGATTACCTAAGATATTAAATTTAGGTCAACTAAAAGCCAAGTGCATAGATAGAAATAACTAAAAAATACAGGTGCATCTCAATAAATTAGTGAAAACGTTTTTTCTTGTAACTTATTTCAAAAAGTGAAACTTTCATATATTTTAGATTCATTACATGTAAAGTAGAACATTTCAAAAGTTTTTTTTGTTTTAATTTTGATGATTAGATCTTACAGCTCATTAATGTCAAAAATCAGTATCTCAAAATATTAGAATATTTACATTTGAGTTTCAATAAATGACCATCCATACAGTATAAATTATGGGTATCTCTTGTTCTTTGAAACCACAATAATGGGGAAGACTGCTGACTTGGCAATGATCCAAAAGATGAACATTGACGCCCTCCACAAAGAGGGTAAGACACAGAAGGTCATTACTGAAAGGTAATGACCTTTCAGTAATGACCTTACTGAAAGGTCAGTAAGGTCAGTAAGGTCAGGTCCTTTCAGTAAGGTGTTTGGACCTTACTGAAAGGTCCAAACACAGTGGACCAATGACTGTTGGTCCACTGTGTTTTCTGAAGTCCACAGTCAAAGCAGCCATCTACCAGGACATTTTAGAGCACTTCATGCTTCCTTCTGCTGACAAGCTTTATGGAGATGCTGATTTCATTTTCCAGCAGGACTTGGCACCTGCCCACACTGCCAAAGTTACCAAAAGCAAGTTCAATGACCATGGTGTTGGTGTGCTAGATTGGCCAGCAAACTCACCTGACCTGAACCCCATAGCGAATCTATCAGGTATTGTCAAGAGGAAGATGAGAGACACCAGACCCAACAATGCAGATGACCTGAAGGCCGCTATCAAAGAAACCTGGGCTTCCATACCACCTCAGCAGTGCCACAAACTGATCACCTCCATGCCACGCCGAATTGAAGCAGTAATTAAAGCAAAAGGAGCCCCTACCAAGTATTGAGTACGTATACAGTAAATTAACATACTTTCCAGAAGGCCAACAATTCACTAAAAATGTTTTTTTTATTGGTCTTATGAAGTATTCTAATTTGTTGAGATAGTGAATTGGTGGGTTTTTGTTAAATGTGAGCCTAAATTATCACAATTAAAAGAACCAAAGACTTAAATTACTTCAGTCTGTGTGCATTGAATTTATTTAATACACGAGTTTCACAATTTGAGTTGAATTACTGAAATAAATGAACTTTTCCACGACATTCTAATTTATTGAGATGCACCTGTAATATATATTCAGTTTCAGATCTGTGCAATGTTTTTATGTTTTTGAAAGAAGTCTAATATTCTCACCAAAGCAGCATTTATTTGATCAAAAATAAAATAAAATATTAAAATTATATATATATATAAGCTGAATTTTCAGCATCATTACAGTCTCACATGATCAGAGTTGGGGATAATGCATTACAAGTAACTCAAGTTACGTAATTAGATTACTTTTTCAAATAAATAGTAAAGTAACTCCTGTCCCATGTTGAGAGAAATTGGGAGTGAGGTGCAGAAGCGGCACTTCCTTCAGCTGGAGGCTTATAGAAAGTGACGCAAAAGTAATGCAAATTACTGCATTGCTTTCCATAAAAAAAGTAACTAAGTAAAGCAATTAGTTACTTTTTTATGGAGTAATGCAATATTGTAACGCATTACTTTTAAAAATAACTTTCCCAACAGTGCACATGATCCTTTAGAAATCATTCTAATATGCTGATTTGCTGCTCAAGAAAATTCGTAAATGTTAAAAACAGTTGCTGCTTAATATTTTATATAAATAGATATAGAAAGTTCACAAACAACATTTATTTGAAATATAATTTTCTGGAACAATGTAAGTCTTTAGTGTCACTTTTGATCAATGTAATGCATCTTGCCGAATAAAAATCTTTCTAAATATCATCTGTATTCAACAGAACAACTTGAAGGTGAGCAAATGACATAATTTTGTTTTTGGGTGAACTATACTTTTAAGTGTAGACCGGTGCTCAAATATCAATTTATTCAATGCTAAAAACATTTACAGGGGTCACTGATGGGGGCTTAGCTGATTCTTAGATGTTCTGATTTCATCAAATGTGACCTAATATGTTCATGCAGAAGCATGCAGCTTACTAATGCAAATAACCCAGCAGCACATACACTGTAAAAAAAAAAAAGTTGGGCTACCTTAAAATTTTAAGTCAACCAGCTAAAGCAGATTTTTGAGTTTTCTCAACTTATTTTTTAAAACTTTTTGTTGTATAAACTTAAAATAATAAGTTGAGAAAGCTCAAAAATCTGCTGAAGCTGGTTGCCTTAAAATTTTAAGTTTGCCCAACTTTTTTTTTTTACAGTGTAGTGCCATTTCAAACACAACCGCCTTTCATTAAACACATCAGACAGCTACTGAAGGTTTCTTTTAAATGATCTCAGTGTTCTCCCTGAGACCAGTTAGAGTGTCTCCAGGTGAGAGTCACTGCAGATTGGATCAAGATCACAGAGACGTGTTGAGAAATGCTGTGGGACCAAGCGGCAAAGAGCCTTATTATTTCTTTCTCACCTCTAATTTACTCCCGTACATTCAGAATCTTGTCTCTTTAAGTGCTTGTGTAATGGAGAACAGTTATGTTGATGCATGTTGAGGAAAGACACTGACTCATTCAGGAAAGGCGTGAAATTAGTACAATTTCTCAGAGGACCAAGCAGCGCAAATTGCTCAGTTTCCAATGGACAGAAACCAATTTCCAACATTCTGTGCGACGCAAGGCCTACAGAGACCCTACTGGGGCATTTTTCAGAAGCAGGCGCTGGCAGATTGTCTGGAGAGCTCTCAGTCGGCATGGAGACAAAGCAAGAGGTGAAGATTGGCTATCACTATGACCGTTTTATATTTCGTATCAATGGCAGATTACAGTCATTACAGTGGCACTCTAAATCTGAGACAATCTGCTTAGGAATGCCAGAACACAGCATATATCGCTTTTTGGTCTCTTATTTGAGAAAGTGACTCCTGTTGAAATGTTGGGCCACATCATGAGGAATTCATTTAGTTCATTGCACTATGAAAACATACAGTAAGATTAGTTTGATCATTCATAAAACACACACACGAATGCATGAATATATGACTGCCTACATATACACATCAATGATGCCCGTTTACTCTGGTCTCATGAGAAGTCATCAATATGTATGAGATGACACATTATGACCCAAACCCATCTTACTGCATCAAAAAATGTCACCATCTCACAAATTATGGGAGTTTATTATAACAGGAGTTTTCTTTGAGCCTGTGCTGCAGCTAAACTGAAGTGATATCAGCATCATTGATCATAAAGGGAGCACTCTTTGCTTGGTTTCTGTATATTATATTAATTATAATTTGAATAAAAGCTTTATTTTTCATGCTGCAAAGTACACAATGCAAAGTGACGGCCTAATTCAAATGTGGGCCTGAATCTAAAACTGTGATGTTTGACAGAGATAAAAAATAGCAATGAACAGGACAAAAAAAAACATCTGATGTGTGAAAATAGATCTGTGCATTAAGTCTTGCAGTGCAAGTTCAATAGACCTGCCACTTGTTCTGTTACCTGAAATGTTTCATTATTTTATTACTTTCATTTGATCTTTTTAATGCAATGGTTATTTAATCGAACATTTTTTTAAAGGTTACATGTTAATGTTTTATTGTATTATTTAAATTATAATAATAGCATAATAATTAACTAATATCATTGAACTCTTTTCATGTAGTTAAATAAATAAATAAAATAAAATAAATACATAAATACAATAAACAAAATAGTTACAATAGTTTTTTCTATGGTACCGAGACTGGTGACAAGAACCGTGAAATGTTACTGTTATTGAATACTGAAATTTTGAACACACTACCTGGTATTGAAAACTTTGGTCCACTATTCATGATTATGGAGTAAATTGAAATTTGGACCGATACTATTATTCCTGAACACTTAAACAACAAATGATAAAAGTAACATGAATAAAGAGTAAAATAAAAATAATAATCAGGAAAAAAAATATTTTGGTAATACAGTTTTTCTCGATTGCTAAAACACTATAATCAGGCTTTTGAACTAAAATTTCAAAACCATAACGCCATTTTTGAAAAAGCACACCCATTTCCCTAAACTATAAACACTATTCCCCTGCTTTGACACATGAGTCATATTTGGTGAACTGTTACTGCAAAACTCTACACACAAATCCCTACATTTCTCAGTGCTTACACCATGTGGTCATATAGAAAGCACTAGCATTCAGTATTGTTCACTCAAGTCTGCAAAGTTTGAGCTCAATTAGCACACAATTACCCAAGTGGAAACACTAGGAGTCCAAATTTATCACACACCAATCAGAACCTTCGATGGATAAAGGGCCAAAGTCAGCTTACAGTTTTCTCAGTGGCTTTGGTGCATTTCTCAGATCAGAAATTAAATTCTCAAAACTACTTGTTCAACCTCCACATCATCTAGTCACTTGTGCACATCATAAAAAGTGTATCATTCTTTTGAACAAGTTGCGATTGCTTTGGTACATTCATGCAATTGTGTACATTTCTCTGCGGTTTCCTACATTATCATTTACTATTGTCATGTTGCTCAAGATGTATTATAGTCCTCTGTGTTATAGTCTTACCCCACAAAACCTCAAGTCATTAGTTCATCGTATAAGTCATTATGGTAAATGCAAAATGGTTGATCTACACTGTTGTCAAACCGTAAACAAATGTCAAGTTTTAAAACATTTTTAAGTGATTAATTAAGTGTTGATTGAGCTAGTGATGAACACCTGCTGTTAACAAACAGAATTTTATTAGACTTATAAATTTGTCATGAATTGTTCAAGTGAATCTTGACTTTCACTAATGAAGAGAATATAGATCAACCAATGACAAACCAGTTATCTGAAATAGCTCAAAGGTACATCTTATGAACCTTCAATTGGAAAGCATATATAGACAGAGGACAACACAAGAGTTACAAATTCTGACAGTGGACTTTCTCATTTTTATTTTCACCTTTGTGCCCATATTTATTTTACTTTTCTATTTCACAATGACGTTGTGAAGTGTTTTTTATTTATTTATTATTTTTTGTCAGACCACTAGTAAAAGTGTATCTGTGAATCATATCCAGTCTTTTTCAATCAATATCCCACATAAAGTAATGTGTAAATTTGTACTTTTGAAATGGATATACGTGACCCTGGACCACAAAACCAGTCATAAGTGTAAATTTTTCGAAATTGAGATTTATATATCCGAAAGCTGAATAAATAAGCTTTCCGTTGATGTATGGTTTGTTAGGATATGACAAAATTTGGCCGAGATACAACTATTTGAATAACTGTAATCGGAGGGTGCAAAAAAAACTAAATACAGAGAAAATCGCCTTTAAAGTTGTCCAAATTAAGTTATTAGCAATGCATATTACTAATCAAAAATTACGTTTTAATATGTTTACGGTAGGAAATTTACAAAATATCTTCATGGAACATGATCTTTACTTAATATCCTAATGATTTTTGGCATAAAAGAAAAATAGATAATTTTGACCCATACAATGAATATTTGGCTATTGCTACAAATATACCCCAGTGACTTAAGACTGGTTTTGTGGTCCAGGGTCACATATGGCATACATAAGAAGAGCAGCCTTCTGCATTTCAGTACAGTAACTGTCATCCAAACTGTTGCCATAGTTTACATCAGGTAACACTAACAGAGAGCACTGTTATATTGACAACATGACTAAGCATTTTGCCTAGCTTGTTTGTGAACAATGACACAAGGACTTTTCATTCTGATGGAACTGATGTGTTCATTGACAAATACTTACTTTTGAGAGATAAACTAAAGATATTGAGTAAGTTACAGGCTTTTGCAGGAAATCCATTGTGTGGTGCTGTTTGTACGAATTGTTTTGAGAAATACTTCTTTGCAAATATTACAGTAAGGATGATTCGACAAATGCACCAAAGAGACTGAGAAAAACTGTTTTCAGGTTTGAAACAATGGATCAAGAGAGACGTGAAGGAAGAGGTCAAGGACACCACGGAGGAAGAGGAGGAGGAGGAGGAGGAGGGAGTAGAGAAATAAATGAAGGAAGAGGAAGAGTAGGAGGTGGAGAGGGAGTACGGAGAGGAAGAGGAGAAGGAAAAAGAGGAAGATGAGAAGGAGAAAGAGGAGGAGGAGGAGGAGAAAGAGGAAGAGGAGGAGGAGAAGAAGGAGGATGACAACAACATGGAAGAGAAAGAGGAAGGGCAAGGGCAAGAAGACAAGCAGTCTCAGATATTTTAGTTGATGCGTGCCAGGGTTGGATCAGCCATGCATGATCTCAGATTAGATTGAGTTGTTTTGAGTGGAGAGCTTCATTTTGACCTGAATATAGGAAGTTTGGGGAACTGAGTTAGAAGTTATGGATTTGTGTTTAGAGTTTTGCAAAAGAGAGGCATAATTTCACGAAATGTGTTTAAGCAATTGAGAAAAACTGTAATTCATCATCAACTAGAAATCATCAAGAAACTATGGGCGATATTTCTGTAAGTTTGGTTTTATCTTTACATTTACATTTATGCATTTAGCAGACGCTTTTATCCAAAGCGACTTACATTGCATTCAAGTTACAGTTTTACATTTGATCAGCTCTTGCTTTCCCTGGGAATCGAACCCATGATCTTGACGTTGCTAGCGCCATGCTCTACCATTTGAGCTACAGGAAAGCACAACATTTCTTTATATACAGAAAATGAATCAAGCATTCTTCTCAAAAATCTTATGTCACCACAAGTGGCCTCAAACCTCAACTCACATTCAGCATCAAATCATCTTAATAGAAGAAAAAAAACTGCAACATAATGGATGAGAAATGAACAAGAAAGATGTGTAATATGATGAATACGGTGATTGATGCTTGGTACAAAGGAAGGTTTATGGATTGGCATATTTAAACAAATGTTGTGTAAGCAGAAAAATATATTCTTCATAATATCCTAAAAATAAAGACATCATTATACAGTAACCACAGGCTGTCAAGCTCCAAAGAGACCAAAAGCATGGACTGTTTTTAAAGTATTTGAGCGGTCATTGTCTCAGCCTCAGACGTCATGCCCACGAAACGTTGGCTGAACTTCTGATGCATATGGCACACAAAATTGGAAACACTTCAGGAGTTTCGAAGTCATCATCGGATTGGTTGAATTATGCGTGTCGAGTTCTTTAATATTCCACCACGAAATAAAGATGCCGTGATGCCAAACCAACTCATGGAAGTAGAAAGCCGTTGTGTTTACTACTGTGATGATGAGCGCTTATCAGGATCAACTAAATTCTGGATTTTCAAAATTATGTGAAATATTTAAAGTTTGCAGCATAGAATCTTTAAAATATGTCCAGTTTTACAAGCCGGTCTGTTATTGTGGGAACATTTCCACGCCCCTAAACATGATGCAGCACAAAATTAAATGTGATTGGTTGCTTTACCTGTCAGTCATATGGCCTCTTGGGTGAGCCTCGGCCATTCAAAGCGGCCAAGGTTCCCAGACCTTCTGCCGTCAGTCTGAGATTGTTGTCAGTCAGCTTCTGCTGGTAAATGCCATATTTACACTGTGGAAAAATGCATCTTTCTCCACTGACAATACAGCTGTGTATTCTACTAACATTTGCAATTCATCTGTTGATTGCAAAATGTATTTCTTCAGAATGCACAACTATTTTAAAATGTACATCAGTGCAGAAACAGCCTTTTTGCTCACATAATATAGTACTCCAAGTAACATCAAAAAGATGAAACATACCATATATGTAACACTACATCATCAGGCACTTTTCTGCATATGTTTTGGGAATGTCCTGTCGTCATCAGTCTATGGACACATGTAAACCTGGTTTTGTCATCATTACTGCGGATTGATTGGTCTGTTAACCCAAGTTTGTGTCTTCTTAATGATGATTCTGGTCTCTGTATTAGTTCAATGCAAAAGAGAATGTTGTTTGCTGGTTTTACAGCTGCGAAGAAGACAATAATCCAGAACTGGTTTACACCACACATGTGTAGAAAAACATATTGGATCCGTAGCCTCCTGCAAATAGTGTCATGTGAATGTGCAACGGCGCGAGTTGGTGGGGCCAGGCCCTCGACCATTGATGCTTGGCAGTGTTTTTTGTTTGATATACGTGATTATATAAAGGAGTGACTTTTGTGTTTTTATTGTCCTTCCCTCTCTCCCTCCCTTTTGACTAGACTTTGAGATGTTGAGTATGTGTCTGTTGTTTTGTTTTGTTATATTTTGAATGCTGTGTTGTGTTATGTGTGAAAATTTAAAAAAAAAATGTTGATAAAAAAAAAAGATGAAACATTTAAAGTGCCATTTATAAGGTACCGCTCTCACTTTCAGTTATCTGTGATTATCCAACAATAATGCACATTTCAAAGTGTCACCAAAGTCTGAGATTTCTCACTCAACTGTTAACCAGCTGAATGGGTTTTCATTTATGTTAAAACACATTTTCAATCGAATGTTTGCACCCACAGCGCTGATGAGTTAAAGAACACGGATATTAGATGTTTCTGACAACTTGCCGTGTTTACTTGAAGTATGTCAGAGTCGGTTCTCTGTGGCCGGGGGCCGACGAGGCATCTGATTTGATCAGGGAAAACCAAAGACCCCAGTTAGAACTGCTGTAATGGTGGTCAAAATGAAGAAAAGTTGCAGTGATATTGCCTGTAATTCAGTGCAAGCACAACATCTATTAGGATATATTGAGCCCTCGGGATACAGAGATAGCAGGGGATGGAGGGGTCAGAAAATACCGTGTTCCTCCTCACAGAGGATTGTGCACTAGAATGTTCTGGAATCACTCAGGGAGATTAAAAGGAGAGTTCGGAGAGAGAAAGAGAAAGAGAGAGAGGGGCTCTGAGAATCCACTGAACCTCCGCTGACTTTATAAATGCGATTGGATCTACAGCGCAATTGGATTACAGAGCTCTTATTTCATTACGCATTCTCTTCTTTATTGTATTATTTCAGAAAGAGTTGGAAACAAGTCTAATAGCTTTTTAAACAGGTTCCTGTCAGTGGTGTTTTAAGCTGCTGTTATTTACCATGAGCGTCTCTGCTAGGCAATCGATCAGACGCCTTCATTTCAGCATTCTGCTGTCACTCTGAGATGAGGCTGTGAAATAGATTGAGGACAGGAGGGTGGAAAACTGAACGAAAGCCGCACTTCTCCCCAGCTTGGCTGGCCACAAGATAGCATTTGGTTTCTTTTCTGTCAAAGGCACATTCTTCTGCTTTTGTATATAACACTAGTGACAGATCCATTAAGAGCTTTAGAATTAATTGAAATTCAAAGAGCTGTGAAAAACATAAGAGTGCAGCTATTTAACATGAACCTGCTTCAGGCCTTGTGCTGCATTCTTACAACGCTCTGGCAGGTAATATCACACTGAAGTGTCACAGAACAACTGGAGTGAAATTGGAGAGATCTGCAAAAAACCTTATACCATTTATAATCCGCTACTGATCACTGTTCCCATTGAACATTCAAGAGACTGAATATTTACAGACAGCATACTTTTTTTGTTAAGGGGTGAATCTCATGACTATGACCATGTTTCATCCCCGGAACCAAAAAAATTAAATAAGATTGCAATGTAATGTAACCTAATTTTCATGACATTTACATGTATAAATGGCTTTTCAACTATTAATCAATGTGAATGAAATCTAATTCATGAAAATATTAATAACAATAAGTAAAAAAAAAAAAAAAATTAAATAAAAACACTAGTAACAACATGCCACTTAGGCTACTTCAAAATAAAAATGATCAATTTTTACTCCACAAATCTGAAAACATAACTGTGTCCACAGATCCCTCATTAACAAATAAACACACAAAAAGAGATGTGGAACATATTGCAGTGTCATAGATCACTATTTTCCAGAGACACAAAATTAGATCAAAACTGTTTTAACTGACTAAATCTCACAAATGTTGATATTCAGATGAAATGACCAAATTAAAAATAGCACAGCCATTCATCAAAAGTGCTGAGATGAGATTTTGTGCCATCAGGAGAAAAAAATTAAGGTGCAGAAGTCACCTTACCCCATCTTACTGTATATAAAATATAGATTAACAATTGCAAATAATTTGCCTTGATGGTAAACAGGATTGGTTAATTCTGTAATAAATAAATAAGAGTCGCCTCACTGGATCTGGTGACATCACAGGCTAATCTAATCAGTCACGCCCCAGTGATTGATGGGAGACGAGCAGCTCTTGCACTATGAAGACAGCACTGGAGAGAGAGGATGCTGACAGTGATGGAGCGCTCTCCCGGTAGATGGCTGTGTTTTTACGTTTGGCCTGATGATGCACCTTTGCTTCGTCACAGATCGTTTCAGCCAATGCAGGGTGTGTGTGTGTGTGTGTAAGTTTATAATGATTTAAATGTTCCTATTCTTGATACAGAAAACTAAAAAAAGGACATTTCTCATGCTTTGAACATTTTAAATAGACTGAAGGTGTTCTAAGTGGTTCTAGGTATGGCATTGCTAGGAGGTTACTAAGGTGTTCTGAATAAATGCTAGGTCAAGTGTGATGAACAGAGCTTGAAAGCTCTAGGAAAAGTTATAATCAGAAGTTTTGAAAATAGAATTATGCAAATGTATATATATATATATAAAGAACATTATGAGAAATGACAAAACTGGAATACTGAGAAGGCCCTGTTTCTATGGTTACTGTCTCTACTAAATATTCTACATCCATGTAACCCTGCATAATGCTACATCATGTTTAATACTACTCCTGAATACAAGTCATACACATATACACAAAATAAATATAATTACATTAAATGTAATTTATTAATACAAATTGTAATAAAATAAGATCACATGAGAACAGCATTTCTCACTAAATCTGCCAAGTACATCTAACAGAAAAAAAGTGAAATAAATACATTTTAAGAATGACCCTATTTTTAGGATTGTGACATTATTTTCATCACAATTAAGAATATTTCACCTCATTACTCATTACTGTACCAAATTACTAAATTTTCAGTACTGATATATATACTGTATATATATATATATATATATATATATATATATAAAAAAATCTCAATAAAACAAAAATGAAAAAAAGCAAACAAACATCCTGACATCTCACAATAATGAGGAACTGGGAGGGTCATTAAATTAATGTTAGAATGCATGCATGAATAAATCGATCAATCCTAATGCTCCTATAACTGGGCTACATTTTCTAAATAAAATATCACTTCATGCATTTCCTTTTATTTTGGATTGAACTGTGACATGTTTATGTTAGATTCGTCCATAAACCCTATGTACAAGAAGGCATAAATTTATATTTCACAACTGCTTGCAGCACAAAATAATCGCTCTGATTTAGCATCATGTTAAGAGGGGATAAACGCCGTAGGACCATATCGCTTTATGAATCAATACCGTATCCCGAGTAAACGCAGACGAGGGCACAAAGAGGAGGTGATTTGTGGTTTGGTAAAGCTGCAGTAAAGAATTCATAATGAACTAATAGACAGGAGAGGAGAAGATGAAAAACAACAGGGGAGATCCATTAAAGAGGGAACAATCACTGCTATTAGGATCATTATAATCAGCAAGCTCATGTAATAAATGATAAACATCTTTTATCAGCATCTTTACTGCAGAGATAATGTTTGTTAGTCACAAAGACAGGTGTTGGACACCACATCCAGAAGATAATGAAATAACAGGACTCATTATTTCGAGTTAAATACTTGGGAAGGCTGCAAAAGAAAGGTAGTGTAAAAATACTGTAAATGAACTGGAGAAATTAGTATATTATTATTGTAATAAATAACTTTGCTGAGATGTAATTATCCACCTATGTTAGACAAATCTCTTTTAGTTTTATTATTATTATTTATTTATTTGAACAGAACTCGCACTTCACTTTTATTTTGTTGTATATGCTGGTGTACTCTTCTGTAAACTTCTTTCAAAGAACGGAACATGAAATATATATATGTAAGGGGAGAGAGAGAGAGAGAAAGTAAAGAAAAGAGAAAGACCAAACTCTGAGAGAATTTGGGAAAAGTAACAGGGGTCTTTAACTTTTAAAATGTCTCCAACATATCAGTCCAACTTCCATAACGCCTGAATTCAGATGCAAGCAGCACCTGTGGTGACACAATCACATAGTCCTGTCCCACACCCAGAAAACTTTACAAAAGTAATTCCGCAGATTGTCTAACTCGATACTATTCAATTCCAGCAGACTTATTGAACAACCAAAACAAATGGAGTCACACCGGTACACCTTGCACAAAATTCAACCGCACGCTCCTGCATCTCAAGCCATACATTTATCTCCAGCATTGTGCTATTCTGCTAAATCAGGATGAGAGTCACTCCTGAAAATAAACCTCAATAAAACAATTTAGACCCAGTGTGTGCATCCCAAATAGAAAAAGAAGCATGGAAGTGTGTAGAAGAGGTTTCTAATACAAATCACAGCTGATAAAGCTGATAAAGGACAAAAAAAACACCATAAAAGAACCATAAAGGTAGTCCATACAATTGTATTCCAGAAGTCATATGATAGCTTTGGGAGAGGAACAAAATAAAATTGAAGATATTTAGTACAAATAATCTTCCCTTTTCTTCATTCACATTGTAAACTTGAGTACTGACATGTCACATGCAGCACACAATATATAGTCGTTCAAATATGCAGAGCGGAGAATGAGATTTGAAAGATACAGTATATTTTAATCTGAATGAAGAGAAGGATGAATTTACAGTGAATAGTTTAAATTTGGGTCCATTTCTCACAAAGGGTCACACTTTATTTTAAGGTATAATTCTAGCTATTAACAAACCATTAACTATGACATTTACCTCAATAAACTCCTAATTTGCTGCTGATTAATAGTTAGTAAAGCAGTTGTTAAATTTAGGAATTAGGGATATAGATTATGGTCATGCAGAATAAGTACTAATAAACAGCCAAATATGTGACCCTGGACCACAAAACCAGTTATAAGGGTCAATTTTTCAAAATTGAGATTTATACATCATCTGAAAGCTGAATAAATAAGCCTTTGTTAGGATAGGACAATATTTGAACAACTGAAAATCTGGTATCTGAGGGTGCAAAATAATCTAAATATTGAGAAAATCGCCTTTAAAATTGTCCAAATGACGTTTTTAGCAATGCATATTACTGATCAAAAATTAAGTTTTGATATATTCACTATAGGAAATTTACAAAATATCTTCATGGAACATGATCTTTACTTAATATCCTAAGGATTTTTGGCATAAAAGAAAAATGGATAATTTTGACCCATACAATATATTGTTGACTATTGCTACACATATACTCCAGCGACTTATGTTTGGTTTTGTGCTCCAGGGTTACATATGCTAATAAGCTTGCTAATAAGCAATTGTTTCTAAAGTGTTGTTACATCACAAAGTTACTGAATGCATTTAGAAAACACAAGTCAAATACAATTGTATTCTTCATTTATATATGTTTTTGTCTCGGTCACTATGAGGGTGAGATAATATTGACAGAAGTTTCATCATTTGGTTGAACTACTTCTTTAATCACTAGCTGATCTGTGAAAGCGTTGTATTTTTGCCTTTGAGAGCCTGCGTTTGACCTTGATTTGTCATGAACACTCTTTCTGTATCAGCCCCTCATCTCTTGATTGAGTGATGCCTCCAGCTACGAAGCAAGAAGATGGAGGAAAAAGACCGGAGAGAACGAAAAGCTTTTGATCCAGGAAATACCCCATCAGCTGGCAAAGTCACGGCTGACCGTACTGTGCGTTTAACTGTACAGTTTTCCACTGATTTAAGATGAAACCTTTACTACAGCAGGCTGATGTGAATCACTGAAACACAAATCACACTCCTTATCAGAGATAGGGGAAGGTTGGGTGAGCAGAAATGGCTGCATCCTGTGATCTTTCTGGAGTTGATGTGATTGGTGAACCACATGGCAATGTGATGCAATTAAGTTCCTTTCAGAGCAATCCTCTAATCCTCCTCTAGCTCCAATTTATTCCACAGAGTTACAAACCTCTGCTGTTTTAATAACTGGTATTTTAAATACTGCTACAATTTGTAATAAAGTACTTGTCACTGGATTTGTCTAAATTTACGAGGTTCCTGCCAAGTAATCTTTTTTAAGAATTTTGGCAAACAGTATGATGCTTATCAGTCAATTATTAATTATAATTAAAGGGACGGTTCACCCAAAAATGAAAATTCCCCCATGATTTACTCACCCTCAAGCCATCCTCGGTGTATGTGTCTCTTCTTTCAGATGAATACAATCAGAGTTACGTTGTATATTAAAAAAAATGTATAAAGCTTGGCTTTTCCAAGCTTTATAATGGTAGCGCATGGTGGTTGAATTCGAATAGTGTTTTTATAGAGAGCGAATATTCGACTATTTGTGCACACCCCTATTTTATAAAAGAAGTGATGGACAGTTTTGTGACAAGCAGGATTCAGTTTATGACACTTCTCATTCATTTCTGTGGTATCAGCAAACAGTCTGTCGCACAACTCTGACAGAAATTCAATGACACCAAGGCTGTAACGTGATTGGTTATCAAGGCTCACATGATCCAAATTGATCATTACACTTTCTCTAATAGTAAAACTGGTATCTCCCAATAATAAGGCCATCTCTGACTGAGAAAAACACTGTCATCTAGTCTGCAGTAAACAGTCCCTGACATTAATCTCTAAAGAATAGTTCCTTGTGTCTCATCTTTATCTTGTTTCTATTATTACCGAAATCATGAAATTCTCATGTGACGGAGTGGGCGGGCCTTTCGCCCTGCAAACGGCTGCTTGTAAACACGTGTGTGTCTAATTAAGTCTTCATGGGTTCGACTTTATTGCACACAGATTGAATACTGCTTTTGGTAATTACAACTAGACTCTTGTTATGAATGTGTTTCATGCCTTAATTTAATTACATTTATTAATCAGTGCTAGAGAGCAAAAGAGCTGCAGAGAGAGAGCCGAAGAAGAAAATATAGAGCCAGGAAGAGAATATGGGTTGATGGGGGTGTTTATTTGTTCTAGCTTAGGTAGAGGGATATTGCATTGTGCTTTGCTGCCCATAATTGGATCTGATAATGATGAATTATGGAACATTTCCAGGAGATAAAACATCGCCCAGGCGCTTATTTGAAGCTGGGGCAATATACATCAAAATGAGAGGTGTGGAACAGCCACCCCCCTCATTGAGCGAAGGTGGGGGCCTCGGTGGCCTTTCACCATCAATTTCATTTATTTCTCTCAAGGAATTATGTCTATAAACAATACTGCAGTAGCTGCAGAAAGACAGATTAGGGATGAAAAGTGGACTGGTTATGTTTAAAGTAATAAGGGGAAGGGTGTTTAGTGGATAGATCGAGTACACAGCCTGTAAGCCCCCCAAAAAATATTGTTGAGACACTTAAATGTGCAAATGTAACTTCATGAGATAATATCAAGCGGCATTTATTTTAAAGAATGACAGCACAATTACACTTTTCAAGCAATCGTGGAGAAAAAAATAATGCAAATAATCTGCAATCGGCAGTCATGGAAAATGTGGTTTGACTTGGTATAATATAATATATACTGATCTAATATGAACTCAAAAAACAAGGGGGAATTTAAGCTCTGCTCTTGTGCATCAAACAACTCTGAAGTTAACTTGCTCATTGTACCAACATAGTACTTTGTAAACATGACTTTGCTTCTAGGTAGACTGATAAATAAAACAGTGCCATTTTTGTCTTTGCTGTGATGGAAATAGTTTTTGTCAGTTATTTTGATTATATTAAATAGTTTAAAGATTGTGTGTGTGTGTGTGTGTGTGTGTGTGCTTGTTTAACACCTTGCCCTGCTGGTTACCATTAAGCTGATGAAAGTAGAGGCCATTTCCACAGAAGTGCCGAGGTTATGAGAGAGCACAGTGAGGGTTTTAACAGGTGCTATAATACATGAGTGTTTTCTAATAAGATCCCTCGAGGAACAAACAGCCATACAGAGTGGTAGAATCCATGCATCTAGGCCACAGAGAGAGAGAGAGAGAGAGAGAGAGAGAGAGAGAGAGAGAGAGAGAGAGAGAGACAGAGAGAGAGAGAGAGACAGAGATACAGAGATACAGAGAGAGAGAGAGAGAGAGAGAGAGAGAGACAGAGATACAGAGATACAGAGAGAGAGAGAGAGAGACAGAGATACAGAGATACAGAGATACAGAGAGAGAGACAGAGATACAGAGAGAGAGAGAGAGAGAGAGAGAGAGAGAGAGATACAGAGAGAGAGAGAGAGAGATACAGAGATACAGAGATACAGAGAGAGAGAGAGACAGGGAAATGAGAAGTAGAAGGACCAAAATGACAAATAGAAGGGGGGTGAATTTCTGCAAAAGAAGTTCTGCTTTTGACAAGAAGAAAGCAAGAAAATAATCTGGTCAGTGAAACAAAGGTGTCTGAGATGATGAAAAAGATTATATATAAATATATATATATATAAAATTTAGTTTAAAATGCACATAAAGTAATCATTGTATTTATGTGGGTTTCATCTTTTAAAACTTTCATATAATTTTCAACAATATTTTCAAGATATTTTCAAACAGGTTTTTAAAGGGGTGGTTGATTGCGATTTCACTTTTTTAACATTAGTTAGTGTGTAATGTTGCTGTTTGAGTATAAACAATATCTGCAGAGTTGCGACGCTGAAAGTTCAATGCAAACGGAGATATCGTCTTTTAAAATTCTGGCAGTTTAATGCCTACAAAAACGACAGGTAAGGGACTACAACGAGTTACTTCCCGGGTCTGATACGTCACAGACCCAGATAAACCCTGCCCCCGGGAACACGCAGCAAAGGGGGCGAGGCCATGCTGCGCTGCTTTAGAGAAGAGGAAGAGAAAACTAGGGGTGCAGGTAAAAATCTATTCATATGAATCGCGATTCTGTCTTCTAACGATTCTAATGGATTCTCAAGTTTCAAAATCATTAAAGCAGCAGTTCTTAATACTGTTACTCTGTCGCCCTGCTCTGCATCTCTCTCTCTCTCTCTCTCTCTCTCTCTCTCTCATTCAGATCGTCAGATCAGCTCCAACAAACTGTTCCAATTATACACTTATTTTCACACAGCAATGAGAAGCATTATAAATGGACACGCATGCGGTTGCTGTGCTGTATTAAAACTTTAATCAGGATAAAACCGTATATTAAAAGCTAACAGAAGCAGTAGCACTTACAAATAGCAGCGTATTTAAAAGTATGAGACAACAACAACCAAACATACCATTAAGAGCCGTGCTTGCACAGGTTCTGCACGATCCTCTTCACTAATATCCTCTGGGTCTCAATCGGGCTCAAATTGATAAGCATTATAGACAACGCCACTGTTTACAATTCAACCGGAGCACATGCCACTGAGGAGAGGGGCGGGACGTTCAGACGTGCAGTAGAGGCGGTTTAGCCAATCACAACACACTGAGCCAGCTAACCAATCTCAGCCCATCGAGGGAGGGGCTTCATAAAACCAGGAAATAAATCGAGGTGTTTGTCAGAGAAGGGACAGAGAGGTGTGGAATAAAGGTAAATTATGTGAAAAATAATGCGTTTTTAAAAAAAACAAGCATGAACACATGCTAGACTGCACCCCATAAACACAATCAAGCCTAGAAAAAAAACCAGTCAACCACCCCTTTAAAGGTGTTTGAAAAAGGTTTTCAAAGTCATGCGTGTATGAATTGCAGTTTTAATGCATTTTTGAAAATGTATAGATCTGGACTCAAAACAGAAATAAAGTGAGAAACAATGACCTGAATACATTAAACAAATCTAAATATTATATTATATATAATATAAATATTTAAATATAAATAAAATATTAATTTATATAAAATAAATGTTTTTCTTTTCTTTATAGGATAGAATAGTACAGAAAGAGAGAGAGACTGTGTGATGAACCAGGTACAGTAAATATATGCTTATTTATATTTAAAAATATCTGCATCTTAAAAATGCAGCTTTAAAGGTTTATGATCACGTAAATTGTATTTGTGATTTCATATAAGGCTTATTTTGTTACATTCCTCAAGAGGGCAGCAGAGAGACAAAGTGCACTCTGCTGGATTTCATGGAACTTGACTCTCCTCTACTGGTTCAAAAAATGATTTTCCATTACAGCTGGATTTTTTTTTCCTAACTATGATCTAAAGATAATCTGCAGGTCTGTGCATTATTTTGTGTGATGAATACAGTGAAACCAAACAAATTCATTTTCCATTTCACTGAGCACAAATGCAAGTGTTTTTTTATTTCCTAATATCTTTCATAATTAAGCAAGACAAAAGAACGCCCTTCAGAAACATTTGATATTGATGCGTAAGCGGTTTCCTTATGATTAGGATTTATGATGCCATTTTATTAGCCATGTTCACAAATAGAATACTAGCTCACTATACAGTATGCATTTTGCAGTAATTTATACAGTATGTCACATGATCTCATAATGTTGTGTGTGAGTGGGGGGACCAGTTACTAGTTAAATAAATATGATTATTTTGCAGTTTTCATTTAATTTTATGGAAAATATGAACAGTCTGATATATGTCTGATATATGTCTGCAGTTAGTATGCTTTCATTACACTGGAAATGGAAGGTCAAATTGAGTACACTGCATTGTGGAATACAGTATCCCACTGAGTGTACTTGTTGCATACTCTTGTATACCTATTGTTTAAATGTTTGTTAAATTTTACGTATTATTTATGCCAAGATATGGCATGTTTCAAAATCTCACTCACAGTTAAAGAATGCAAAATAGAGTTTTGGCCCCACACGTCTTTTAAATCCTGCAACATTGCAAATAAAGTTAGGCTACCTCACTCATTGCCTCTTTTCAGTCCATTTCGAAACATATTGAGAGTTTATCTGCAATTGTTGCAGCATGTCTGGAAGTTAGTGTGAAATGAATGAGTTTTGCTCAAGTCTCCTGATACTGTAGAGAGATGCCTCTCTTCATCAGTCTGAGTGTTTTCCACACCTACAGCTACACTAAACATGCTATTATACACCCCCAACATCATATCCGTGTTGACGACTGACCCATAATCAGCTATTTACTGCTGTGATCATGTAGACAAACTCAATAAGATCAGATGTGAGGGATGTAGAGAAAGTGATAGCATTCATTAACAGCTCAAATCAGCATCAACACAAACATCCAAACTTTCGCTTCACTTCTTCCAAAAAAAAGTTTACTTCGATTCTAAAAACTGCAATAAAAGAGAAATTAAATTACAATGTGGACAGTTAGTTTACCTTTGGTTTGAATTTATAAGGGCCCAAACCTAGTGGTTTTAAGTTTGACAGGTCTTCTCCCAAATGTTCCACGGCACATGACTGTTCACAATGGTGGCCCATTTGTCATTTTATGACAACCAAATTAATTTACAATTCACATTTACAATATATGTACTAGTGTTAGAAGAGCTTTAATAGTGCAATATCTAGTTTTCTCTTGGCCAATTCAAGAATAAATGTCTTGTTCTGCTGTCAAATGAACACAAGAGGGCGGCAGCAGCCCATCACCAAAAGATCATGGAAAACAGACATTAATTATCTTAGATGCCATATTGAATTGAACTAAAGGAGGCTGAGGAATTGACTTACAATGGCACACACTGTATAAAGGTTCTAGATCATGTAATTTTCACAACTTTCAAAACTGTTTTATGGATTTTGTGCTTTTGTCTACAGATATTTCTCTTCTTCTTCAGAAAGGCCTTTTGTCAGCTGAACAATGGGAAGAGTACAATCCATTGAATGCACTATACTTCAGTCCCGGTACTACAGGGGTGCTAGAGGGTGCTAAGCACCCTCAAATGAAATTAATAGCTCCCTTCCTTAAAGCTGTAATAATGGCATTTTATTGCAGATTTAGCAAACTTATAAGTGCCCAAAGCCATTAAAATTTTCCCAGGCCTCTTTGCTATAATAAAACTAACATGTTTCCTGTTGTTGTCCTTATCTATTTGAAAGTACTACGCATTTCATGATCTCTCTTCTGAGCTCCTGAAGAAGCCCAGCATCTCTTTCTCCACTGTCAGTGTGTTCAGACGCCCTCTGCAGCCGCAGGCGTTCAGGGGCCACAGTTTCACCATCACCTGATCCTTTGAGCCACAGTATCCAGGAGCAAGCTTCCACCTCACAGAAGCCACACCCACCCAGCTGTCAATCACTCAGCCTCCTTCCAGCTAATGATTCTCACCAGGGAAACTACAGCTGTGTCTACCACAATCAAGTTGACTTAAAGGGGACATAACACACACAGTTTCACCCAATCTCATGTTAATCTTGAGTACCTATAGAGTAGTACAGCATCCTTCATATCCAGTGTTGGGGAGTAACTAGTTACATGTAATGGAATTACGTAATTTAATTACAAAATAAAAGTAATTGTAATTAGTTACAATTACTAAGAAAAAATGTGTAATTAAATTACAGTTACTTATGAAAATGTGGTAACACTTTAGAATAGGGAATTCACTATTAACTACGACTTTTCAATCAATAAATTCCTAATTTGCTGCTTATTAATAGTTAGTAAGGTAGTTGTTAAGTTTAGGTATTGGGATTAGGGATGTAAAATAAGATCATGTAGAATAAGGCTGTCACAAATCCTGGTCATGAACTTTGCTTCATTCACCACTAGAGGTCACTCTCCCATCACATGGACTTTCACACAGTTACAGATCACTCATAGACTGCATTTCCCATCATTCACTGCACCCACACAGCTGTTCACAATGATCACGCTTGCACCTGTTCACCATCTCACAATCACCATCACCCAATCACACACACACACACACACACTACATAAACCCTGGACTTTCTGCCACTCACTGCCGAGTATTGTTAGCCTAGCTACGTACAAAGCGTTTCCCAGTTTCCCGAGTTAGATTTCCTGTGTTCCCAGTATCCCGAGTTAGATTTCCTGTGTCCCAGTATCCCGATTAGATTTCTTGCCTGACGCACGTTCTCCTGGATTATTCTCTCTGCCTAGCCCTCTGGATTAAGTTTGCCGATCGCCGACCCACGCTTGCCCCTGGACTATTCGCTGCCTTATCCTTGTTATACCTGTTTGCTACTGTCCGACCCTGCCTGTATCGACCATGTCTTATAATAAAAGCTTGCAGATGGATCCGCATGTCTCACGTCTCGTCAGCTCCGTAACAAAGGCATTAATATGTGCTTAATTACTACTAATAAATGGCTAATATTCTAGTTATATACATGCTAATAAGCAACTAGTTAAGAAACCCTAAAATAAATTGTTACCGAAAATGTTAAGGATTACAAAGGGGGTTACATCTGATTTTTTCACATGCTTATCTGATAACTCAAATATTTTCTATATGGGTTTATGTATATGCTTTATTTTTTTAAGATTAACTTTTTTTCTAAGGCATCGTTATTCCAGTGTTTCCTGTCATTGCTATGCAAAGATTTGATTTCAAAAAACAGTATCATAGCTATTAAACTATTTCTTGTTATGATTTTAAATCTGTATTTAACCTCAGAATGATCTTAAAGTAAGTCTGATTTTGTGGTGGCTGTGCTTCAAAGGGGACATCGGATGCCCATTTTCCACAAGTTGGTATGATTCTTTAGGGTCTTCTCGAAATGGTCTCAGTGGTCATGTAAAACCACACCCTTTTTACCTTGTCAAAAACAGCTCTGTTCACAGCGACTCGTTTCGGTGCATATCTCTTTACATGCTAATGAGCTCTGCTCACCCCGCCCCTCTCTTCTGTGGAAGAGCAAACGCCATTCACAAATAATTATAACAAATATAAAAAGTGAGACTTCCTTCTTCTGGACGTGGAGCTGGATCATGAACAATGGGTACTGATCCATCCTTGAGTTTTAACTTTTTAACAAAACCTGCCTTGAATTGTCCCTCATTCAGAAAGCAGTCTGGGGTAAAAGGATTTGCGCAGCCAGGCATAAACGAATTTAAGTGAAGTGAAGTGTGGCCAAGTATGGTGACCCATACTCGGAATTTGTGCTCTGCATTTAACCCAAGTGCGCACACACACACACCGTGAACACACACCCGGAGCAGTGGGCAGCCATATTGCCAAGGGTCTCACCTCAGTCGTGGTATTGAAGGTGGAAGAGAGTGCTGATTATTCACTCCAAAATCAAAATGGCTTGATAATTGAAACTGTTTAGGTTTTTGGGTGGAAAAAAAGGAGTGAATCTTTATCATTGTAGGGTGGTTGTGTCCACACAATGCTAAACACATTTATATGCAAATGAAGATATTTTGCATCAAATGTCTCCATTAAATTTAAAATATTATAATCTTGATTCAAGTGATGAAGGACTTTGAAAGTCTGACAGTAATCAGTGTTGAGCACTACTGTAAGGTTAACCCTGCCTGGTTTACATGTTTGAAAATGATTAACAGTTGAAAACATTAGAAATTTAGAAAAGTAATCAAATATAATCAGTTACATTACTTTAATAAAGTAATTGAAAAGTTACACTAATTACATTTTAAGTAGGGTAACTTGTAATCTGTAACCTATTACATTTCCAAAGTAACCTTCCCAACACTGTTCATATCTCCAAAAAAGTATTTAGTTTTATCATATTTATAAAAGAAAGCTACAGCTTTACGAATCTCTCCGAAAACAGCCGAGCTCCCGGAGGCGCGCTGTGGGCGGAGCTAAAGAGTGACAAGCACTTGAGCGCCGATCACCAACAAAACAGAGACATTTGATGCAGTTTCACTTACCGTCTGCAGTTCTGAATCATGACCGGGATCTTTTATAGCTGGGACCGCTCCATCTTTCAGTATCAAACGATGTGCAAATCCAGCGTCGAACTGGGCCTTATTTATAAAACGTTCGTTGCTGCCCCGAAAAACAAACTGCATCCACTGTTCACGTAATGCTGGGTTCTTTGGGAAGCTGAACAAAGTTATCTTTCCCTTACAACCAAAAACACACTTCTTTGGAGACATTCTTCTCGTACAGTGCTGTCGGATGAAGCGCGTTAAATGGGCGCTGCATGTGCGGGCGCGCTGTTCCGGCCGGGAGAAGTGCCCATATAAGGAGTTCCACCCTTCATTACGTCATGAATCGAAAAAAACTTTCCGAAACTTAAAAGAAACTCAGAAGTGTGTATTTGATACAAAAATACTCTGCTTGCTATACGTCCAAATCGTTGTTATTTTTAAAACGTTGGCCATGTTTAGCATGAGAATCAACTCTTTTTTAACAGTGTAAATAACTCAACATGCACTATCTGAGAGTGTGCCTCTGTCACTTCTTGTCACAGGTAACTTATACTTGAAGCGTCAGTGTTTTCACAGCTAGTGATTCATCACAATTTTAACATTTATTTACCTTGCTTTTAGGTTCTACGTTGGATGTGGACATTTTTAGGATAGTGCTCATACCAGGTTATTTTCTGATCTACTGGTTTATATTCCTGATCTTCAAGAAGTGGGAAGCTTTATTCTCGAGACACTCATCATCAGGTGGGTCAGAATAGCAGTGACATGTTCCATTTAATTTATTAAATAAATACATTCGTATACAAAAATAAATAAACAAAAATCTGCATAGGAAACATTAAAAACCTTAGTCATTATCCACACCTTTACACCTAAAGACATAAATAATACTTTGCATTTATTTATTTATTAGATGCATAATTAATAAATATGTATATCTGGAAATAAGACACTTAAAGATTAATTTCTGTGTAATTTCTGTCACTGATGTATTTAAGTTGTTGCTAGGTGGTTAAAAATTGTACTCTTCATCTTTCAAGAAGGAAACCTGCCATCTGTCGCAAAGAGGATGTTTCTGCATCACAAACAAAAATTAAATGTGTCATTTTTCTCACACAAAATATATGTATGCAACAGATGAATATTTATACAAAATGTTAATATCTAGTAGTTTGAGATTTCAAGAATGCATGAGTACTGTACTAAACAAGATCATTTTCTAATGTACTTTTAGCAGAGTACTTAACTTGAATTAAAAACTAAGCAAATTAGCACAGACAAAAAATGGTCAGTCGTGGACTGAAGATGTTTATTTGGTGTACATTGAAAATTGAAAATTAGCAAACAAAACCCGATGACCTAGAACAAAGTTTAATATGATTCCAGGAAATCTGGCTGCTCTAATTTCAGTTTTCTAAAAAAAGGGAAATCTTGCTCTGCAGACGCAAACACGTTACTAACAAATGAAGACCTGAAACATCATTCTGTAGTGTAGGAAAAACAATTCCAAAAGTGTTTCAAATATGTTAAGAAAGAAAGAAAAAAACACTACATATTGTAAATACTTGGGCAGTAAAAAGTAGATACACAGCATTTTGTGTTAAAATAAGAATATCTGACAAAATATATTTTGTTTACAAAACTTTGATGCGTGAGACTACACTTAAAGCATCTGTTAAATGGTGTTTATATATTATCATACATGTCCATATTGCACGAGAGTCGTCGGAAAACTTGGTCCTCCCCTTGGCACAGACAGAGAGGTTGTAAGTAAATTTAGTCTGTCTCGACAGGGAGTAGAAGCAAAAGATTGAATAGAAATCATACAAGCATCTTAGAGTACATGTAAGACTGAATAACACATAATACTTGGTTTTGATCTCTCTCTCCTCCGTTTTGTTCTGTCCATCCCTCTCTGTCTCCAGCACGGTGTCATTTCACTAGTCCCTTGATTCATACAACAATTTGGCAGCCTAGAGACAAACAGGGAATAGAAAACATAATATTATATAATATTGAGGAATCCTCAAAATCCTCTCTTAGTTATGACTAGGGCTGTGTAATACCAGGGACAGAATAATGTATGGAAGAAATTGTGCTGATTAATATTACAACTGCTATGATACCATTATAATAAGGTTTCACTGCTGATTGAAATATGCTATTAAAAATTAAGTTTGACAAACTGTTTTGGAGATTTTCTTCCTATTTAAACAGAATATACATAATTTAAGGCAATGTTTTTTTTGTTTGTTTTTTTAGAGACTTAAGTATAGTAAATATTTAGGATATATTCACAATGATTTTGATAGGAATATAAAATTAAAATTAGGAATATTACAATTACTGCAATTATATCAAAGGCATCTCTGATTGATGAAAAAAAAAAAATGATATATATATATATATATATATATACATACATATTATTATTTTTTTTTACAGTGCACTCCTTCATTCACACCTACTTTATGCATGGCTGCAAGCCAGGCAGACGCGACACGCTTGTCATCGGCAATGTCCATGTGGAGCTGCTGTAGGTTCTGAGATCCTGGTGGCTTGTATTGAAGCACCATGCCGCTGGCTCGAAGAGAACCCCCTAAAAACAGGTCAAAGGTCAGTGGTGGGGTTGCACACAAAGATTTGGGTTTATCAGATGCGATTCACATAATGCGACAGTAACATGGTGCTTAAGTGCAACTATAATATCTCCAGCAAACATAATTGATGGGGAAACCATGAATAGCATGATGTCTTGAACACCAGAAGTCTGAGGGTCCATCACAATAAACATGCACATGCAGCCGTTCATGAGACTGCCTTGCTTTGACACTGTTACTTACAGCCATGTCACAGGAAATGAGTGCATGCGAGGTTACTTACATCATATGAAGGGAACAACAAGGAAAACAAACTAAATGGCACATATTTTAGATGAGGAAAAATAAAAGAGAGAGATAGAGGGAAGCTGACCTTCAGATATTTGACTGTCCAGCAAGCTCGTGTACGAGCATATATCTTTCTCTTAATGCAGAAGAGAACCAGGAAATTAAAGAAAAGAAGAGAACATTAAAAGAAAAGAAATATAGTGTATTCAAGTGTATGTATGCATCATAAGAAGCTTATATAAGAAGTTTTTGAAGTCAGGTAACACGCAATCACAAAATATCTAAATAAATGGCATTTGTGTGTGAATTTAAGGTGAACTGACCTCATACATCCCTTAAAAATCACCTGGAAGTTTTAAAGTTACTGCAAAAAAATGACTCAGAAATGTGAAGATATTTTGTATCTAATGCAGTGACATTCAGACATTCTTAAGTGTCCAAAAAACTACTGGGGCCACTGTATAGTGTGTATATGTCAGTTGTATAGAATTGATAAGTTCACTCCACTACAGTGCAAAGTTAATAGCCATCAGCATTCAGTTAAAGCAGAAATCAATGCAGCAATGAGTATCTGAAGATTCATGTGTCATATGTGAAGCTTTCAAAGAATCTCTCTATATCCTATTATCAGTATCAGATCAGGTCATATTCTCCATCTAACATATTGTATTAACAAAATAAATCTCAACTCATAACTCATAATCATATTCCTTTTTATCTACATGCAAGAATTCATATTTTCAAACAAACCCCAAGACCAGATTCATCCCCAAGACCAGATTCATGCTGAAACCTCACTTTCTTCTGAAACAGAATGGAGGCAGTAAAAGTCTTTATTGATTAGTATTACAGGAATTCTGAGCATCTGGAATCCACCCGGAAAGGATGCCCATTATAAGTAATTTATGACAGTCTGATAGGAAGACTTAATGATGCTCTATAACAGTGGGCAGTGTGATTCCCAGACAGACTCAGCACTCACTAATTCCAGCAACAACCAACTATATTACTGAAGTCTACCTGGATTTATAGTTTAAATTGATTCATTTAAATTTAAAAGTTTCCACAAAAAAATTAAGCAGCACAGCTGTTTTCAACATTTATACTAATCACAAATGTTTCTTGAGCAGCAAATCAGCATATTAGAATGATCTCATTTTGAAATCATTCAAAATTCAGCTTTGCATCACAGGAATAAATTACATTTTAAAATGCATTCAAATAGAAAATAGTTATTTTAGACATTCTGTTTTGACTGCATTTTAAATCACACAAATGCAGCTAGCATGGTGATTCTTTCAAAATTATTTTAAAAATGTTACTGACCCCAAACTTTTGAACAGTATTTTGGTCACTTTGGATAAAAGCGTCGATCAGATGCATTAAAGTAATGTAATGTAACTTTTCAGAGAGGTTTTTAGCATCAACAAATGTGTAGTCAGTGCTAGCAAATGTGCTAAACTCACTAAAATATTTTTGCTCCTGTTTTTTGTCATTACATTTGGCTAATGTCAAAAGAATAGTAAAAATAAAAAAAATATATGTTTGTATTGCTGTGAAAAGTTTGTCCACATAGAGCCTCACCTCCTGGGGTTGAGCCCTCAGTCAACACCTGCATGCTGGAAATGCGAGAGAGCTCCACCTCAAAATGACTCTCACCATCTAGGAAGAGATATCTGATAGAAAAAAAGAGAGAGAGAGATTCAAGACAGGATAGATCACATTTAAAGAGGTACATATGTGGGTTCTTACATGCATACCTGTGATTATTGGACAAACGGCAGACCATGGTCTCTGATTTCTCTGAGGAATCCTCTCTGACCAGGAAAGTTCCTCCTACAAGGTTACAAAAGGCTGTAAGGTTGTGGGTTGAAAGACTTAATGTATTTGAAAACATTTTCTACACAAATAAAAGAGCTCATGAATGTTTACAGCACCAAATTAGAAGTGAAGTAGCCATTCACTTCAGACACACTGCATTAATAAACATCTTCAATCATCAATGTTTGCAGAATGATTTGCGGATCATTCTTCCGTTCTGCTCCTGCCTGCTTATAGGCAGAAACTGAAACGTGAAGCACCCGCCCTCAGGACAATTCAATGCTGGTCGGACCAATCGGATGCTATACTACAGGACTGTTTTGATCACGTGGACTGGGACATGTTCCGGGCAGCGTCTGATGACGACATAGAGGAGTACTCAGATTCTGTAACGTGTTTCATACGGAAGTGTATAGAGGATGTAATTCCGACCAAAACAATACGCATCTACCCCAACCAAAAACCGTGGATTAACAGCGATGTTCGATCAGCCTTGTCAGCGCGGACATCTGCCTTTAAATCCGGAAACACTGACGATCGGAAACAAGCCAGTTACGATCTCAGGAGATCCATCAAAGCAGCCAAACGACAATATAAAAACAAAGTTGAAGAACAATTCAACAACAACAACCCAAGAAGCATGTGGCAGGGCATCAACAACATCACAGGTTTTAAAGGGAATAAACCAGCCACTGTGAACATTGCGGCCTCTCTACCGGATGAGCTGAATACCTTTTATGCTCGTTTCGAGGCTCATAACACCGCCCACACAGAGTGCGCTCCCACGGCTGCTGCAGAAGAGGTGAGTCCACTCTCCCTTTCTGTCGCGGATGTAACTCGATCCTTCAAACGGGTGAACATCCGCAAAGCTGTGGGCCCGGATGGCATCCCAGGTCGTGTGCTCAAAGCATGCGCTTACCAACTAGCCGGGGTTTTTACAGACATCTTCAATCTGTCCCTCTCTCTGTCTGTGGTTCCCTCATGCTTCAAAAAATCCACCATTGTGCCCATACCTAAGAAAAATAAAATCACATGCTTGAATGACTGGAGGCCCGTTGCTCTGACACCCATCTTCAGCAAGTGTTTTGAGAAGCTCATCAGAGACCACATCTGCTCTGTGCTGCCTGCCTCACTGGACCCACTACAATTTGCATACCGCAGAAACCGTTCCACAGACGACGCTATTGCCTTCACCCTGCACACTGCTCTCTCCCACCTGGAAAATAAGAACACCTATGTGAGGATGCTGTTCGTGGATTATAGTTCAGCATTTAACACCATAGTGCCTGCCACACTGGTTGAGAAGCTCCAGACTCTGGGACTGAACAGATCTCTGTGCAGCTGGATCCTGGACTTCCTGACAGGCAGAAGTCAGGTGGTCAGAATGGGCAACAACACCTCATCTCCCCTGATCCTCAACACTGGTGCCCCGCAGGGCTGCGTCCTCAGCCCACTCCTGTACTCCCTGTACACACACGACTGTACAGCTACACACAGCTCCAACGTCATCGTCAAATTTGCCGATGACACAACGGTGATAGGCCTGATCACCGACAATGATGAGACGGCCTACAGAGAGGAGGTGAGTACCCTGACTAAATGGTGCCAGGAGAACCACCTCTCACTCAACATCGACAAGACCAAGGAGCTGGTGGTGGATTTCAGGAGACAGAGCAGAGAACACACACCCATCTCCATCGACAAGACACCTGTGGAGCGGGTAAACAGCTTTAAGTTCCTCAGCGTTCACATCACCGAGGATCTCACATGGTCTGCTCACACAGACGCAGTGCTGAAGAAGGCACATCAGCGCCTCTTCTTCCTGAGACGGCTGAGGAAGTTTGGAATGAGCCCGCCACATTGTTGGAGGTGAGCTTCCCTCCCTCCAGGACATCTACACCAGGCGGTGTATAAGGAAAGCCAGGAGGATCATCAAGGACTCCAGCCATCCATCCCACAGACTGCTCTCTCTGCTGCCCTCAGGGAGACGTCTCCGCAGCATCCGATCCCGCACTAGCTGAGTGAGGGACAGCTTTTTCCCTCAGGCTATCAGGCTAATGAACAGTCAGAACTAATTCACCCTACATCAAACTCCCACTCACACAACATGCCATGCACTGCACTTTAACACCGTTCTACTGGACTACACGCACACACTGCAATAATACAACCTATCTGCTATCACTGGATACCATACAATGCACATCCACGACATTGCATATGTATAATCTGTTGCACCTTTGCACAACTATCTATTGCACAACTAATCTGGTGTAAATGTATAATCTGTTGCACCTTCACATATTACTATGTATAGATGTGTACATAATGTAGAATGTGTACATACGGTGTATTGGTAACTAAGTATGTCTTTATAAGTACACTGTGTGTATTGAGTATGTGTATGTGTATTTTGCACATTGTCTTCTGTACAGTCTGTAAATATGTACTGTCTATATGTAAATTGTTTTGTTTTTTTTGCACTGTCTGGAGCACGCTCTCAAGAATTTCACTAACCAAGGCACTCGTGCTGTGGTGATGTGACAATAAAAGTGATTTGATTTGATTTGATAAAATAGGCATGCATATAATAGGGCAAATGAGCACGCAAAATTAATATTCAATATGGGAAGAATCTGTTAAATATAAAACAAAATGAAAATCTATAAATGGTACCAATATATCATGCATTCCTAGTTGTGATCACAGAACACAATCTTTGTGTTTTACCCGATTCCATCAGAACAACCTTTGCCAAACACACACTCATGCAAACACAGTGACTAAATTCTGTTTCCAGCAGCACTTAAAGGTAAAGGATTAATCATTAAGTTAGTGTACACTAAAATAAGCTACTGGATGAGTTACGTAATATTCATACTGTAAGCTCTCCATGGCCTTTACTTAGCAACATCATAAACTTCAATGAGTCTGCGAATGGACAAGTGGGTATAAGTGTGTCAGTGGTTTCAAGTTAAAAGCATTTGAGTGTGTGTTTGTTCAACCCACCGGCAGTGAGCACTTTAAGCTGTTTGTCATAAAACTCCACCTCTTTCTGTGAGATGAGGCTGCACTCCGTACACTGCCTCACCGGATCCACAAAGCACATCCTGGGAAGAGCCACTTTCTGACTGCAGCATTTATCACAGAAACACCGACCGCAGCGCCGACAGTGATGCTGACATACACAGAAGAATCACTTAGTGCTTTAAATCCACCACAATTCAATCAAACACACAACAGCTACAAAATAGTAAAGCATTAAACATAGCATGATAAAATTAAAGGGACAGTTCACACAAAATGAAAATTCTATCATCATTTACTCGAAACAAAACAAATTACTATGAAAGTCAATGGCTACAGTCAACTGTTCAGTTACCGACATTTCAAAATATCTTCTTTTGCACTTAATAGAAGAACAAAACTCATACAGTTTTGGAACAACATGAAGGTGAGTAAATTATGAGAGAATTGTTATTTCTTGCTGAACTATCCCTTTATCAAACATTATTAAGTGATATTACCAAAATCAAAATAACAGTATAAGAAAGTTTATATCATGGTCTACTAATACTCTAAAGATTGGTAGTTGACATGTAGTTGTAAAGTTACTTAGTATAATGTCTAAAGTGTTATCTTTGAGGAAAGGGGATTTTACAATTTGATGTATGTGAACTAAAATATAATATATATATATATATATATATATATATATATTATGGATTGAATTTTAAGCCCTTACACAGAAAACAATCATATAACCACAAAGACAGAGATTCAGACACATAACACAGTCAGGAAGAACAGAGCAGCAAAAAAGGAGAAAAAAGGAAACAGGAAGGAAAACTTGCAACGGCATATTATTGCAAAACTAAAAACAAAGACACTTGAAAAAAAAAAAAAAAACTGCTAAAGCTTAAGGAAGTCACTCATAAAGGGCCGTTCACACATACACACAGATTTGAAGCAACAAAGCCGGTAGAAGTCAATCAATTACATTTTTCAGCAGATATTGTAGGGATGTGACAAAACTGAATGAACAGTGACAAAATGTGGCAATTACCAAAATGAGGGACACCCACATACAGGCATATACATATATAAATATATGTTGTTGTTGTTGTTTTCAACTCAAATTGTCAAATGACAAATGTCAAAAGCCATTTTTCCATCAATATATCCCATTTGTAAACAGATTTTCAAAAGTTACACACAAAGACCATCAATAAAACTAGGACATCCAGATATAGGAAAGGCCACTTATGAGCAACAATACAGCCACTTGTCAACTTCAAATTGAACGGGGACTTGTCACTTGAAATTACTCCTGACACATGATGGGTCAGCTTACCTTCCTGGTGATGAAGTCAAACTTAGTGTCACACTGCATACATCTGGGGCACTAAGAGAGGATAGGAATGAAAAATAACCGAAATTCTTTAAATGTCCTTTATAGCACAAATATAAGAAAAATCAAACACGTTCACAACTCTATATGTTGCACAAGTCAATAACATTTCATAAGAAAGTTGTGGCAAAACATCTGATTTTGGTAATGTTATCTGACACCAGCCACAGCAACCCAGACTGTTTAAATAGAAAAAACTAAACAAAAAAAAACACTTCAGGTCTGATCACATTTTCATGTCTAAGCATTTAATACATATTCTTGCCAACACAGCCCTAAATGACATGAGATTTGCAATTGATTAACATGCTTACATAATATAGTACAGCTTTGTGCTCCTCCCACGAAGATCAAAATCAAATCGTTTTGACTTCTCACAGTTTACAGTAGTGTGCTTACAATAGAGATCTGTGGGGCAAGGTACTGCACCAGAAGCATTCAAATACACACTGCATTGCTACAAGACTTAAACATTTAGTGTGGAAATTGCTTGCTTAAACCCATGTAAAGTGATTTACAATCTTCTATCTAGACCAAGTAAAGCATGGTAAAACTTGTTATGCATCACATAAATGAGTGCAACAGTGCCTGTCCACCTTAAGTGGCCTTGGTTCTGTATTTTCCCATAGGAATTTCTTAAAAGAAATATGAGAAAATTGGACCATGTCTGGTAACCATTGACTTTCATAGTATCTATGGTTATCAGCAACTGCTTGGTTACCAACATTCTTCTTTTTTTGTGTTCAACAGGAGAAAGAAACTCATACAGGTTTGGAACGACATGAGGGCGAGTAAATAATGACAAAATATTCAAAATGTACTATTATTTATGCATTTGTGCGTCAGAGCTTTCTGCATACCTCCGAATATTATTAAGAGGGCGTTACCTAATATTTGACAGTCGCTTTTCCGTTTTTGAATAACACAAAAGTCCGCTTTTGTCGCAAGTTTGTTTCATGACAAACGCCCCAAATATCAATCATTTACCCCTATGAAGAGTTCACATTGTGGTTGCCCAGAGTCGAGGATGCTCGCTCATATACACACTCTAAAAACCACAGCGATGCATTCATTTACATGCATCTGAGATCAAATCTGTTCAAAAGATCCAAGTCTTGTCATCTTTTTTGTTAATAACACCATCTGAGAAACTTACAAAATATTTTCCACTGGCTCTTGGTGCCTTGAGCAAACAACGCCCAAAGATAGAGACAGACCGACCACAGCATCATCATAGCCATAATCTATGTTCAATATCCATTACCTCTTTGTCCGGAACCCACTGCGGCTCGTCCAGGGAGAACGGACTGGTGAATGCGCCGTTCTCCGGTACCATGCGGAGTCCGCTCGGGCTCCGGACCAGCTTTTTGCCGTCAGGCACCGCGGACATGTTTGTGTTTATGAGTGCGCAGCAGTACAGACATCAGCAGCACTACCAGTCACAGAGACACACCTTCAGCATAAGAGTCCTTCATCTCACTAGAATAATAATAATACCTTAAATATTAGCATCTAAAAACAATACACAATTTTTCCTAAATCCTAACAATGTTTTGTATTGTCCATCTAAAGAGGCCTGAAAAAAAGTATTTAGTAGCCAATATTATTAAAAAAATCCCGAATGCCAAAATACATCAGATTAAAGCCAAGTGAAACATTAAAATAAGCCAATACTTAAAATAAATGTTTTATTTTAGATATGCCTTTAAATAATATATATATCGGTAACTGTAATTTACAAAGTTGAAGGGACACACATAGAGCGAAAGTATAAGAGTCATTGATTTTAAAATAAAAGTCCTCTTGATTATTTTATTATTATTATTATTATCATTATTATTATTATTATTATTAACAACGACAACTAAATGCACACAGTTTAAAAAAGATGTGACCTGTTCAGAGAACTGTGCAAAAGGTAATGTCCATTTTTATTTACAATCTTTTTTTCTAATTTTTTTTGAACAATTCTCAACGCTTTTAAAATTTCCAATAAAAGGAAATATCGTACAGCATGTAATTGAATATCGTCGATTATTTATTTTTATTTTATAATTATTATTTATACATATATATATTTCAGTTTGCCGGGGGGGTCTGATATGCATTGGCAGAAGTGATCTCAGTGTTTGTCCGAGCGCAATGAAAGTGCCACCGTGGCCTTAAAAAGACAAACCCACATTATTATTTCAGTGTAGCAGTTCGTGTTTTTCTTAACCTGCATTACAGTGTGTGTTCAAATGTAAATACACACTAGCGCGCTATCGGTATACATGTATTCAAGTGTGTTTTAGTGTAAGTGTTCAATCTGGATCACCGCAGAAGGAGCAGAGGGAAGAGAGAGGAGATCTCCAGAGCAAAACTCCTCCTGTCCAAAAACAACATGTTCTCCAAATTCACCTCCATCCTACAGCACGCTGTCGAGGCGGTAAGGGCTTTTAAAACTACATCTGACCGTATTTAAATGACTGTTTGACTAGGAAAATGAGAAAGTGAGAGTCGGCTAGTGTTGATGTGCTGACGGCCTGTTAGCCAAACACATGAGCTAACAGCTTATGTAATAAATAACAGATGACAGACAAAACCTCTGAAACTGTTTTAACTGTCTCCTCACCTGTGTTTAAGGGTGTGTGTCCGCTCGATTGTCGTTTATTGTGTTTTTATGATTGGTCGGGACATATTAAGCCTTTGTTTGCTATGCATTTTTAGCAGCTGTGCTAATCTTGCGCAATTCTTGGCTGGTTTTGGTTAAAGGTCTTTGTGTACGCGAACCTTTTGGGGTTTTAATCAATTTAAAGTGATATTTATAACGTTTTATAAGATATATTGGTTATATAATGTGAAATGTACATTAACTAATCAGCTTTAGCCAGTTAGCATGCTAGCAGCTCATTTGTAGGATGTAAACAAAACAGCAGTTACTATGACACGCGTACAAATGTACGACTATCTTTACACTACTTTACATGGTAACATCTAAATGCACATATTCACATATATTTATGTTCATATTCCCCGGAAAAATAAAAACTGTATTTTGTTAATGCACATACACAGTGTCCCAAAAAGCGTTGTATGAATGTCATAACATTAGATGATAAAATGTCAACACAGTTTGCATTTATTTGAAAGATAGATCGCTCAAGTACTTTTTTTTTTTTAATGGAAAATGTTTCTCAAAAAGAAGTTTGTTAGGTTCTAAACAACAGATACACTGTTCAAAATGAAGATAAAACGTATTGTGACACTTTTGTTGTTTGAAATGTTAGTGAATCATGTTCATAATTTATTTTGTCATCATTTTGTGAAATTGAATTGAAATCTATTAAATTCAGCAAAACAGTTAAAAGTAGCTGACAAAAAGTTCTATAAAAGTTATTATTTTGAGAAAAGCAACATTTGTTTGAAGAGGACACTTGATTTTTATTCATTTGTTTGTTTGTTTATTTATATATTTATTTATTATTATTTATAAATTAAATACAGTGACCTTCAGACATTTTTCTTTCAGACGTAAATGTCCAAATCTTTCAGGGGCCATTGCAGTATATTGTAACAGTGTTAGACACATACAGGTGCTGGTCATATAATTAGAATAAAGTTGATTTATTTCACTAATTCCATTCAAAAAGTGAAACTTGTATAATGTATACATTCATTCCACACAGACTGATATATTTCAAGTGTTTATTTCTTTTAATTTTGATGATTATAAGTGACAACTAATGAAAACCCCAAATTCAGTATCTCAGAAAATTAGAATATTACTTAAGACCAATACAAAGAAAGGATTTTTAGAAATCTTGGCCAACTGAAAAGTATGAACATGAAAAGTATGAGCATGTACAGCACTCAATACTTAGTTGGGGCTCCTTTTGCCTGAATTACTGCAGCAATGCGGCGTGGCATGGAGTCGATCAGTCTGTGGCACTGCTCAGGTGTTATGAGAGCCCAGGTTGCTCTGATAGTGGCCTTCAGCTCTTCTGCATTGTTGGGTCTGGCATATCGCATCTTCCTCTTCACAATACCCCATAGATTTTCTATGGGGTTAAGGTCAGGCGAGTTTGCTGGCCAATTAAGAACAGGGATACCATGGTCCTTAAACCAGGTACTGGTAGCTTTGGCACTGTGTGCAGGTGCCAAGTCCTGTTGGAAAATGAAATCTGCATCTTCATAAAGTTGGTCAGCAGCAGGAAGCATGAAGTGCTCTAAAACTTCCTGGTATACGGCTGTGTTGACCTTGGACCTCAGAAAACACAGTGGACCAACACCAGCAGATGACATGGCACCCCAAACCATCACTGACTGTGGAAACTTTACACTGGACCTCAAGCAACGTGGATTCTGTGCCTCTCCTCTCTTCCTCCAGACTCTGGGACTCCTGATTTCCAAAGGAAATGCAAAATTTACTTTCATCAGAGAACATAACTTTGGACCACTCAGCAGCAGTCCAGTCCTTTTTGTCTTTAGCCCAGGCGAGACGCTTCTGACGCTGTCTGTTGTTCAAGAGTGGCTTGACACAAGGAATGCGACAGCTGAAACCCATGTCTTGCATACGTCTGTGCGTAGTGGTTCTTGAAGCACTGACTCCAGCTGCAGTCCACTCTTTGTGAATCTCCCCCACATTTTTGAATGGGTTTTGTTTCACAATCCTCTCCAGGGTGCGGTTATCCCTATTGCTTGTACACTTTTTTCTACCACATCTTTTCCTTCCCTTCGCCTCTCTATTAATGTGCTTGGACACAGAGCTCTGTGAACAGCCAGCCTCTTTTGCAATGACCTTTTGTGTCTTGCCCTCCTTGTGCAAGGTGTCAATGGTCGTCTTTTGGACAACTGTCAAGTCAGCAGTCTTCCCCATGATTGTGTAGCCTACAGAACTAGACTGAGAGACCATTTAAAGGCCTTTGCAGGTGTTTTGAGTTAATTAGCTGATTAGAGTGTGGCACCAGGTGTCTTCAATATTGAACCTTTTCACAATATTCTAATTTTCTGAGATACTGAATTTGGGGTTTTCATTAGTTGTCACTTATAATCATCAAAATTAAAAGAAATAAACACTTGAAATATATCAGTCTGTGTGGAATGAATGTATACATTATACAAGTTTCACTTTTTGAATGGAATTAGTGAAATAAATCAACTTTTTGATGATATTCTAATTATATGACCAGCACCTGTATATGCTTTGTTGCTGTAAATTGCTTATATCATATAGTAGGCATTTATTTTTTTATGATTGTTTTTTGTTATTCAGCTTGCGCCGTCACTGCCATTGCAAGAGGACTTTGTCTATCATTGGAAGGCCATCACACATTATTACATAGAAACCTCAGGTAAGAGATGCAGTGATAGTCAGTCTTGCTTATTGTGCTTTTTTTTAACCAGAGCACCATATGTCATCATCATCTGTTCATGTTTTTGTAGATGACAAAGCCCCAGTGACAGACACCAACATTCCCTCCCACCTGGAGCAGATGCTGGATATTCTGACCCAGGAGGAGAGGGAGAGAGAGTCAGGAGAGACGGGACCCTGTATGGAGTATCTTCTCCATCACAAGATCCTGGAGACGCTCTACACCCTGGGCAAAGCAGATGTGAGTGTTTTTCTTAGAAATAGTGCTGGTTTCTGTCAGTTGCAGACTTGTAAATATTAGGAATGTCATCCGATTGCTTTTTTGTTTAGAAGGCTCTGATCCAAATCCTTCTTATGCATCAACTGAAATTAAACCTCATAAATGATACATTTGGAGCTCTCGCACACTCAACAAGTTGTTTCAGTAGAGTTTTCCATTAGCATAATCATGCCTAAATTTTGGAACAGCCTTTGCGTCATTTATGTTCATGCAATACTTAAAATTGCAACCTAAAATTGCTGTCTATGCAGGCAGCTCACTAGGTTTTGGAACAGGGCAAAGAGACTCTTCTAAATTGTGTGGCCAGTAGAGACTTACTCATTTACTGTGAGTCATGTTTAGTAAGAGAGACTGTCAGTTGCTTTGACTCATTAGGAAAATAACTGCTGGCTGTGTAAAACAGAATGCAGAGCGTCCCAATCCGATTTAACAAGCCTTCACACTGGATGTTATTGCTGTTAAGAGGATTTATATTGAAAGATAAAGTGAATCATTCTTTACAAACTGTATTATTGTAGCTCGTCATTTATTTTAGTAATCTAAATGGGAATCAATGTAGTTCTATGGTATGGTTGAGTTGAGTTGATTGTTGACGAGCTAAATAACACCTGTATTTTTCAACAAATATTTTGGTTCAGATTGTTATAAAATGGATAGTTCTAATTCTAAATGCTAATTTGGTGATCTGTGTTCAAAGCTGTTGACAAATGCACACCTGTGACAGCACTAGGGGTGTGCGATATATATCGTCTGTGATAATATCATAATTGTTGTTTTGACAATATGTAATTTGACATTATCGAAAACACCTACGTAGTGCACGCTTACATTACGTGATAAAGTCTAGACTAGAGCACGTGCGCATTTAGAGTGTGTTCTTTCACTGCATGATTCAGTCTAATAAAATGCACTAAGAATGATCACAAATATGGGGCAGAAAATGTATGTATACATTTGCAGTCGTGGCCTAATGGTTAGAGAGTCGGACTTGTAACCCAAAGGTTGCAAGACTGAGATGCCCTTGAGCAAGGCACCGAACCCCCAACTGCTCCCCGGGCGCCGCAGCATAAATGGCTGCCCACTGCTCCAGGTGTGTGTTCACTGCTGTGTGTGCACTTTGGATGGGTTAAATGCAGAGCACAAATTCCGAGTATGGGTAAGCATACTTGGCCACATGTCAGGTCAGGTCACGTCACTATTATATAGTATGATCATTTTTTTATAGTATTATCATATACATATGTATATAATTTAATATAGTTAATATCACACGAAGAGTGACGGTTTTTCTTCAAAAATAAGCATGAATACAAATGTGATATTGATTTTATACAACAGTTCAATAAACAAGTTAATATTAAGAGACTTACGTTTTAGACACCATATTGCCTGTCTTTGCTCCATTTCGCCAACAAAAAATAATTCCAAACAGCTACAGCACTGTTTTGCATCTCTGAGCAACATGACAATATGTTTCGTTCGTTTAAATGATTTGGTTCAGTGGCAATGACTCACTTGTTAACAGTGACTTGCTGCCACCTACTGGCGGTTTTAATTTCACATTCAAATTATCTTTTCATTTTAAAATAATTTCAAATATCAGTATTCAATTTTTTATGTTAATTTTAAAATATCAAAACATTATGCATTTGTAACTGGCTAAAGCACTCCATGTCCCTCTGAGCTGCATTAAACAGTGTGTACATACATCTAAATGCCACTTCAGATGCAACTTCTGCAAAGATTAATTTTGTTTATACTGGTTTCATTTGTTTGGTAACAGCCTAAATGTCTTATTATTCTAATTGACTGATTAAATGTAACAGTTTGACTCAAAAGATGAACACTTTTAGAAATAAAATGGATTTATTAAAGGTAAAATTGCCCATAAAAGGTAAAATCTATTTAAACTTATATGAAAATTTCTATCACTGATGTGAACTGACGACACAGAATATGAAGAATATCAAAAACTGCAGCTGTCCACGGTAGTCAGATATCAGCACAATAACACACTCTGCAAAATATCATCTGATTATCATTATTGAAAAAATCCCCAAAAATATCGAGATATCATTTTATTTTCAATATCGCACACCCCCATAGACCGCACTATTAATTCTAGAAGATATTGTGTTGTTTGCTAGCCATTAACCATTCAGTGGCATAGAAGGACTTTTATATATATATATATATATATATTTCTTTCTGTATTTACATATACAAGGTACATGGAATACTACAATAATGTAGAAATACTTTACCATTTAAATAACATATCATTATTTTAATTTGTATTATAGTAGTATTCAGTTTTGCTCACATTTGAGATTAAAAAAATATGTAAAAAAGAATCATGTTAACACATTCGCATGTGCGATAATTGTATTTTTTAGCTTTTGCAAGATCTGCAAACTTTGCCTACTGACAGTATTAATGTTGTGCAATAAATGAATTGATCTTATGATTTGACATACACTACCGTTCAAACATTTGGGGTGGGTAATTTTTTTTTAAAGAAATTAATACTTTTATTCAGCAAGGATACACATTAAATTGGTAATAAGTGACAGTAAAGACATTTATAATGTTACAAAAGATGTCTGCTGTTATTTTGTACTTTCTATTCATCAAATAATCCCAAAAAATATAAAGCTGTACAACTGTTTTCAACATTGATGATAATGAGAAATGTTTCTTGAGCAGCAAATCAGCATATTAGAATAATTTCTGAAGGATCATGTGACACTGAAGAGTCATGATGCTGAACATTTAGTTTTGCCATCACATTAATAAGTTACATTTTTAAATATATTTAAATAGAAAACAGTTAAATTGTAATAATATTTTACAACATTACTGTTTTATTGGATTTTTGTTTGAATAAATGCAGCTTTGGTGAGCAAAAGAGACTTCTTTCAAGGACATTAAAAATCGAACGACTCCAAACTTTTGAATGGTGGTGTAAACTAAATGGTTTTCTTAATACCTGTGAATTGTTGATGGAAGTACCAGTAAAGTGAGAATTAAAGGTGTTTTTTTTGTTTGTTTGTTTTTTCTTTCTTCTGTGTGCTCCTCGTCAGTGCCCTCCTGGAATGAAACAGCAGGTTCTGAGTTTCTACACCAAGCTGTTGGGTCGAATTCGCCAACCACTCCTGCCTCACATCAACGTGCACAGACCTGTACAGGTGATCAGGATTAGTTTTAAACTCTTTGCACTTTAAATGTAAAATATTTCTTAAATGTTTAAGCAACCATGCATGATGTATCTGATTGTGTTTCCTCAGAAACTGGTTCGCCTGTGTGGCGAGGTTCTGGCTGCTCCTACAGAGAATGAAGAGATCCAGTTTCTGTGTACTGTCTGTGCCAAACTTAAGCAGGACCCTTACCTCGTCAACTTCTTCCTTGAAGTGAGTGATTGAGAGATATGGGATGCTTGTGTAGGCAGCATATATTATGGCACAGTGGCTATATCTCCCAATGGCATGTCTCCATGTGTTTCTCCAGAATAAGAATAAAAAGTTGGATGCTGCTAAAGACGGTGGAGCTGATTTGGTGAAAGAGTATCCATCTTCTCCAGATACGGGACAGCACCAAAACCAAAATCCCAGTCTGGTCACATCTGCACTGAAAGAAGCAGCAGCCTGTCAAGCCACCAGCCCAGGGGAAGCTAGTCCATCCTCCGTCCACACTACACTGCCAAACAACGACAACTACAACCTAGTCAGCTCACTTCTTAATCTCACTAAGAGTCCAGTAAGTGCCAAGCCAAGACAAGACAAGCCGTCCTGATGAATTTGATTCTATGAGTATTAACTGATTTTGTCTCTTTCTCAGGATGGGCGTATTGTGGTGAAGGCATGCGAGGGTCTGATGCTGATAGTCAGTTTGCCTGAACCAGCTGCAGCCAAATGCCTCACAGAGAACACCGAACTCAGTCAACTTCTCACGGACCGGCTGGCACAGTTCTACCGGGCCCTTCCCCAGTCCATGGACCCTCTTGACATTGAAACTGTGGAGTCTGTAAACTGGGGGTACATGATTTTCTAATCCAATACTTATGTTATATTGGTAATACTTATGTTTTAAACGTAATACTAAAATAAATAGATTTTTTTTTTTTTTATAAATATTTTTTAATCTGTATTTTTGTTATTTTGTATATGTATTTATAAAATATAATAATAATAATAATAATTAATTATTATTACTATTATATTTTTACTGTTTATTATATATTTTGACCAAACAGACATTCTTGCCAGTTAGATTTAAAATGTTTAATTCATATAATAAAAAAGTAAAATGCTTATATTTTAACTAAATATAAAATGCAATGTTTTATGCATGTTTTCTGTGTTTTCTACATTTAATTTAAATAAAAAAATAAACAATTAAAATAGAAAATTAAGATAGCTGTACTATTGCTTAATGCATTTAGATCATTGTGATCATTATGATGATTTATTTGTATTGCCAGCAAAATCATCACAAATATATTATGAATATTTACTATATTGCCTAAGATACATGGAACTGATTTGAATGTTTATTGAGAGTCTGTGTGTATTTGTAGGTTGGATGTGTATAATCTAAAAGAAGATGCTGCAGCTTTTGCATGCAAACGTGCTCTTATTTCTTTCCTATCGTGGCTAGACTATTGTGATCAGCTCATCAAAGAGGCACAGAAGGTAAAGACAATTCAATCAAAAAACAGAAAATTAGTAAACATTGAGTCATGCTCAAACTGTCTGTATACAAATTGCAAGAACATATAAATGGATATTTTTGTCTAAATCAGATGATGAAAATGTACAGATTGAGGAGTTTGTTTTGTAACATGTTTGTGTTTTGCTCCTCTGTAACGTTAAGACGGCTGCTGCAGTTCTGGCCCGGGCCGTGAGAGAGCGGTTCTTTGTTGCCGTAATGGAGCCTCAGCTAATGCAAACGTAAGTTATGTGAGCTATCTCAGGTTTGTTTACTAGTCTCACATTCTTTGCAATTACACCAGCAAATTGTTTCCTTTCTCACATACTTTTTCATACTTTCTCATTTTTGACTCATTCCAGGTCAGAGGTTGGCATTCTGACTTCAACAGCCCTGTTAAACAGGATCATCAGACAGGTGACATCAGAAGCCCTGCTTCAGGAGACCGTTTACTTCCTGTTGGGAGAGGAAACTGGACCAGAGACACCTGCCGGCATTACCCAGCATCCCCTGAGACACAGACTCATAGAACATTGTGACCACTTGTCAGATGAGGTAACCCTGGCTGCCATGACTGTGTTAATTGAATAATTTCATATGTATATAAAAATCATGGAAACTATTAAAATCTTACAGAGTAGTTGGAAATACTAAATTCTATAGGATATAAATATTTATGTGACTAAATTTATAGATCGGTTTCTGTAAAATAAGTCCCATATTGTCATTGGATGGATAACTCATTATAGATCTTCTGCTGCAGTTTTAATATTTTTATATTCATGTAGTTCTGTGTCTGGTTGTAGATAAGCATCATGACCCTGCGGCTCTTTGAGCATCTGCTGCAGAAACCATGTCAGCACATTCTGCAGAACCTAGTGCTGCGCTGCTTGGAAGAACGCAACTACATGGAAAACAAACAGCCAGAGGAACGAGAGGAGCGCGAACACATGGAGAACGGCCAACCGCATGACGCCGTGTAAGAGCTGCTACCTCCACTGCTGCTAAACTTCCAGATCATTCTGATCGATGTGTCTGCATGGTTCTAGAACATGCAATATCAAAGTGCACTGCAATTTCTGAATGAATAAAACTTAATTGCATGTCAACCAAAGTGATACTTTTTAAATGTGTTTTGGTTGTTGGATGTTGTATAATGATACTGTTTGTGAAGGGATTTAGAGGTTTTGAGTAATTAAAGGTGAAGTGTTATTTTTTTATTTTTTTTTTAAATGTGTAAAGACTTTTTAATCTTAATATGTTATTATTTAAGCCATTTGTACAGTGACTTCCCCTGAAAACTTTAGTACTGAGTCCCTGTGACACTGTAACAATGCTCTGTCTGTTTGAGCGTGCATTGTAACATACCAACATTATCACGACCAATGCACTGAATTTAAGACAGAATTATCTGTTTGGCGATCAGTGGCAAACAGGGAGAGTGTTTGGGAAAACCTGATTGACAAGTATCAAATTACACACTACCTTTAAATGAATGCATAATACAACAGCATTTCATGCTTTGAGAAATGAACGAGCAAGCAATAGTACATTCATACTGATTCAGCTTTTGTTCTGAATCACAAACAAGAGAGGATTGCTGATAACAGCATTTAAAAAACACAGTTCAAGAAGTAGTTGCATTTATTAGTGAAAATAATCTGAATAAACAATTCTTCCACAATAACAGAAGTCCAATTTATCAAACGTGCCAGACATGAATCCATAGTCCCTCATTATAATCTAAATGGGACTATGTTATGAAAACTATATTATGGTGGAATTGCACTACACTTTATTCCTTTAATAATTTTGCTGTAGTGGTGCTTTATACTGTAGCCTACTTGATTTTGGTTCTTAGGTCATCTCTCGTGTATCTTCAGAGATCAAAACTGCTCTGTCTGTGAGATGTAGCATGCATGTAATCATCTAATTATATTGCTTTGTATTATTTCCCCAGAGATCTTGAAGAAGACCCGCTGTTCTCAGATCTTTCCCCTGATAACAGACTCTCCAGCCCCGATTGGTTAAGCTGCTCTCCGCCACCAAGCACAGAACACACAAAGCCTGATGGGAAGACGGAGGTTCACAAAATAGTTAACAGGTACTGCAGGAAACCCTTCCATGACACATCTGACCAGCTGTGATGTGCCAGATTTATCATTTTGTGACAAGATAAAAACTTCCCAGATAAAAATGTAGTGTTCTTTTCCTGTAGTTTCCTGTGTTTGGTGCCTGATGAGGCAAAATCATCCTATCAGGTTGAGGGCACAGGCTATGACACCTACTTGAGAGATGCACACAGACAGGTGAGAAATAAATCAAATAAGAAGAACAAAATAGTGAATATTCGAAGATATTCCATAGCTTTAGTTCACCAATTCTTTATGAATGTTAGCTCTCGTACCACGTGATAATTATATAATTTTACAAATGTGACCCTGGACCACAAAACCAGGCATAAGGGTCAATTTTTTGAAATTGAGATTCATGCATCATCTGAAAGCTGAATAAATAAGCTTTCCATTGATGTATGGTTTTGTTAGGATAGGACAATATTTGGCCGAGATACAACTATTTGAAAATCTGGGATCTGAGGGTGCAAAAAACTCTAAATATTGAGAAAATCACCTTTAAAGTTGTCCAAATGAAGTTCTTAGCCATGCATATTACTAATCAAAAACTACGTTTTGATATATTTATGGTAGGAAATTTACAAAATATCTTTACATAATGTCCTATTGATTTTTGGCATAAAAGAAAATCGATCATTTTGACCCATACAATGTATTTTTGGCTATTGCTACAAATATACCCGTGCGAGTGGTGCGACTTATGACTGGTTTTGTGGTCCAGGGTCACAAATGTATATGAGATGAAGATAAGATTAAGTAAATTTAAAATCAGCACTCTGGTGTAACTAATACAGTATTTTTATATAATATTTTAATTTTTATTTAAATCTTTGATTATTTTGAATATATTTTGTTCATTCATGGGATAAAGTTGATTGTTTACAGACCTACATAAATAAAATAATTGCCAAATGAAAGTGTGCTACAATTATTATAAGATTTATTATAATACATTAAAGACTAAAAAAAGGTTTTGTGGTGCTATAAAAATCGCTCTGTTTATTTGAGCATGCATTGCAACATACTAACATTGTCACAACCAATGGAGTGAATTTATCTGTTTGGCAACCAATGGCACGATTATAAAGTAATTATTATAATGTGACATAAATCATTGTGAATTTATTGTTATTTCTTAATCACAATCAGAAGTTTGCAGTGAATGTTTTTTTTTGTTGTTTGTTTGTTTATTGGAGGGATGCATATTCAAATACTCTTGAAGTGACACTGCTGTTGCTAATATAGTATTATTGCTGCATTGTGTTTTTTATCTTTTCCTGTTTAAATGTGATTATCATCATATTTGATTGTATGTTGACAGTTTCGGGACTATTGTGGAGTTTGTCAGAGGTGGGACTGGCGTAGCAGTCCAAAACCCTTTGAGAAGTGTAATCTGGACAGTCCTTTTTTCGAAGGACACTTCCTCAAAGTCCTGTTTGACAGAATGGGGCGAATCCTCGATCAGGTGTGTGAACCTAAGATGTTTACTGATTTGTGTGACAACATGACAAAAAGGCATCACAGAAGTTGTTAGTACAACTGCACTAGTGCACTATATCCCAAATCTATATATATGTAGCTTCAAAAGATATGGAATATAGTGCACAATCATGTACTACTTCTATCATACTTGTATAGTGTTTTTGTTTATACATTTTATTTTTGTTTAAGCAATCCTAAAGTCAGTGTTGGGTGCCCTGCTGATGTCTCTCTTGGTTTCTCTGTCTCCATCCAGCCGTATGATGTTAACCTGCAGGTGACGTCTGTGTTGTCTAAGCTGTCTCTGCTGCCTCATGCTCATCTTCATGAGTACCTGCTGGATCCGTACATTAACCTGGCGCCGGGCTGCAGGTCTCTCTTCTCAGTCATCGTCAGGGTACGCCTGCTGTCCTCCATACTGAATCACTACTGTAAACATAATTAGTGCCAATCAAAATGATCCTAGCTCTGCAGTTTTCAAAGAGCAAACCTTCATATAGACTGTATGTTAATCATACAGCCATTATATAATTACTCGTATTCTTTGATAATGATGACCATATTAGAATGTTGTGGGATGGTTTAAATTAAACGGACTCTGACAGGATTTTTTTTTTTTTTTTTTTTTTTTTTAAAGAAACATCTTAGCCTGTTTAACCTATTATTTATATGGATGCTTTGATCAGGTGGTTGGCGATCTGATGTTGAGAACTCACCGCATTCCTGATTTCACCCCTAAACTCCTGTTGGTGAGGAAGAGACTTCTGGGACTAGAGCCAGAGGGGATGAGGTAAGGCTTAGATGCATGTATGTGTATTTGCACAAAAGATGAAATTTTCGAAAATGTATGCATAAAACGGTGTTAATGTTTCTTAATCTTAAAGCAGTGTGACTATATTGTGATTCAATATATGAACATTTTATGTATTGTGCAGCCTCAAAATAGATTATTTATTTGCTGAGTATCTGTTTTTCTGTGATAAAGAGGTTCATCTTTGTCTTACAGCGTTGATCACATGACGTTGCTCGAGGGGGTGATTGTTCTGGAGGAATTCTGCAAAGAGCTCGCGGCTATCGCGTTTGTGAAGTTCCATGCGTCCGCCTCCACTTCCCCCTGATCCTCTCGCCACTGTGCACAGGACACAAACAGATGAATAAACAGACGAAAGGGGGCGGATGACAGGAACGATAAACCCTACTGCACTGCACTCATCCCTCAGCGCAGACTGCTGCTTGCGGCAGGACTCGCATTCAAGGATGTTTCATTCGCGTTATCTCTGGGATGTTTCCATAACTCTGACTGAGCGTACTGTTCTAAAGGCACCGGAGAGGAGAATTTCGTAATGAGAATTGTGACTCTCGTGGAACTGCCCATCTGGAGAGGATTTTGTAGCATTGACATGTAAAGAAAAAAGTATAAAACTTCATAACTTAATGCCAAAAAATTAGGTTCAAACGTACAAAAAGAAATTGACCTAAATTTGTTTAAAAAAAACATACAATAAGTGAAAAGAGAAAAGCTGAATGTGCTAAATTGAATATTTAATTATTAATTATTGTTTGTCATTTGCAGTATCAAAGATACTGTCATCTTTTGTTCTCTGTTCTTCTGACAAAAATAGTGCTGATACAAATATCAATTGCAACACATAAGTTCATTTGTAATGAAAAATTACAATAACTCAGGATTCAAAGTCTATCTGATTTTAAATAATTGGAGAACCAGAAAACGAGCAACATTTTAAGTGAATCCTCTTTGATTTTTTTTCTCTTTTTTTCTGGTTGTGTTTGCCAACTCTTTTCTTTTAAGTGAACAGAAAGCAATGTGGTCTGGATTGATTTGAGATTGGGCACATTTGCACTCAAACCGGTTTCCACTGGTGCATCCCCAGAGAGCTTCATCCTTCATGTTCCTGACAGTGTTCCTAAATCATTTTAGTTGTTAAACTTGACATGTTATGTGTGTGCCTTGTTCTCAGCTAGACAGTAGCTGTGTCCTTCATCCTGTATCATCACGTATTTATTATAGATTTAAAAAATAATTTTAAAGGAATAGTTCCCCTAACATAACAATGATAATGTATTTGTCCTTACGTTGTTGAAACTCAAGAGTTTCTATGAAACAACATGCAATGGATGTGACATGAATAGTGATAGACACAAAAAGTACCCTCAAAATGGTTCATTTAATTTGTGCGCTTTATGCCAAGTTGTCTAAAGCAATTGTGATAGAGTTGTGTGAACTAATAGGGGAAATTTCATAAGTCAAGATTTTCAGTGAATGAGTTATATTTCAGTCTTTTTCTCACACAGAGCTATTGTACAATTAGGAAGACTTGGAATATAGTGCATGAGTAATATGAACAATTTTTATGATACTTTTGTTGTGCTTTTTTAAAGCTTGGTAGCAAAAAATCACTATGAGTGAATGGAAATGTAAGAAGGAAAATAGTTCGGAACAACATTAGGGTGAGTAAATTATGACAAAATGTTAATTTTTTAGGTGAACTATTCCTTTTAAAGCTCAGAAACGATCAGCTGGTTTAGAGTTTAGCTGCTTCCTTACGAGGGATCTGTAACATTGTATGTTTGCATTATGTGGCAGTGTGGTATTATACCAGCAATAGTGTTATTCATCAGGCTGCTCTCTTTGTAAAGGACATGCTGTGCTAAATGCACACCGTGTACATTTGGCAAAGAAGGGGCACAGCTTGAAATAGGGTTGGGTTTTTTATTTTATTTTTGGACGGCTAGCTTCCAGGGCCTTCTCACAATGCCTTGGCATCTTGGCTTTATTTAACAATCTTTACAGGGTTTAGATTTATATATCGCAACCATTACGTTGCATTTTTCCATCCATAATATATGTGTATATTTAAAGCAGCATCGTGTGAAGATTTGCATTTATTTTAAAAAAAATTGCACACTAGTGTCTGTTTATGCATTTTACATGTCTGTCTTTTTAATTATATTTTCTTTAAAACCAAAGGATGTATCATCATAGGAGCAACATGACTGCTTCAGAGAGAAAAAAAAACAATGCATCTTTTCCTTTTTTTAATTCTTGATCATGCACATTTTATACTGAGTTCAGAACTGTGTATATACAAATGTACAGTTATAACAGTAGCGATGTCTGGTGTGAAATGCATGCGAGGTCATATCTGTTAATATGCAGCAGAGGAAAGCATATTCCTTCTCTATCTGACCTTCCATTGTTTTTTGTTTTTTTTTGTCTTTTTCGCCTATTTATGGGGATTTTTGTGATGCCTTATTTTAAATGCAGTAATTGGTTATAGCCTATAACCTCTGCAATCTTGGTTTTGAGTTATACATCTAAGAAAAATTGCTCTTTATTTTACTGTCCTTTTTTTTTTTTTTTTTTTTTTTTTTTAAGTTGTAAAGCAATGTATTCCATTGGTTAAAATGATTCTGAGCTTTCTGCTGTAAACTTATTTTTGTTTTCTCTAAATATGTAATTCATCTGCTTCGACCCAATCACTGTTCTGCTTGACTGATTTATTCCCGTCACTTGTACAGATGTAGCTCACTCGTTTGTCAGACGTTTCAGGAGGGATCTTCTGTTGAATTTGAACGCCACTGCCATGGTGTCACAATGTGACACTCTTTAGAAGAACAAAGTTAACTGGTTACCATTTTAGGGATGAAATGTCATGTGATCTCAGTTGCTTGATTCTGCTGGGCCTGTAAATCTCTGTGAAGAGGTTTGCTGTGTCCTGTGGCTTAATTTAATTCGTTTCACTCCGTCCTAATTAAAACATTTGCTTTCTTCAAATTTGTTATGGATTGGTTTTGATGTGCAGTTTATTCTGACTAAATGGAATGTTTTTGCATTGTTGCGTATTGCTAATATTTCATTTCAGGAGATGCAGATGGGATGTGGGTCTCTCCCAGTGGAAATCTAACATTTTCTGAACTCCCGTTTAACTCTCACAGTGGAATAAGTTTGTGGAGCTGGTGTGTTTAGCTGTTACAGGAGGGCAACACAACCGGTCAGTTCAGATTGAGTTTCATTTCATTTCACACTGGTGGGCCATTTTATGTTCTAATTTTAAAATCTCACAGGCTGCTGCAGATGGCCCGTGGGCTGTAGTTTGGACCTTCATTCCTGCAAATTTTCACTCCTAAAACTGCAGTGTGTTCGTGGCCAGTGAAAATGTTTCCACCAGAAACGGGAGCGGTCTCAACTGATTAATTGTACAGGTATGACTATTCTCAGGGTAAAGTCAACATGAAACAACTCGCTTCTGTGATTTGAAGTATTTCTGGATGAAAAGGAATAGTCAGCCAGGGGCAACGTAGAATGAAACTTGATTTTATTTTCTGGAAACTGATTGGATTGTGAAAAGTAGGCTTTACAAAACCGAATTGATTGGAGGGGTTGAAAAGTAAGAGGGATTTGTTATATAATAAATTATATTATGTTATATAATAAATTTCATAAAAAAGAATGAAGCTCTCTCTGCTCTCATGCGAGGTTGTATGGATACACAGGGAGTTCTGCCCAGAACAGAACCATACCCAATCCAAACTATGCTAATTGTTAATCATCTTTGACGGTAGTGGTCCTGACAGAATTACTATATGTGGTATAGTACTTAGTACTTTTTTACTTTTAATAATAATAACATGAATAACAACATTACATGTATGTTCACATTTTGATTAACTGCAATATTCACCATGTTGCATTCTAACATATTGTGGTTATCAGTAAAAGTTTTAGGTTGTTCAGATGGTTTTGTGCTTTAACAAAATACATAATTTTATAAATAATATAAAACAGAGAATAAAATAATGTCACTTTTTACAGTGAATTTCTGGCAACCATAGACTAGCTGTATATTATAATACTATATTAACCTGTTATTGCAATCAAGTGTAGCTTCTTAAAGAGATATGTAAAGCCTCTTCCTCCTGGACTCGATCATCCTGCAGCTCAGTGCTGTTATCCTGGACTTTTGGATTTTTTGACTGCTATTTGAAAGAGAATATAGGAAAATCTAACTTAATTTGTGTTTCCTGCTAGCTACATTTCACATAAACAAAAATTTGTCTCTGTCTTTTCTTTATTCAAAGTTGATCTATAGACAAGTAGTCTATAGTGAACCCATCCTAAGTTTTGTTAATACTAAAGCAGTGAAAACTGCATCTATATCCTATGTGTCCTCTCTGTGTGTCACTCCGAAGTCCCGATCTGGAACCAAAAGATTCACGAACCCGCTCCGAAGTTCCTATTTAAATCAACTGATTCGCGAGATTCAATTGGAGCGCTTCGAAACAGTGAATCATTTTGCGTCGCAACTTATTCGGAGTTTTCAAAAAGCCGTTCCACCCATCACTACACGTGCTTTTTAAAATCATTACAAGCGATGTCGAAATTCGAAAATGGACTTTTGATCCGTTTTTTTCCCCTAGTGAATCGCTTGAACTGAATGATTGAAGTCACGAATGTGAATCAATCGGAGCGTAAACGACTCATTTGAATCCTCATTTGTTCCTTCACTTTTCGCGTCTTCTGCTATATTTAGGACAATGTCAGTACTACTACTGGTTTAGCTTGCCAGTTGTATGACACAAACTGAAATAAGCGAAAAAGTATGATGTTTATAAATAAAATATACATATTTCCATTCCAATATCCAACTCAAATCTACGAACATATTCAGGTGAGATAACGTTTACTGCTAAACGTGAAAACTCATTAAATGTCGAGCTGCACCTCAAAAGGCATGTTAGATGGAAACAGTTGTGCATTATGATCGGGTCTGTAGCTTAATTCACTATAGTTTAAATAGTTTGACCACTGCCATTCAGTTGGTGACAGTTCATTAGGAAATCAGTTTAAAGCATCCAGTCATCTCATACCATTGAAGGGAATGTTACATTTATCAATATATAGCCTAAATATTGTAATATATTTGAGATATTGTTGTAGGCTATCTGATTGTATTAGTCTATATAGTCAATGTAAAAAGAACAAGATGAATACAAATCAGCATAACAAGGTTAAAAAGGGAATACTTTATCATGCAGCTGAACTGTGCACATGTTTTAATAACTTCAGCTATTGTATTCTTGTATGTCCCATGTTAAATGTGCGTATTTGCATTTTCTAGCGTATTTACTTCAGGTAATATCAGTGTGACCTAGCTATTTCAGATGCGCCCGAACTTACAACAACAGTAACATAGGGCCTACATTTATTGTTTGCTAGGGAAAATCACTTAGGCAGGTCGCTGTATATTACGCTACTATCGCCCCTAAATTCTAAGCCTTGGCTGGATCAAATCCGTGCGCGTCATTCTCTGACAAAACCGAGAGGAACCGATACGGATCACTTTCATCCGGGGTCCGGTCCGGTCAGGACGCGGTGTTATCAGACATGTCTGTGCGCGGTGAGTGGAACACTCGTTTATGCATCATCATCATCATCATCATCATCATCATCATCAGCCCAGACTTTACAGCACCTGTCATGTCCAGTAACTGTTCATGCTGCAGAATTTGAGCGCTTATTACCAGGCTCGTCGTGAATGTGCGGTATGAAAATCTATTTCCATCTTCTCAGGAACTCTCATCCATAGTATAACATATCGATTACTCAATAACTCGCACTTAACTCAATAAGGGAATGAAAGTTTTTCATAATTTATTGTGTCGGAATATAGTTTTTTTTTTTCTTTGTGAAGATTTAAAAAAATAACTAATTGCATTGTTTCAAAAATTGTATCGTAACACAAGTAATATTGTAACACTTCAGCTAACCAACAGATGGCGCCAGAGTAGAGCTCACCACAATATAGCAGACCGGGGCTAGTTGTCACACCTCTTTCCTAAAATAATTATTATTCTGAGTGCGTTTATGCCTAAAAGTCGATTACTGTAAATGCATAAGTTATAGGCTTGGCCACAAAATGCATATAGAGTAAATCTATGGCGTGTTTTTTTTCTCTTTGGTGGACTCTTTGTCAGGCTAGCACCATATTTAATTTTTGACAGGAATGAAAACGAGGCTGGATTGTGCTGTTGTTTAATAATGAAACATCTTTCTGTATTCCAGTAGACACAAACTCCATAAAACAGCGCTGAAAGTCTTCCAGTAGACAAAAAATCCTACAGCTTTGAAAGTTTGAAAATTAATTTTAAAGATTAAAAGTGAAAATGACGTGACATACAGCCAGGTATGGTGACCCATACTCGGAATTCGTGCTCTGCATTTATCCATCCAAAGTGCACACACACAGCAGTGAACACACACACACACACACACACACACACACACACGGCGTGAACACACACCCGGAGCAGTGGGCAGCCATTTATGCTGCGGTGCCTGGGGAGCAGTTGGGGGTTCGGTGCCTTGCTCAAGAGCATCTCAGTCGTGGTATTGAAGGTGGAGAGAGCGCTGTACATTCACTCCCCCCACCTATAATTTCCTGCTGGCCCGAGACTCGAACCCGCAACCTTTGGATTACGAGTCCGACTCTCTAACCATTAGGCCACGACTTCCCCAACTATATTATAAGTCTATCCCTCAAAATCTCATTTTCGTTTCCGCGTTCAAGGTTGTTGACTAAAGGTTTTTGCACACTGAGTCCGAAATTTTCGCACGTTAAAATAAATAAAAATCGGATCGGGTTCGATTTTCGATTTTCAGGTTCGATTTTCTTTTGCATCCGTATCAAGTATTTTGATAGGAAAGGATGACGAATAAGAAAAAAAAACGTCAAAAAAAAAAACGCACACGAAAGTTTCGGACTCGTTGTGCAAGGACTTTAAATGGGTCATTGTCTTACACAGATTTTATGAAATTTTTTTTTTTTTTTTACCAGGGACATGACTGTCAAAGTGTGTTGTTAAATCATTAAATTGTGTCTAGATTACGGTTAGTACATTTGTGGCCTATAAGAAATCTATATTTTTTTGTTTCTGTTGCATCAATGAATTCTCAGCAGGTGGATCATTGTGCATCAACCCTAAAGCCATGTCTTCAGTTTCTACACATATGATGCTATTAGATTTACTTGTTTCTAAACGTGCTTGGCTGCGATGATCATTAGACACATTAGCTACACATAACAACGGCAAAAACATGTAACTGTTAAATACACATAATATATTAATGGTGCAATGTTAAGTGCAACTGAGGTTTGCGGAATGTCCAAGTGGTTTCGTATCCCACAGCTCAGCATATCGTTTTAATGCTGATGCTCTTAGGTAAATCAATATATCAGTAGGGCCTATGTGTTATTGAGCAACGGCCATGTTCTCATGTTCAGTGAGTGAACTCTGTGAAGCAGCACCACTAGCTACTGCACGTCCGAGCAACATCCTGAGAGATGAAATCACCTTATTATACTTTATTAGCATCTATGGGAAAGCCCATAATAAAAAAAAATTTGATCTTTACATTAACAAAATATCTTTGTGATCTTATCTGAAGCAATGGTTTAAACTTTTGGTTTAATCTAGTCCTACCGTTTATTTCACTGCTTTATTGGAAGCCGTTTTGGACTTTAAAACTGTAACCTGAATACATCTCATTAGCAATCTTTAAATTAAATTATTATATGTACACTACCGTTCAGAAATTTGTGTTCGTCAGATAACCAATCTTTTCAAAAAGGAAATTCGAGGCGTTTGTTCAAATGTATCTAGACTATGTTCACCAGGGTTGTTTATTTTCTACCGTTTATTTCACTGCTTTATTGGAAGCCGTTGTGGATTTAAAACTGTAACAACACATCTCATTAGCAATCTTTAAATTAAATTATTATATGTACACTACCGTTCAGAAATTTGTGTTCGTCAGATAATTTTTTTTTTTTTTTAATGTCAAATGTATCTTATGTTCACCAGGGTTGTATTTATTTGATCATAAAAACAGTAATATTATTATATTACAATTTAAAATAACTGTTTTATCCTGTGATGTATGATGAATTTTCAGCATCATTCAGTCTTCAGTGTCACATGATCCTTCAGAAATCATTCTAATATGCTGATTTGCTGCTCAAGAAACATTTCTTATTATTATCAATGTTGAAAACAGTTGTGCTGCTTATGTTTGTGGATTTTTTTTTTCAGAATTCTTTGATGAACAAAAAGTAAAAAAGAACAGCATTTATTCAAAATATATTTTTTGTAATAAGGTAAAAGTATTTGCTGTCACTTTTGATCAGTTGAATGCATCCTTGCTTAAAAAAATAAATAATAATTTGTTAAAAAATAATTTAAAATCTTACTGGCTAAACGATAGTCTGTATTATCATTATATTGGCCACCTTCCACCCTATATCAGCATCAAAATGATAAAACATTATCAGTTGATCATTATTGCAAACCATGAAAGCTGGGTTTCTTAACAGTTAAACAATATGGTTCTGTAGAAAATAATAATGGGATATAATGATATTACGATGACTTATTTTATAATAATGATGATAAACATAAATTAATAAAGCATAATAAATGCTAATAATGAGAAACTTTTTTTAATATAATGAGATACAAGCTCATAGTAATGACTTAATTACATTTTTTAATCAACTGTGACAGAAACCGGCTTCCATACCGGACACAGTGGACAACTAGGAAGGTTGTTCTTTAACAACAGACTGTGTGTGTGTGTGTGTGTGTGTGTGTGTGTGTGTGTGAGAGTGTGTGTGAGAGTGTGTGTGTGTGTGTGAGAGTGTGAGTGACATACGAGGACACAAATTTGTATAATGACATGGGTATGACAGGTATTACAGGGAGAAGGTGATTTATGAGGACATTCTCAGTGTCCCCATATTTCAAAAGGCTTATAAATCATACAGAATGAGTTTTTTTGAGAAAGTAAAAATGCAGAAAGTTTCCTGTAAGGGGTAGGTTTAGGTCAGGGATCCTCAAATCTGGCCCACGGGATCCACTTTCCTGCAGAGTTTAACTGTAACCCTAATCAAACACACCTGAGCATGCCAATCAATGTCTTCAGAATCATTAGAAAATCACAGGTAGGTGAGTTTGATCAGGGTTGGAGCTAAACTCTGCAGCGCATTGGCCCTCCAGGGCAAGATTTGAGGAACCCTGGTTTAGGTGTAGGGTTGGTGTAGGGCGATAGAAAATACGGTTTGTACAGTATAAAAACCATTACGCCTATGGAGCGCCCCTACAAGGATAGTTGGCCAGATGTGTGTGTGTGTGTGTGTGTGTGCTCTTTCATCTTTGTATCCGACAGTAGCGCTGCTCATCCTGTAAATGCTCCGCCCTGCCTCTGCACCAGGGCAGCAGACCTCTACCTGTTAGACTGCAGCATCACTGGCCTATCCTTGGCAACCGGTACCGCGGTAACCCGAGTCTCCTCCTCCACTTCCTCCCAGTCCGGACACCAGAACGCATGCAGCGAGGACACACCGCCTCAGCACTTTCGTGCGTGCGCGTGCATGTGTGTGTGCACGTGGCTGCGTGTGAATGTGAATTATTGATGAGGACGCAGCCTCAGAAGATCCTGCCGGGCCGTCCTGTGAGAGTGTGAGGTTGGAAGGGTGTGAGTGTGTTTATGTCTGCCAGTAGAGATGGGGGAGAAGAGTGCAGTGCACCAGCAAAAACAGCCTCCTTACGATGGACTGTGCAACTACGCCCAAAAAATTACATCCTGCTTCGGGTTGGATGGTAAGCGCAGTTTTGCACATGATTTATGTGTTTATCTCTATAGGAGGCTTGTTTTCTTTGTGTTTGCACTCGGTTTGTGTTCATGTTGCATTGTTTTGCTTTGTAAGGGAGTTGTCTCTGATATGTGCGCTGAAGCTGGACTGGTTTTTGTAAGGAGAAACGGGGCGGTTTGCTGTGCTGCAGAAAGATTTATTCTCACTCTACCTCTGCCTGTAATGTGCTGTGTTTAGTTGGAGCTAATTTGCTGTACGCTTCACTTCACAGAAGAAACTCCTCCATAAAGGGAAGATGGAAGTGAGTGAAGAGAAAAATACACATCTGAAAGATAAAGATTAATTTAGATGTGAGAGCTTGGGGTGCTGTCTATAACATACATGAGTAGGACATGTTGTCCTGCCCATCCATTGACTTTGGTGCTCTGTGGTGCCAGTGTTGCTTTGCTCAGATACTGAACTGATATCAGTGGATGAATGATTTCAGTGCTCAAGAGCATGTTGAACTCTTCAGTCTGCTTTCTGTTTTATGTCAAGTTTGTGTGTCAAGTTCGAGGCATGTTTAAGATGTTAGAGCTCAAGTATCATTTGAGTAGAGTCTAAGATGATGTAGCTTTTTTTTTGCCATTTGCTGCAATCAAACAAAAACAGCTGGAAGTCACTTGCCATTTTTTAGGATTACAGCAAATATTGTGCAGTTTTAGAGTTGTAATACTGTACTGATCAAAACTAGAATTTATTCATTTAAATAATTGTATCATCTATCTATCCATCTATCTATCTATCTATCTATCTATCTATCTATCTAATATTTTAATATGCCTTTAATATATCTTTTTAATATATCTTTATAAAATTGTAATATATATTTGTATGTATATTTATATGTATATATATATTATTCATATATACATACATGATTGATTAACAGAAGCATTCCCATTTGTTGTTTGTTTTATTTTTCCTTTGAATATTTACCAAAAACAATATCTATACGTCTATGATGTTGTGTTGGGTAAATTATTTAAAGTTTTCAATTTCAGCAATTTCAAATCTTACTGTTATTAAAGTGATTTAGCTATTTTTCAAACCTCTTTCCAAAACACTGACATGTCAAATCTGATGCTAGCAGTCCAAAATACACAAAATGATAGACAAACAGTTTCTGATCGGCTAAATATACTGTGTGCGGCTACTGAAATCCCTTATTGGTCAACCACCTTAGCCTGAGGCATTTTAACTTTTAACATTTTAACATCAACATTGTCCAATGCATTTGAATGGCATTCTTGAACTAATTTAAATTCACCAAGAGCATCCAGAGGCAGTAAAGTTTAATGTTGAGCGAATCCTTCTTTACCTTTTTGCGTTGTATCAAAGTAATTATAGGAACATTTCTGTTCTAAGCACAAATGTTTTCAGTGTTTTATGGGATATTTCCTTTCTCCTTTTCATAAAATGTTTTGAAATGCTTTTCATGTTGAGGTCAAAGCAGTGCATGAGTCATGTGAAAGGCCTTGAGAGAGATCAGAAGAGAGCTTCATATAACGGAGACAGCAGAGCTGTATTATTCATGAAGCCCTATATCACTCGGAAGCAGAGAAACATCACGAGAAATGCAAGTTCATTCCTCTTTCTCTCTCTCTCTATCCTTCTTCCATCTCAATCACTCTAAATCCATCTCGTTACATCTCTCTTTTCCCCTCCCTTTAAAATCTAATTTTCAGTTGACATGTAAATTATGTTCAACATTTGACAGTTTAAAGATTACATGCATAATACTAATCCTCCTCGGTCTGCTATAAAATCTGCAGCATCTGCAAAACCCTTTGAGACTCTTTTAAAAAAAACTAGTGCTACAATGTTTTAAAGTATTATTAAATATTAGAAAATATTAAATATGACACAAAAACTGAACATAATATTCAAATTTCAAATTAAATGCAAATTAAAAGATTAAATGCAATTTGTTATTAAATAAATCATAATGTCTACACACAAATATATATCATAAACATGTGTGTCCTTCATCCAGATTATTTCAGTAAAAGTTGTTGTATTGCAATATGGACTTATCCGTCAAGGGTAAACATGATGCAGCAGTTTGGCCAAAAGAAGTTATCTTAAAGGAAGATAATTGCCTTTTTGAACAACCTTTCTTAAAATGCTGCTTATGTAGGCATTTCTGTAGGTTTTGGAACACAGCCTGTGTCTGTTTAATAAGCATAAACTGCTGATCCACAGCCTCTCTCTAATGCATCTGAGTGCAGAAAGACCCTTCACGGGGTCTATCAGAGCACCACACGTCTGTTCTTAAATCTGATTCTTCACCATGTAATTTCATTAAGGCTGTGGGTTGGTGCTCTTCTCCAGGATTTATTAGCATTTGGTGAATTATCTCGGTCAGTCAATGATTTACCAAACTAGTTTTTATTAGATCTTGTTTGGATGCGAGTAATGTGCATCAGTGCATGTTGTATCATTAAATATTATGTTATAATTTATTTACTTTATTATTTTATCATCAGTATATTATTTGCACCAATATGCTATATATATATATATATATATATATATATATATATATATATATTTTTTTATTTATTTTTTTTTTTTTTTTTTATTGTTATATGTTTATTTATTTTACAATGGCTGGATGCAACCACTACTTGCCACCAACTGTTATTCTGCTCAGAAAGTTGGCAGTAAGGTTTAAAACCCATAATGAATGTCCACCAGGCAGCACAACAGGAAATTTAGCTGTAGTTTCAATATTAAATGAAGGTCAAAAATAAATGAAAAGCATGAAAAGCTGATTGCAATGACTGTGTAACAGAAGCGACTGTATGTTTAAGAGACAATCCCCAATAGCATAAACTGGCTTTTTTTTTTTTTTTTTTTTTTTTCAGAGAGTCAAGTCCCTGTGTTAATTTATGACCATATGTTCTCACCTATTTTCTCCAGGGGTAAAGGAACAACTGGGGAGGTGTGGGTGGGACTCATGAATTTGCAATGGTTGTTGCATCTCTAATCTCATTTAAGATTTGCAAGACATTATTTGGGCTACAGTAGTTTAAAGTATTGAAAAAAAAACATTTTAATTATTGCTGCAATATAGTCTATTTATTGTTGTTACATCTGATTGTTTCATTCTGATGGCTTTTCTTTGGAAATTAGATTTTCTAAATTAGAAAATCCTGTGATTTAAAGATTTAATTTAAGCATTATTACTGATCTACATCTATCAGAATCGGCACAGATGTGTTTCCAGCTAATCTTGCGCATTACATTTCAGTTGTACACTCTTAAATAAAGGGGTTTTTGCAGCAATGCCATAGAAGAACCATTTTGGGTTCCCCAATTAACTTTTCAGTGAGTGGTTCTTAAAAGGACTTTTTTAATGTTCTAAAGAACCTTTTTTCGCCATAAAGAACCTTTGGTGCAATGGAAGGGTTCTGTGGATATTAAATGTTCTTCATGGAACCATAAATGCCAAAAAATAACCTTTACTTTTAAAAGTGTATTAATAGAAAACAGCCTGTGCTTGGGAATTGTCTTGATTTGGATATAGAGCACAGTATTTTTAGTTGTGTTGGTAAACCTCTCACCAAGGAGCTTGTACCATTGCAGATACTATGGTGGCATTGCTTGGCCCCGTCCGAGAGATAATCACAGAGTAGACGTCAGGGTTAATCCGCTTAGGAGAAGGCAAGGAGCTATTCGAGCCACTTCTTACTCTCCACTCTGGCATGGGGTTCACCTGTGGTCTTCACCTGAAGCAGAGGTAAGACGTATCATTTTCAGGTGAGGAGCATTACATCTGGCAATCGTTTAATCAGGACGAGCGAGCATTTGGTTGAAGATTTAAGATTTGTTAATCTGAAGATCATAGGTCTTTTGGTTGGAGTTTGGCCCTCTCTGCAGACTCACCTGCTGGTACGTGACCACTGGGTCAAAGGGCATTCTGGGAGATCACTGGTCATCATTTAGCCTGGATATTGAGTCTATTGTGGAGAAGACAAATTCCTAAAGCATTTTTGTCTAGTTTTGAAGACTAATTGAGAATTCTGAGGTCCCGCCGCCATGCCTTCCCTTCCCACTTTGAACAGCCTGGGGAAACTCTGCGGATCTGGACGCAGTCAGCAAGTGGATCGCACCCGGATCAAACGCACAAACTCTGTCAAACGCATATCTGTCATAGAGGATGGACGTGTGGCAGAAGTGCTGTATCTCGTCCCGAAAGAGTCTGTGATGCAACAGCTGCCGTTCATCAACCCTGAAGACTATTACCTGACTGAGAGCCTATCACCTGGTATGAACAGTTATGGAAATAGCTGAATATCATTTCAATTCGTTTTGCTTCAGAAATCAGTCAAATTTAGTCCAATGATCAACTGAGCAATGGTAATTGTCCAGTTTAATGGTACATTTATAAGAAACTTAGTGTGTCCTAGTTATGTTGTGTCTTTGCCTCCAACATGATTTCATTAGTATTCATATATTTGCATGTAAAGTGTATTTCTAGCACAAATTCATTGGTATGCACAATTAATCTTTTAATCTTATATATATTTACATATGGGTGAGCGATATGACCAAAATCTTATATCACAAGATAATTACTTATGCTTTAAATATCAAATTTGTTCTTTATGATATCAATTTTTTTGTTACCATACAAATTTCATAATTCTTGTCACCAGTGTCAATATCACAAAAAAAACTAATACTAGGCTAAACAAAAAAAAAAAAAAAAAACCTCAAGCTCACTGAAGACAAGTAAACAGTTAGCGAATAAATAAGAAACTAATTACAAGCAATAGGACAAACAAATAACAAATGCTACACACATTGTATAAAGTAATGTATAATTATATATTTCTTATTAAAGTTACAAAAGTGATTTAGTCAAGAGCAGTGAGAGATTTTCTCTCTTTTGTTGTTTGATTAAAATGAATGACAGACAGCAGGAATATTAGACTGCTGTCACTTTAAGAGCTGCTCAGATCCAAAAAAAACTGTTACATGTGTTTTCTTTCTCAGCTGTTTCCTTTCATTTGAGACCTAAATTACTGTGTTTATGAGGATACTTGCAAAAACAGGCATTTTGACACATACAAGTGTGTATACTTAACCGTTCAAGGCCTATATACCGGCAAAAATAACTCAATATGTTCAATATGTGCTCCAAATACTCCGAAATTAGTTCTCTTTCACTGCTGATTGCATTTCAACGGCTTAAAATCACTTGTTTTAAAACCGCAATGCTTAAGTATGCATGGAAATTATACGTTTTCGTGACCACATAGCACAGCAACATCAGCATGTAACCGCAATAGAGAAGATAGTCGATTATCTCTCCAAACAGTGCCACCAACTTTTAAAATTTCCGTCTGGATTTCCTCATAAAAAGGTCTTGACTCTGACAGAATTTTAAAAGTTGTACAAATGTGAAAGGCTATACATTTTAGATACTCGCAATACAATACATACAGACATTATACTTGTCAGTGTCTTTCTGAATGTTCAAAAATGCTCAATGAACAATTTGCATATGCATACAAATGAGATCATCCTGTCCAAACAGATGTTTAATGGCTGGTCAACCCTTTTCCGTTCAGTAGAAATGCTTTGCTCGTGTTAGTGGTGCTCTGTGCTGTGAGTTTCCACTGTTTGTAAGTGTGCTAAAGCAGATTATGAAAGTGAATGTCTAAAAAGGGATTGCATGCTGTTAATGGGATGGAAGTAATTAATTATGCTAATCAAGTGGTAGTTCCCATATAAAGCCATGGGAACATCTTGACACATAACATTTTTGTGGGTGTGTGTATGAAGAGGAAAGAGCATTATGCAATGTATTTATCACTACACGGATGTCAAAAATGATGGTTACTGCTGATGAAAATGAGTTTAAGTTTTATGTAACCGTAAACTTCTTCAAGCATGCTTGAGGCAACCAAAAGGCTTTAATATTGCAAGAGAACCATCAGTCAAATCCAGCATGTCAGATTTCCTCAGTCTTTGGATTTATTGGGATTTGCTGTTGTTTTGGTAAAGATTTACACATACTGATCAGTGGCCTGTGGAAACGGAACTTAATTTAGATTTTCTTAAGGAAGACATTTTTTACTTATTCTGCTGTGTTCAAAATTTGGGGGTCCATAAGATTTTTTTATTTATTTAGTTTTATTATTTAAAAAAGAATACTGTTATTCAGCAAGGATGCATTAAATTGATCAAAAGTGACAGTAATGACATTTATAATGCAAACGATTTCTATTTTAAATAAATGCAGTTCTTTAGATTTTTAATTCATCAGAGAATCCTGAATAAAAGTAAAAGTAAAAACATGTATCAGTTTCCATAAAAATATTTTCACAACACAACAGTTTTCAACATTGATAAAATAAAAAATAAAATAAATTAAAATAAAATTAGCATATTATAATGATTTCTGAAAAATCGTGAGACTGGAGTAGTGATGCTGAAAATTCAGCTCTCCAGCACGGGAATAAATTACATTTTAAAATATATTCAAACAGAAAACCATCATTTCATATGGTAATAATAAAATTGTAAATATTACAGTTTTACTGTATTTTTGATCAAATAAATGCAGCCTTGAAAACCATAAGACTTCTTTAAAAAACATAAAAACATCTTACCGACCCCAAACATTTGAACTGTCTGTTATCATTGTCATTGTGTTTCTTGTAGATAATGGGGATAATGAAACAACAACAGGTGCTTAGTTAAATCTACATTTCTTTTTTTACATTTTTAAGTCAAGTTAAAAGTGGTCGAAAAGCATCTATTGCAACCTTTCTTTCATTGCATTGCGCTCCATCTAGCTAGAACTCATCCTTTGCAAAAGGCCTGTAACTACATATTTGTCGATTTATTTTCAAATTGCATTTTCCTCAGCCTTGCTTTCCAGAATCTACCGTATAGATCTGCTTGGCCCAATGAGAGGAGTTTACTTCCTGACATACAGTGGAGAACTAAGAGCTTTTACAGGGTCATCTGAGAAGGGCAGAGACACACTGTTAGTGTGGAGTCTTGCAGCGGTGTTATTGGGAAGGTTAATGGGATGACAAATCAATGAAAATGCTCTTATGTAAATAACAGTGAGTCATAATTATTTAATAGTGCAGTGCTTTTGCATAGTCATTTGAACAAATTGCTGTGAGCTTGACGCATGTGAAACAATTTTCTAAATCTAAATTGGATTCAGAATTGCATGTCGTCTTGTTAGTGTACCAAAACAAATGTTTTATCTAACCTCTATGATGAGGTAAAATATGTTTTTACTTACGGAAAGGCGTCCATTGATACTTCTAGTCATGCGAAGGAACTGGAAGTGTTCTGAGGTCAAGCAGCCTTCTCAGGTTGATGATCCTCAAGTTCCCTCTGATCCAGTCTCAACCTTAAATGGCACACCAACCATCGCCCATTCATTCGCTCACCACCTGATGCGTATCGTACAGAAAAAGCTGTCTGAAATCTCCAGATTCATTCTGATTGGTTTTGGGGATGCACCAGTAAACCTGGAACCTTTACAGTCTTGGATAAGCACTTTTGAAGAAGAAATAATGATTAAATTTGCTCAAATTTTCCCGGTTAGCGATGTCAAATCTTTGACTTTTTTTTGTTTTTTGGCACTTATAAGCAAATTAACCAGATATTCACAATCAGAAAAGTGCATTCTGCTTTGCTTTTGGTTTATGCTTGTGAAATTATTGTACTAATTTTAACAGACAGAAATTCTGATCCTGAGTCTACAGACATTTCTGCATATGCTTCTTGTGAATCAATACTGATTCGGTTGTTTGCAGTTGCAGTCGTTAAAGTTGTTTCTATGCTGTGCCGCTCAAAACGGCCTGAACAAAATGAACGCCAGCAGACAGAAAAAGTCAATTCCATGCTTTTAAGAGCCCTCTAAAAAATAGTCACAAATGAAACTTTTGCTATAATAAAATATGTACAATTTATATATTTTTTGCTTTCTGCTGATGTAGAGTGTCACTCAGACAGCTGTTGTACTGTGATGAGGCTAATGGGATCGTCACAGCTTAATCACAGGGATATTCATGGTGGATTAAAACCAGCTCATGTCATGTCTGCTCTCATGATCCAGACAAGCCTGTGTGATCTGTAAGGATACATCAGGTGAAGACAGCACGGCCGGTCTGTCTCAGCACAGTCGCTGACTTGGCAGTTTAGTTATTCTGACTATATGTTGGCCAAATTATTTTTGTAGTGAAGAATATTTTTATTTTTATTTATTTTTTATGTATTTTTTTATTTCAATTTTCAAATATTTATTTATTTATTGCCATTTCTATTATTATTTACATTTATATATTTAAGGCCTGTTCTATGCTTTAGATGTTTATTTAATTTTTATTTGCTTTTCATAGAGTTTAGAGCTGTTTTATGTTGTTGTTTTTTTTCTGTTTTATCTGATATATCAGTCAGGGTATGACATTTTGTGTGTAGTATTTTAGAATACATTTAACATTTTAAAATGAACATTTAAAGGTGAAGAGTGTGATTTTATTCAGTTTTTGATTAATTATTAAATATTTGTGTGTGGGTGTGTGTGTGTGTGTGTGTGTGTGTGTGTGTGTGTCAAAGACCAAAAGGGTATTTGCAAGCATCAAACCAATAAAAGTTTAATACAGCTTTATTTATTTATTTATTTTTAAATCTGTACATTAGCATATGTCCTGGTTAATTAAATTTTTACCACAATTTACAGAAAAAAAAAAGTCATTCAGTGTAACAATACTTTATCTTCGAAAAACTTGTCATGCTTATTTGGGAAAATAATCATTAGATGACTCTTTTAAATATTTACCAATCTGTGCTATTATCCTTCAGAACACTAGGTTTTACCCATTTTTGTCAGCTAATATATATATATATATATATATATATAACCCTGAACCACTTGACCTGTTTTTAATTTAATCAAGCTAAATTGGCAGCTACTGCTTGGCAGAGCCGGTAACTTCTAGACTGCAGAGGAAGATGGGCGAGTCCTCAGATTAATGAGACAGAAAGGGGGATGGGACAGACGGACGGAGGGATGGAGGGAGGGTGGGGCGTCAGGAGGAGAAGACAGAGGGGTACAGGGGAGCAGGCATGCACCCGCCTGCCTCTGTTGTTATAGGACACGTTCAGCTTTCTGTCATTCACGTTTTATTCATCCGTATTAGATTTTTTGCTCAGCTATTTGGATGCTGCATTTCTCATCTCACTGAATACGACTCTATCGCTGCTGATTATTGATTCATCTGCACTTATCACTGATGGTCATGGTCAAGAAGAAAGGTAATTGACTGTGTGTGTGTGTGTGTTTTGGTGAGAGTTACTGACCATCTATATATCTCAATGTGGTCACGATGCACACTTTCAAGAGTAAATAGTCACTTTTATGCATTTCAAGAGGTTTATCAGAAATGAATCTTGAGGATCACATGCTGTTCTTCATCTGCAGAGATGCTGGATTGATCCCACTTCTTATTTAAGGTGATTCTGATGCTGAATTGGTTCAACACAGGTTGATATTCTTAGTTTATGTCCAGGTTGCACCGTGTGCTATCTGAATCACAGGAACTGTTATGTAAGAGAAAGAGTCGCTGTGTGCTGCAGTCGGTGTCAGGTCTGCAGGTTATTGGATCGGAGCTGAAGGTCAGTTGGTTGTGGGGTTGTTTAATCTGAGTTTGCGGCACGTCTCTGTTGTTTCGGCAGTGTTGCAGTTTTAAATGGGATGCAGAAGCGTGAGGTAGACACGCGCAGCCTGCAGCCGTCGTCATAGCAACGCTCACAGGAAGGTAGAGGCCATTGTTGTGTCTCGCCTGCAGTGGCCTCTTTCGCTTTTAGGGTGTCTCTTTAAAGACGTCTCATCCCTGCTGCAGTTCATCTGCAGAGACGCAGTGTTTAGGTTCATTTCCAGCACTGACTAATGAATATAAATGGGACATTCATCACAGTCTTTTTTCAATACTGCAGACTGCAAGTGTAAAATTTATATTTGTATGCATGCACATGTAGGTACACTTGAATTAAAAAAATATTCTCATATAACCAAGTTAATTATTTTAAGATTTGTCCATATAGATTTATATCCTTATAGACTTTTGTTATTGATTTATTTTTAGAATATATTTAGCTATTTCCTTTTAACTCATTAAAATCAAAGGTAATTTGATAATATGTAATAATATGATACTATTGGGTTGCTGGCATAAAAATATCTTGCCAAGTGCTTATGCTTAGGGATTTTTATTTTTATACATAAAATGACAAGCAAACACTGTGCTAAAATTGTCATATAAAATCACCATGTAAAAGTAATATATTATTTCTAATAAAATAGTTATTTATAATTCTTTTATTTTGTTTTTATTTTATTTTTATTTTGCAATTTGTGCCCATGGTGGCATTTAATTTGGTTATTTTCTACCAAGTTTGATACACAACAAACAAAACATCTCCACCCTTATATAATCAGCAGTAATTATAATAAGCATAATTATATAGAAGCAGTCATAATTATATGTTTTGTTTGTTTTTTGAAGGATGCACTAAATTGATTAAAAAAATCAAATAAATG